>FMBT01000367.1:0-203631 GCA_900095095.1 Fragilariopsis cylindrus CCMP1102 | reverse complement strand
ATATATAAAGACATGCGTCAATATTAAGTAATTATGGCTTTGCATGGGGCTTCTTTACGACATCGCGTGGAAGTGTAAAAAAGGCACGTCAAGACGGGGTAACTCAGTGGTAATACGGTATTGCAATTAATGAAATTGAACAATCGAAAGAAAAGATTCGATCGTGACGGTTATTTTTTATGTGTGAGCGGTTATTCTTGTGTGAGAATAGAAAAAGTTATGAAAAGGATCATACCACGTGCAACACTAAATGTACACTTTGCATTTTCATGTGGTTCAGCTTCGCCATTTTTAAAGTTGTGTGATCGATTTGATCGATCCCTTTTTCGAAATTAAACACTAACCTTAACTTACGTTTTTCTGTATCTATCTAAAACAGGCGCGCCACACCCGCTCCAACGTAAAAACAATATCACATCAAGGAAGGCGGCAAGCCCTGTCGAAAAGGGGTCCTTTCATGATACTCATATTATTAAGCATATATATTATAATAAGGAGAGAAAACAGTCTACCAGTTGTAGTTGAGCTATTGTATGATCATTCGGTCTGTGGTAATTCACTTTCTCTTTTCATACACCTCCATTATTTTGCTTACTATAGAGGTTAATGTACTTATTGGTGGTACACTGTGTGATTATGTTAATGGTCATTCGTTGGCTGATGCTTGATGATACCATATTATGAGCATTTTGCATTTATATATCTATATATTTATATATAGATTATCTAGCACATACTGTAGTCCTAGGAATAATATGTTTTTGAATGTACTGAATGTAATAGAATATTTTTAAGTGTAATTAACTACTTGGTGTGTGGAGTGGTGGGTGAGTAGCGGTTATAAGTGGATATGCATGGTGCATTATTTTTATTGTTATTTATTATTATTATTCTCATTTCTCAAGCTACATACTGTACTGCTTCTAGGCTTTCCAAGAGAATAATCGTTTCATATTGAACTTTTCTTCTTTTCTTTTTCATCGGCATCAATACTATTTAACATCAGTAGCATTGGACGATGGTTTCTTTGATTTTAATTCCGATTTCGATTCCGATTTCAATTTCGATTTATTGTCGTAACAGCATAATATGAATTAGTTCTTCTTTTGCTATTGTTCTTTCGTTGGATCGTTATTGCTGCCATCATCCGTCTTCTTGATGACTGTCGCTGCTGTATAAGTGAATTTAGCGCTATTTCTTCTAAATTGTTTTTGATGTTCTAGTGCCTGTTGTTTACGTTCCAGTCGATAGGCATTACTGGATTGTAGTCGATCCGAATGTATTTTATGTATTTCCTTCACGGCATCATTCATTTCATCGGAGTCAAAACCATATTCTTTTAATTTATCACGTCGTGCTCGGAAGTTAAATAGGTGATATCATGACGAATATCACACAAGGTTTCTTCTTGCACACTATATTTCCAACCTAATCCAATGGAGGGTCCATCTTGTGTATCCGGATGTTCTTCTAATACCGTATCATGAATTTGCGTTGAAACTACATCATTAAACTTCACCACATGATTAGTACAACCAATAATCAGGCAAGGATCTTTACTAGTACATCCTTTAGTGGTGTGGTGGTGGTCTGATGGAGGAGAAGCGATTGTCACTTTAGTGATATCTGATGATGAAGAAGCGATTGTCATTACAATATATTATTTGTTGTCAAGAATAACTCGATTTTTTTTGTTTTCTGTTCTTTTTTTTAATTCTTGTCTTTGTCTTCTGCTTGTTTTTTATACTTAGATTTTCGTTTTGTGAGGAATATACAGGCAGTTGTTTAGTTTCAGATACTTCTTCTCTTTATTGTTCACTCATACCATGCATCAGCCACGCTTTTTTTGGTCGAACTAAGAAGACGAAGAATGAATGAAAGAAGGATGCTAGAACAAAACTGGTGAAAGCACGATTTGATCTTCTTTTCTGATCTTTCGCGCTACCTAACTTACCGTAAATGAATGAATCGAATCATGAATCAATCAATCGAGTCGTGAATTGACCTGAATTGAATGCACAAGCAGGATTGGGTTGTCGAGAACTGGTGAAGAAGCTACAAAGTTATATAATAACAACTTCGGCATCAAGTAGATACACCTAAAAAGTCTTTTTTTTGGAAAAATAAACTATGAAGTTTACAATTGACCTATTGGATGGAGAATTATTAAATTCCTTAGTCTTGTAACCCACTGTATCTCACAATGAGTTGTGTAGGCTCACACACAGCACACATCAGCTGTTTATGAGATATCTTGTTCAGGACACTAAGCATGTAGAACTTCCAAGGAAATGCTTCTTTTTGGTCAGGAAGAGTTCCTCTACCTTACTATGTGTGTAATAAATATTGGTTCAAACATATGTTGTAGGCGCTCCTTCAGTTCATCCACACATTAATGTACAATGACTAGCCTTTAACGCAACATGTTACTAGTTAATTTCTTGCAGCTATTATTTTTTCTTGAAAAACTTTTTTGGAAAAAAAGTAATGTAACCTATTTTATACGTTTGTCTTTATATGTCTGCAGGACAGCATTGGTGAACAGAGATTTGCTTCCTTGCCAAGGGCAAAAACCCAATTTTTAACCTATATTAGCTAAAATCCACTAAAATTATTCTGCAAGAGTGTACCATGTGAACTAGAGGCCCTATTAATGGGGGCTTTAGGTGGGTTAGTTTATTTTATGAGTATTTTGTGTGGAATGTTCCTGTCAAAATTGGTGCTGCAGCATTTTCCAACCAACAGTGACTATTTTAAATACAGTCCTTGATTGCTTTTATATGAGATATTTTTGAAAACAGGGGTAAACTGCAATTACATCCAAAATAATGTTGGGTTGGGATGATGATGCTTTCCATTCACAAGTAATATGTCCTAGTGAGGATAGTGATTCAATTCTGTGTTCTAATCTGCCTGTTGGTATGTGTGCCTGGTGGTATGTATAAATAAAGATAATGAAGAGCTGTGCAGTGTTTTGGGCTATAATCTTACTGTGTAGTGTGGGATGGTGTCTTTATTTCTTATTTACTATATATAAATGATAGTACCAGATACAAGCTGTATTATTTACCTTAACAAAGGTAGTATGGAGATAGTTGCTTTGTGTTCAATGCAGCAGACACCAAACGGCAGATATGGGTATGTTTTAGGATTTATTCTGCTGTTGTAGAAGGAAAAAAAAAACAAGATTTTTGACCAGAAATGAACAACAAGATATCTCATTTGAAAGGGTTGCATAGGACAAACCAGATGGGTTGGGTGCACTAACATTCCTTTATTGTGCTAGTTCATTGTGTGCGCCACCTACAACTTTCTATTCACTGCACCCACACAATAAACAAACAAACAAACAAACAAACAAACAAACAAACAAACAAACAGACAGATTTTTTGACCAGAAATAACAACAAGATATCTCATTTGAAAGGGTTGCATAAGACAAAACCAGATTCTGTACATGCACATGGATTGCACAGTATGGTACGATACTACCAGGTGGTAGAATAGACAACTTGAAGATTGTAGACAGGACGTATGGGTGTGAAAAGTATGTACTAAGTGGAGGGGGAGGGGGGGTGTACAGTAATGTATAATGTTATGCTATGCTACTACAGTAAATGAAACGATAGAATATATTATAGAAGGGACTACATTTTGAATAATTTCTTTTTTATTATTATTAATATTATTTCTTATTACAACTTTGACTTTTCTTTCTTTCTTCTTCCTCTTGGATTTCCTTTCAATTTTCTTTCCTTCTTTTTATATACTTCGTTTTACCTTCATTTTACTAGAGACGAGACGCTGCCTGCACCTTACTTTACGTATCATCACTTCACTTTACGATTTATTTTTTCTTTCTAAGGCCGAGGCACCCGAAATAATTTCAATCAATTCCGTAGTAATTCTCGATTGTCGTGCACGATTGTATTGTAAGGTTAATTTATCAATCATTTCACCAGCATTACTGGACGCACCTTCCATCGCCGTCATACGTGCCGATTGTTCCGCCGCAGCACCATCCATAAAACTATGATATAAATTAGTAGAAATAATAAATTCATATAAATCCGACATCGATTCTGCTTTTTCCGAATCAAAATCATATCCCGCTAATGCTTCATTACTACTCCCACCAGTTTCACTTTCTTCACCACCTGTCTTCAATGGTGTAATCACTTTATACATTTGATTATAGACCGCCGCATTCTTGTAACTATTGTAGACCATAATGACTGCATCATAGTCCGTTTCGGCACCGGCCTTGATTAATTCCGTCGATAAGGCAGACGCCATGGTATAATTACCGGGTGCGACCACATCCGTACAGGTTCGTTTGATTTGATTCCCGGTCAACATCCGTTGCATTTGACCACGTCCTTTTTCACCAATCACACACACATCCGCTTGTTTGGATTGTTCATCTAACTTTGCAATCATATTCCGTACACCACGTGAAATAAAACTATTAATACCACCACATAAACCTTTGTCACTCGTAAAGGGTACAATTAAAACTTTTTGTGGAAAATCAACAAAGGTCGCTTCTTCGAGAAATTTGGGTTCCGAAAACATTTCATACGTCCATTGATTAAAGGGTATACTGGCAGCGAGACGACGTTCTTCACCTTTTAATCGTGCTGCTGCGACCATTTTCATCGAGGAGGTAATTTTTTTAATATTTTTTGTCGATTGAATTTTATTGGCTAATTGTTTTTCCGTAGCCATCCCACGACGTTGTGATTGTGACTGTACTTGAATTTGAGTACTAGTAGTACCTAATGCCATACTAACAGTACGTGGAGCAACTATACGACGTGCTGCAGTAGCAGCAGTCGTCATGCTGAGAGTACGGAGTGATGCCATAGATGCCATTGTTGGTATTATGATTTTCTGAGAAAGAGACACAACAAGGAGATATAATTAGATTAGAGCACTACAACAGAGACAATAATGCAAAAAGCTATACTGTATTGATGACTACAGACACGACAGAGTACACAGAGTACACGTGACGAACAACAACGTACCGTGGTTAGCGACAGAGACAGACAACAAGAGTAACAACGTTAGTTGGAGAATTAGATACTACAGGTAGTTGCAACAAGATGTTACAACGCAAGTCATTCTTGCAACGCACATAGATACACACTACACACAGCTCGTTATTGAGCCGTTGTTGTTTTGTTAGAAAGCGTACCGTACAGTAGCATGGACGGACGGACGGACGACTTTGCTCTCTTCTTGCTCGGGAATGCAAAAAATGGATTTTTTTCTTCATGTACAATGGTACACTACTACTGCTAACGTTACGATTTTGCGAGTGAGGAGTACGTGTTTGTTTGTTGTTAGTTTCGCGCATAGCAGTAAAATAAATTGTTCATTATTCTTGCGTTAACTGACTTACTTCTAAGTTAGTGTATCGCGCGACAGTAAATCGAGAATTTCAACATAATTTTTCTATTTTTAAGATGATTGATTCTTGATTTTGTTGTAAACAAAAGTGTATAATACGCATTTTCTTGATGTGATGTGATGCCGATGTGATATGAGAGACAGGATATTTCTACAGTTCATTCATTCTGCAGACAATAGTAGTACATGTATGATCGATCACTCTTTGGTTCACCACCGTACGTAGTTCCGTTTGATTGGATGGTTGTGACGACGTGGGAGAGAGAGAGAGAGAGAGTCGCCGGTACTGTGAGATCGCAAATGGCAGCCAATACGGATAATCGATCGATCGAGTGAGTGGATGAGTGAGCAAGGAAAGCAGAGAGAGAGAAAGAGACGTCGACCATCAATTTTTTGTAGGGGGGGGGGGGGGGGGTAATGATGGAACCGAGACCGACAATCGACCAAAAAAGAAGGGACTATAGTTGAAGAATTGATATTTCTTTTTCTTTTGTTGTGGAGACAACGATGGCATGATTGATGAAAAAAACCATAATACTGACAAACGAGTTGATTGTGAAAATCACTAGCTACTGTAGAACAACAGACGCAACAATCCTACATCGGATCAACAGGATTTATGAAATAACAAACAAAACGAACATAAGTGCGAACGAACGAACGAACGAACGAACGAACAAGTTGTCCCACAATATTATATGACTTTAATTATCTGTTTTTTACATGCATTACTAGTTTTTCTTTTCTCCTTTTTATTGTTATTATTATTTTCGGTTTTGTTTGTATGCATTCTTTTTTTTTGTAAGTTTTCTTTTTTTCTTTTCGTATTCCATTCCACAATTCAAGTTTAGATTTTTACCATCCCCATTCTTATTATTATTACTATTATTATTTCTTTTACATTATTGCATACCGCGTAATATTTGTAATAACATTTGTAATGGACGACGGAATCGACTATTCGGATCTGCTTGTTCTTCCATACTAATACGATTTGAGACATTTGTAATTAATTGTTCTAATATTCTTGGTACGTGTTGTTGAATACTAACATCACTCGGATTCATACATAATGCAATTTCTTGTAACCACAATACTTCAACTTGTAGTTCATTGTGTGTATTTTGTGTATGGGCTAATGCAGCAGATAATTGTTGCATCAAACAGATTAATATTGCCTGACTTAAACATGGCGTGTTACCATTTTGTAATACTTTCTTTAAATCTGATCGTGCACAACAATAAACAGCCATTTGGGGTGTTGTTGTTGCAACTGCCTTTGTAAATGCTTGTTCATATTTTTCTTGACGGAGTAAACCATCAACTTCATTACGTACTTTTATTAATTGTGCATTTGGATCATTAGGAGCAACAGTCTTTGGTGGTTGTTGAGGCGGCGGTGATGGCAAATCCGTATTGGCAGCCTGTTGTTGCTGCAGTGCTAAAGCAGCAGCTGCAGCGTGATCCGCTACGGTTGCCTTCAATGCTTGTACTTCCGTTGTTAATGCATCCATTTTAGATGACATATCTAGAAGTTGTGATGATAACATAGCTAATAATTTCGGTGTTTGATGATCAATCGGTGGTGCTGGAGCAGGAGGCGGCAGAATTGGTGCAGGGATCAATCTTGGTAATGATGTTTTTACTTCATTTAAAATTTTTCCAGCAATTGCTTCTAATGTTGGTACTAGTACAGTCCGAACAGTGTTAGCAAGTTCAGCTTTTAATGGTGTTTCAACATCCATTACTTCCTTGAGTTGTTTTGAATCAACAGTAATACCATTCTTTGATAATGCATCCATTGAATTGCGTAGTGGACGTGCCAATGATGCAAATGATTCTTGCACTGTCTTGTTGATAGATGGTACCAATTTTGATATCGCCTTTTCAACAGCTTTTGTTACTTCTTCTTCTAATTGTTCCGAATCAATTTGTTGTACAGCAGCAACAATAGGTGGAAGTGGTGGTGTAGCTGGTGCAGCTGTTGTTGCTGAACCAGCTAATTGCGATAACGAATCGGCACTGTCAGGACTGCGTTTCAGAATAGTAACCTTAGTATCAGGAAATGGACTTTTGTTTTGATTAGTGGTGCTGGTGTTGTTCCTCTTTCCTTTTGGTGACTTACTTCGAGATTTACTGGTCGTATTCTTGGGTGATTTGCTTCTACCGGCCTTCTTGCTCTTCTTTTGTTTATTATTAGAGGTAGGTTTGGCGTCCTCTGTTGCAGCAGCAGCAGAAGCAGCAGTTGCTTTATCTTGTAATTCAATAGCAGATTGACTATTCTTCAATAATTCTAATGGATTAAGGAATTCTTGTACCGTCAGTCCTGATGGAGGCTCAGGATCGGCAGCAACTGGAGAAGATGTCGGTGGCGTGGTTGTCTTCGATGGCATACCGGGTGGTGTTCCCATAATTGCTGCCGCCATACCAGGTGATGGTGGAGGAGGAGGAGGGACGACATCACTGTTGTTGTCCATACCCATTCCCATAGCATATGGTTGTGGTGGTGGAGGAGGTTCAGGTAAATCATCGTCCTCTGTAGTAGCTTTCGATGTGGATGATGATACAGCTGATGCGATTCCACCTAACCAATTCGCAAAAGGATTTGCAGCACCAGGAAATAAACCACCACTAGACGGAGCAGGGGCAGGAGCGGAGGTAATTTTAGCAGCAGCAGCAGGGGTAGGAGCGGCGGTAATTTTAGCAGCAGCAGTAGGTGCGATAGCGCTACCTCCTTCATTTTCATCAATATCATCAATATCATATTCATCTTCATCATACTTCGGATCGTTAGCATTTTCAACGTACGGACCTGATAATGGTTCAACTGTAAATACACCACCATTACCAGAATTCTTCACGTCACCACCAGATGGTGGTAAACACATTGAATTTGTTATCTTCAAATTTTGAATTGCTTTACTTTGATATGAGAATGCCATCATATCAAATCCAGCACCTTGTTGTTGTGCACCATCCTCACCATCATCATCCGATGGACCACACACAACACTCCATGAATAAACAGGATGTTTTAAACTAAATGGTACCATATAATCAATACCAACACATAATGGAACAATAGGAGCTGCTTCACCATTGTTCAACGACTTAGTTTCAGACCATTCGGATTTAATATGTAATGCATATAAACGTCCTGCCTCACGACTACCCAGAAGTAAAAATGAGGATGGTGGTCGTCCCGCTCCGATACCTGCCGGTCCGTAACATACGTTCAGAACAAATGAACTTGGTGATCCCATTCCTGTAATATGTTTTGATGAAGAAAGAAGAAGAAGAAAAATAAATCATGAGTCAATCAGTAGGAATGATACAGAGCTTATATAACTAACTCGCATCTAAGTAATAGTGGACGGACGGGCGTTGTGTGTGGGTATGTTCAGCACTACTGATGCTGCTGCTGCTACTGCTGCTGCTACTGCTGCTGCTACTGCTGTCGAGTCGAGACGAAATTAATCCACAGTGCTGCTTGCTGCTCGTAAGTAGATAGGTTGATCGATCAATCGATCGAACCAACCAACCAACGAGGCAAGCAGGTAAGCAGGCACAGCATAGCATTAACAGAAGCAAGCAAGCAACTTTCGCATCGCATCGCATTGTGTTACATTGCATTACGTCAAGAAACAAGAACAGAGCAGGAGATAAATGATTTCATCTTTTTGTTGTTAAATTGCATACTTGTATATTGTTTTGTACACACGTACCACTTAAATCAATTTCTTGTAATTTTGTTGGTGCAATTAGTGTTGGTGGTGATGCAGTACCATTGCCGACAACACCACCTTTTTGTAAAAATGCACTCCATACAGTAACAACGCTATTTGTATGTGATGCAGTAACGAAGCATGTTGTTAATGATGATGATGAGTTCGTATTATTGTTAGCACCACTTGCACTCAATGTCACTGATTGTTCATGTGGTAAGAAGAAACATCTAGAGTAGGGTGTATTTTTATTCTTCAACACGAATAATTTCTTGGGTAGGACGACATTATCATCATTATTTCCCATTGAATTATCCTCGTCATCATCGTCGTCATCGTCCGACGAATCTAATCCAAGACCACCAGATGAGGACTTTTTATCTTTCCGTTTCAAATCCCATAATACAATTGTACCATTCTTATGTACGGATAACACGTGTCGTGCATCACGTCCACTCCAACACATATCCACAAGTTCACCACTACTACTTTCTTCATCAGCATCCACCTTGAGTTGTATTGCACCATCCATCACACAATATGGTGAATTCCAGACACATACCGCATGTTGTGCAGATGATGGATCTTTTGGATCCAAATTATCAACTAAACGTGTTTGTATTCTGGTGGTTTCCACTAATGTTGCAACTTGTTTATTGGATTGAGTGGTATGTGTAAAAAAGAATTGATTCGGATTGAATGGATGCCAAAATAAGGAACTCATTGATAAATCAGGTGTAGAGCCATAGTCTTCTAAGGAACTAATTTCTAATAATCGTTCGGAACCAATTTCTGGTGCCTTCTCGTAAACACGCCAGACAATTAATGTGGATTTCGATCCATCTTTACTATTACCAATGGTACCCACGACATCCCCATCATGAAAAAATTTAATATCAGAGACGATTTGACCTGCATGACCACGTAATAATGCTCGCATGGCCGAATGACGATGAAACACACGTAGTAAACCATTTTTGACGGTATAGATTAAAAAATGTGAATTCAAATCAATTTGTTGACTATTAATACGAATTAAATACTCGTCACATGAATTTTTAATCCCTTCATAGACTGCAAATGCTTCTGTTTGTGGTTGTTGTGCGGCAATACTACCTGTAGTATTATTAAATATTGTAGCATTAATGATGTCTTCATTAAATTTAATTGATACTGGTGCACCGCCATTATCAATATTGCCTGTTGGAATTGATGTAATACCAAACGGTTCGTCCTCATTATTGTTATTATCTGCCATGATGCTAGATAGAAAGATTCGATTCGATTCGATTCCGGTTTTTGCTAGCCAATTCTCTTTCTGTCTTCCTCTGCTCTTCACTTCGCTTTCTCTGCTCTTTCCTTCTTGCTTTCTTGTTTTCGTCGAGTGTGTTTGTCGAGAAGAGGACTTGAATGACCTCCTGGTGTAGTACCGTATCTAGCTCTGTTCCTCTTGCTTTCCTGAAACAACAATAAACACAAGGAAATCCAATCTTGGCTTGTCTTCCTTGTTTCACAGCCTCACACGTGAAGAAACAAAGCGCGTTGCTGAAAGGAAAAAGCATAAGTCTGACCGTCGTAACTTTTAGGATCGAGTCGAGTGAGTCAATTAAGAACAAAATAGTTCATTCGTGCACAAAGGGGACTAAAAATTGTTAAATAATTCCTTGAGTCATTCGTATCAAAATCAATCACGCTTTATAGAGGGCATATATCTTGTATTTATTTATTATGAATTTAGCGAAATACTGTAACAATAAATACTGTACATCTCAACGCTTCACATAATATCGATTAAGTACACAAAAACTCTAATTTCGTCGCTTATGATATGCTGATCTAACGTCTTAATCAGAGATCAGACTATCAATGATACATTAAACAATAAAGGTATCATAGTAATTGATCATAGATTAGCTTAAGTTTAGAGTCAAATTTCATCCGTTGGAGGGGATTTTCCCTTTTTCGATACTACTGTACTAGCTGTTAAGTGCTCTCTCTGCTCTGATACTAAAGAAATCAAATCTCATTCTTTTGTACTACTGTATCATTATTATTATTTCACACATACAGTACGTAACGTGTTCTACTGTAATTGATGTTTGCTTGTATCGTAAGCTTATAAAAGTCCCCAGGGAGAATTATACTTTTTCATCTGCGACAAAGCAAAACCAATAAAAAAAGACTGTGCTCGCTCTTGTTTTTTGTTTCTTCTTCGTGTGCAACGACGTCGTTTTACATTGCATATATCACTTTTTGAAAAGGAAGGATAGTACGATGAAGACTACTGCGATGAAAATGAGGAGAAGATTATTGGATAGCAGTAATTGTATCAACGATGATGCTGAAGTGTTGTTAATGATGGATAACAGTGTTGGTAGTAGTAGTAGTAGCGGCGGCGGCAATGGCAATGGTAAGTCTTCTTCTTCTTATTGGACATCATCATCATCAGCAGCAAAAAATATTTTGGATGATTTACATAAAATGGCCAAACAAATTGATATTATAGCTGCTGCTGCGGCTGATGATGATGATACTGATGATCATACTGATACAACGATGGTGAGTACTGAAAAGGAAGGAGTAGAACAAAGAGACGAGCAAGAAGAACAACAGGAACAAGAGCAATTTGATGAATACAAGCATAACGACCGCGAGAACGAGAACAACGACCGCGAGAAAGGTGTATCTACCACTACTACTACACGTAGCCGAACTACTTCTGATAACGGTAGTGATGGTAGTGATTATGGTGTCTATCCAGATCGTTCCTTATGGAAATTATTATCGGAACAACGTTGGGAATGGGCAGAAGAACGTCTACGAATCTATCCAGAGGAAGCAAAACAAATGATTCATTTTCCTACTCCATCTACAACTTCTTATTGTGGAGTCAACGAAGCTGATATGATGGTACTACCACTTCATATGGCATGTTCAATGCGTCCATTACCACCAACATCATTAATTGAAGATTTAGTTGATGCATATCCCGTTGCATGTCAGATAAAACAATTATCAACAGGATTACTACCAATTCATATGATTGTTGATTTATCAAAACGATCACCAGACATGAATCAGAACATTATCGACTTCAACGACTTCAATGAGAATGAGGATGAGAAAGAAAATCATGTAAAAATTTTGGATCTATTATTAGAAAAGTATCCAGATTCTATCATGGCAACAGAAAAAATTCATGATATGATTCCACTCCAGATAGCAGCATGTACAACCAGGTCAGAAAATGGAATTGTTACACCTATTATCGCATCACTTTTTCATTTATTGATTGATAAAACAGTAAAAGCATCAGCTAAAACAGCAAGAGCAGCAATTGCAGCAGAAGAAAAAACTGACAACAACAACAATATCGATATCGACAGTATCATTGCTACTTATAAAGATAAAAATGGATTCACTGCATATGATTGGTCGTGGAAGAATGTTAATTATTTTTGTTCACGTTGTGGTATGGAAGAAGATCGTGATGGTAATGCAGTCGCTGGTAATAGAACAACAATAGTAGCAGTAGCAGCAACAAGACGGATGCCTTTTCCCATGAAATGTAACTGTAATCAATTAGTAAGCGTAACAGAAGACGTGTTACATCCACTTCTTAAAAAAGAAATCTGTAGTCATGTACGACTACTTGATGGTAATGCTAGAAAAGAAGAAGAAAGAAGAGGGAGAAAATTTGAAACAGCAGAAGAAAGTATTGTTGCTGAAGTAGAAGCAATAGAAGCAGCAGCAGCATTGACTGCAAATGGCATTGCAATCGCAACAATTAGATATGAATCGGACCATGATTTTATGTTGTTTTCACCACCCTCATCTCACGTACCACCACCGTGTTGGTCATCCTTAAAAGTGTTATCGTCGACGACGACGACGTCACCAGCACAACGATCGGTAGCAGCAGCAGCAGCAGTAGAATTACCAACTCTTCTCGTTGAACCGAACAAGACAGCACGGTCGGCATCGTTCGCCCGTCTTCAAGGACGACTGGCACAGCAGCAACAACAACAACAACATCAACAACCAGTAGAAGAGGTATCAAAAGATATCGCCTCGGTAGCAGCAGCAGCAGCAGCATTCCCAACTCTTCTAGTTGAACCGAACAAGACAATACGGTCGGCATCGTTCGCCCGTCTTCAACGACGACTGGCACAGCAACAACAACAACAACAACAACCAGTAGAAGGGATATCAAAAGATATCGCCTCACTACTGCATGCCGCAAATGTACAGGTAAAAAAGGAGCAACAGCGACAGCCTCATGCACCCTACAATCGTTATTCTGATAATGATGATCCATTTTATTCATTTGATACCTTACAATACTCTGAAAGTTTCTCAACAAGTTCTAATAGCTTTGCTGCAGCTGCTGCTGCTGCTACTTTTTCTACAACAGCTACCAACAACAACAACAACAACAACATGATGATGATGTACGCTGGTACAAGTGGTGGCAGTGGCATTGATGGGTGTGCTGCTAATCATGAAAGAAGGACTTTTGTACCTTCCAGAACGACTAATCTTCTAGGTAGTTCTTACGACAGCAACGACGATGACATTGTTGATGTATCAGCGCCGGAACAAGAACAACAGCAACGAGAGGAACAAAAGGACGAACGAAGGCTTACTAGTAAGGAAGTTGATGACGGGGGTAACAATAAAACGATACTATCGACTCGTGTATTAGATAATATCCGTGATAAACAACAGGAAGAAGAAGATTGTAATAAGGAAGAAAAGACCGCCATCCTTCATATGAAGATCCGTTTATCGGAATTAGTCTATCCATCCAACAAGAAGATCAAGAAGAAGAATGGGGAATATAAATACAAGAATAGGGATGGTAAGAATAGTAAGAAGAAACAGATGAATCCATATTTTGAAATATTTGCCGCACATCGTGGGGGTATGAGTCGTTCATATTATAGGTCATATCCATTGATGAATTCCAATGATGGTACATGGGAGGATGCATTTTTAGATTTAGGACTAACACATTCACAATTAAAAGAGGCAAGTGGTGGTGCATCACATGTAGAAATTGGTATACGTGTTATGAATATACCATCCAAAGGGAATATTGGTACATCCGAAATCAAAAGGATTGGTACATGTCAGGTAGGGTTGGAAACTTTAGAACAACAACAACAGCAACGATCATTACGAAACAACATCATTGGCAATGATGGCGATGACGTCGATGAAGAAGAAAACGTTGTTATTGGTGAAATTTGTAGTAGTGTAGATCAACAGGGACCTGAAAAGTTTTCCATTTTAAATGGTTACCACGTAATGGGAAAACTACAAGTATTGTCATTACGTATTGAATAGAAATTGGATTGGATTGGATTGGTTTGGTTTGGATTGATTGGTTTAGTTTGGAAAGGAAAGGATTTCATTTAAGGTTTTTTTATTTAATTTATCTCAACAGTTGCAAAATTCCATGCATTGACTTAGTGCTAGTAAATATGATAGTTTGATATTGGGGGGTGGGGGAGGGGGGATGTAGAAAGAGAAAGATGAGGTGGGAGAGTGAGTAAGGAGAGGAGAGGAGAGGAGTCAAAGGGTTTATCAAAATTCTGTGTAAGATCAATAGTTATGGATTTATTTATATGTTGTACAACTAGGTACCCTTTTGTTTCTTCTAGAAATATACAACATAGTGTGCTGTGGCTTGTCTCTAGTAGATTATCAGGTGCGCGCAACATACCAGCATCACAAACGTATGTGTAGAAATAGTTAGTTATACAGTTAGTTATTAGTTACTGGATAATGTGCTGACATTTTGGTTAGGACCAGCTTTTCATACCAAACAGTTGCTACTGTACACTAGATAAAATAGCACTATTTTAAGACTTTAACAATGATCTGTTTTCTGTAAACTTTTGTAGATAGAGAAGCACCAATGTCATCATGTGCATCAGAACTAGGTTGTGCTACTATAATTTGATATTATTATTGCCAGTGTCATTGCCAGTGTCACTGATCCTTTACACTAGTTATTTAGAGCACATAGAAAAGTCATAGCACCTTCATCATAGAATTTAATATTTACTACAACATTGTGTTTGCCTCCTGCAACCTTTTTGTTGTTGTGGTTGAGGAATAAGATTCATTTTGCTGTTGTAGAAGGCACACAAACAAAACATGATTTTCAATCAAAATGAACAACACAATGTCTCAAATAAAAGGGTTTCACAGTACAATACCAGATGGGTCAGGTGTACAAACATCCACATAGTGTATTAGAACATTGTATTTACCTCCTACATCTTTCCTGTTCCTGTGGTTGAGGACTAAAATTCGTTTTGCTTCTGTGGCAGGCACAAAATAAAAAGATTTTCAATGAAAATGAACCACAAAATATCTCATATGAAAAGGTTCCATAGGACAACACCAGATGAGTTGGGTGCACTAGCATTTATATAGTGTACTAGAACATTGTGTTTGCCTCCCATGACCTTTTTGTTCCTGTGGTTGCTGAATGATATTCATTTCTTTGTTGTGGAAGGCACACAAAAACAACATGATTTTCAATCAAAATGAACAACAAAATATCTCATTTGAAAGGGTTGCAGTGGACAACACCAGATGGGTTGGAAGCACTAGCATCCATCATATCCATACCTACAACGTCGTCATAATGCTTAGGTTTCTATGGAGGTTATGAAGGTATATGGTTGCATTAACCACAAAATGGGCCATTTAGGCCCCAAAACAGGGTTTTCCACTTTTGTGCACACATAAGCTGGATCATCAACCCAAAGCACCGAGAGTAAGTTCCCTTTGGTATATATGGTGCACCCCATCCATATTATTTGGAATGATTTACCTTTTTGAGTGTACTGTATGTCCACAAAACACTGCAAATGGGCCATTTTTGGGGGTTATTTGATGTGTGCTGTGTGTGAGCCTACATTATGAGATACCAGTAGGCTTACAAGACTAAGGAATGTAACAGTTATCCAACCAATAGGCCAATTATAAAACTTATAGCTTAATCTTCAGAAAAAATGACTTTTTAGGTTTATATACTTGATGCTAAAGTTATTATTATATACTACACTAACAAATACTAGTAAAATTTTGGGCATGATTTAGTTCTTATATTAATGACTGATTCCACGCGGAGATTTCAATGTTTTAGGGATGTAACGCACCAAAGTGGTACTAGTTCTCAGGAAAACCCCCAAATAGAAAAGTTAATTTGTGTTGGGCTGTATGTCTCAAAAGTAACGACATTTTCATTTTATTTCCATATTGCCTCACAATTTGAATTTCTGTCTTACAGAACAAATTGGGTGTCAAGAAGAATTCTTATCGCTTTTTCTTTTGATAATATCACAACATATGTTATAAACCATTAATTCTATCTAGACCAAATCAATAATCAATGAACTAAGAGAATCATATGAGGTCTAACAGTAATAAGCAGCAAGCACATGCAGCGCATGCAGCACATGCACAACGAGAAACATCATCATCATCATCATCATCATCTTCCCGTCGACATCAACAGTCGACGTTGAGTAGTATCTCATCTACGTCATCATCACAATCATTGTTATTAGCCACCACCACCACCGCAGCAGCAGCAGCAGCAGTAGCAGTAGCAGTAGCATCAAGGTCAAGAACAACTTCAATAACGACGACGACGTTGACGACAACAGAAGAATGTCGTGATGACAACAACGACAACGAAGACGGAGTCGAAGACAATTTCGCACAACAGCAATATTGTGGACGAGAGGGACAAGATACCACTTCTATTGCTTTTAATAGTAGTAGCAGTAGTAGTAGTAGTAGTAGAGATGAAACAGAATGTCGTGATGATGACGACGACGTAGCAGTTGCAGTAGTACAGCAAAACTGCGAAGCAGAGGAAGAAAATACTTTCAATACTAAAATTAGTTACAGTAATAGAAACGAAATCGCGATTAGAGCCGACGACCACGACGACGAAGTAGATGAGGAAGATAATGATAGTGGCGAATATGAATATTATGAATATATTTTAGAACAAAGTTTACTTCAGCGGGATCGTGACGAAGAAGAACAATTTCATTTATTAAGGGAGGAAGAATTGATACAGAATGAAGACCAAGAAGAACAACTTTTTATTAGATTAGAAGAGGATATGCAATTATTCCTATCAATAGTCGACGAATACGAATATTACCACGATCAACATGAAACCAACAACAGCAACAGCAGCAGCAGTACTATACTTATAAGAGGTAATAATCTTGAACAACAACAACAACAACAACAACAGCAGCAAGACGTCATCAGGGTAGGATTGGTCATGATTGATCACGACGATACAGAAATCAATGAATTAGTTGCTTGTTGTGAAGAACGCGACAGAGAATTTCCTTATCCCGATCAATATTATCATCACGATAATAATACACATAGCAGTAACAGTAACAGTAATAGTCTTGGTCGATGTATAATATGTATGGAATCACATCGTACACATGCGTATGTGCCATGTGGTCATTTATGTGTATGTCAATCATGTGCAGAAAAAACAAGAAAAACCACTCGAGACGATAGAAAATGCTGTCGTTGTCCAATCTGTAAACAAAATGTTAAACAGATAATGAGAATTTATCTACCATAAAATTATATCTATAATTCTAAATATGCATGTTTATTATTATTAATCTTTTCTTCTATTATTAATTTCACCTTTTAGAAGGTATAGTAAAATCTTGTTACTATTGCTGCTGTTGTTGTTATATTATAGAAGGGGTATAATACACAGTTACCTGCTAACATAATAGTGGTACTGATAGTAGTGTGGTTGGAGGTGCTGTACCAGTAGAACTGAAGTGGTGATCCTGTGCTTCTTGAGCCAGTCACTAAGATGCAATGTACATGATCTTGTTTATGTGAGGGTCCTAGTTGTTGCAATTGTCTGCTAGTAAAATATCCCCTTCTTGCATTGCGTCTGTGGTGCTGATCAGGGTTGTGGTGGGTGGGCAATCATCTTGGGTAATATCAGTTATGATGACTTCTTCTTCCTCTCTGTTTACATGCATGTTTGCTTGTTGTTGATATGAGTCTTGAATTGTTAACTCTCTATGATGATGTATGCATAGTTTATCGCACCCAACATAACTTTGACTGTTATGATAGAAGACTAGAGAGTGGGTATTTTATTACTAGAGTAATAGTTATTATTATGATTAGACAAATATTTCTCAAGGTAAATCTATCTTTACATTAGGATGGGGTATATGCAATACACTTAAATGAGCGAGTCAGCAGTTGGAAGTATGAACAGGATGGTCTTTGTCTTAGTACCAACAGCTAAAGATTCCAGGATCTTATCAAAGTCTGTTGTACTAGTACTACTAAATGTTGTTCTAGACATCAGTGTGAATGCGAGGTATGCTGACGTCACGTAGATGACTCAAAAGCATAGTAAGCAGTAAAGCAAGATCCAACTTTTTTTCGTTCCTTTGTTACTACTGTACTGTACTTACGTCTTGTTGCATTGTGTGCGTTTTTGAACGATGCTACGATGCTGACGTCATGTAAAGGACTCAAAATAAGTTAAGAAGCAAAGCAATCAATCGTGTGAAAAATATACCACGTAGTACGCCCGGCGACAAATAATGTCTTTCCAAAATTTCAAATTTTGCAGTTCACAAAAAGAGATCTTTTTTAAAGGGTTTTGTAACGACGTCTGTGTAGTACAAGTATGTAACCGTTATTATACACCGTATGGCGATGTGGGAAACCAAGCAACAAAGGCACGCAATAATGTGCGATAGATTAGTATTATTACCACCTGCTTCCACACATGATCCAGATCTCACTCACCTCGTCGCACTTCAAGAATCAATCGCACCAATTTAATCAAACAACGGCGAGTATCTAAAGAAGTACCGTCACTCCTCTAGTACTGTGTTGTGGAACGAGTGGAATTTATCTTCTTGATAACTAGCTAGCTAGCTACAGTAGTAGTAGATGTTACCATTGAACTTGAAAGGTTAAAGGCAAGGTTAAGGCAAAGAGAGGAGAGGAGAGGAGAGTCGACGTACAACACCCAATCTATCTCATTTTCTCTCTGGTGAGTGGTTTGAGTAGGTCGAGTCTAGATAATAGAGAGAAGTGTGTGTGTGTGTGTGTGAGAGAGAGAGAGAGAGAGAGAGAGAGATTGGTAGAAGGAAAGACGCCGGCACTACACTGTACTGTTTCTGTCCGACAAAACGAGAGAGAACAAGGTAAGAAAATTTCAACTTTTGCTTCCTCTTTCATCTATCGTGTCATGTCATCTGGTTGAGTCGAGTCGAGTCATTCGTCTTCTGTCGCTTGTCTGCCTATTAGCTAGCACCGTTATAGAGAAGGCAAAGGAGAAGCAAGAAGCAGGGATACTTTTCTTGGACTGAGACTTGTTTTGACGACTGAAAAAGACATCAGAAGATCTTTTAAACTTTTGCTACTCTACGTACGCACATCAACTCAACCTTTCCCTTGCCTGCCTTTCCCTTTCGTACTACTGTACTGCATCAAAGAAGAATGTCGTTCCATCAATTGAAAATATTGAAAGAACAACATGCCTTGCAGTCATTGTATAATCATGCTGTTGTTGTTCCGACAGGTATTGTAGGTGGTGGAGGTGTCGTAGGAGTAATAACAACAACAACAACAGCGGATGATGACGAGTCATCTTCTCCTACACTACCTTTCACTCATTCGGATGGTGGTCTAAATGGAAATGGAAACAATACCATTATAATATCATCATCATCTGATGGAGAAGAAGAAGATTTATCATCAGACTCAGTTTTATCATGGGATACTATAAGTGAAATTGATTCATTGTATTCACGTCGTACTAGTATTGGTGGTGGTGGTAGTAGTATTAAAAGTATGGGTTTGTCAATGATCATTACGGATGATGAAGAAGAAGATGATGATAATGATGATGAAGACAGTACGTTTTGTCGTCTATTCGCAGATACAGATGCAGATTTACCTGATACACCAACAACACCATTAACAGCAAATATGGGTGCAGGAGGAAGAGCAACAACATCAGCATCATCATTGTCATTGTCATCATTTCCAACAACAATAAATAGAACTGTATCCGTAGAAGAAGAAGATTCTACACCACCATTGAGTGTACAAAAGGGTGGAGATTTTACGTCAGAATCACATTCGTCATCATCATCATCGTCTTCATCATCGTCCTCACGAAGAAAAGGACGTCGACAAAGACTACGACGACAACGACGACGACGTTCATCAAATAAAAGTCAACAAGAATCATCATCACCACCATTCTCACCACTACTACTAGCAGCAGTATCACCAGTATCATCTTCCTCGCCATTAGGATCAATATTGAAGTTGAAATGTCCACCATCACCTCCGATGCTACCAACCAATATTGATACTGATATTCATCATCACGTTAAGACGACGAATAGACAACAATTATTATTGGATTGGCGTCACAAATGTTTGAAGCAAGCAGAAGCACAGGTTTTCCATGCACGTGAGGAGCTTGAAACACTCAACAAGCAATTGGATACCCTTGCACAAAATCATGATCAAGAATTATCTATTCTTCGTCAACAATTATTGGATTCACAAAAAGCAGCAGCAGCAGAAGAAAACAATGAACGTCGTCTAATCTTTAACAATAACAAATACTACTGCAACACTACTACTACTAAGTATGTTGGTGATGTTGATGAAAGGGACGGTAGTAGTAGTAGTAGTGATGACGCCAAGACTAAAGATTCTGCCGTCGTCGTCGTCGATGGTCAAATTGATATGTATCGTAAAGAAAAAAAGATTGCGGAACAAAAATTGGAAGATGCCATTGATAAATTGAATTTAGTCCAAGAAGAAAATAGTAGATTGATTGTAAATCTAACGGATACAAAAGTTGAATTACAATCCACACAAAAACATGTCCAATTTGTAGAATCACGAAATACAATACTGGAATATGAAGTGGATGACTATAAATGTAAATGGGAAAATACATTATCCGAACAACGTGTAATTGAATCACAATTAGTAACAACACGTTGTGATTTGAAATCAGTAAAAGAACAAATAATGACGAATCAACAGGAACAACAACAGCAGAAAGAAGAGGAACTTCAGTCCGTTGCTGCTGCTGCTGCTGCTAATATGCGATCATCAGCATCGATTATTGAACAAGAACAAGAACAGCAGTTGTTGAAGCTGCAACAGCATCAACAACTAGTTGAAAAACAATTACTAAGTACGGAACGTGATGGATTACAAATGATGGTACAAACTTTACAAGATGAAAAAGAAAATCTTAATGAACATCTTGAGAATGTAACAGATCAACTTCAGTTAGTGAAGAAAGAGTTGGTAACAACAAAAGAAGAATGTTGTAAATTAAATTCAGAATTTGATACTATAAAAGTTACTACTGTCCGTAGTCTTGCGATCACGGCAGAAGAGCAACAACAACAACAACGTGTACAACAACAACAGCAGGAACAATATGAGTCGAAAATAAATGTATTGAATGAAAAAATTACATGTTTAGATAATGAAAAGAATCGATTAGAGAATGTTGTTATAGTGAATCTACGAAAGGAATGTGTACGTTTAGAAGAACAAATTGTTATTACATCAGACAGTTATACATCGTCAAAAGAAAAAGTGACGGAACTTGATTTAAAATCAAAACAATTGACTAATGATCTTGTTATTGCACGCGACTCTATTAAGGAATTGAATAGTGTAAAAGTTGAACAGCAACAACAACATGAGAAGGCTGTCGTACAATTGGAGGATGAAAATTGTACTGCGTTACGTACAGTACGATTAGAATTAGAAAATCAGCTTGTTATAGTGCGTGATGAATACACGTTGTTGCAACAGACACAGTATGATACGAAAATGAAACTTGATTGTAAATCAAAATATCATAATGAATATTCAATTGATACAAAGAAACAATTGGATATACTTCAAAATGAATGTGATGATTTACAAATGAATATTAAAGTATCATCGGAGAAAGAATATGAATTACACAAATCGTTAGAGGATATCAATGATATATTAGATGTAACATCCAAGAAATTAATTCGAATCACAGAAGAAAAAAATCAGATTGAAATTCAATTTCAAAATGAACAAAAGACAGTTCTACAATTAGAGAATGATAAGATTAGATTAACCAAGGATGTCGTAGATGCTGTGAATGCAGTGGAACAATTATATGCTATATTTGCAGTGCAGCAAATACGAACTGTACGTGACAGAGAACGTGAACAACAGCAACACGAAGAATCTGTTGCTGCTGCTGCTGCTGCTGAAGAAGAAAAAAGTATAAGGTTACGATTAAAAGTAAAAGAACTTGAAAATGATTACGAATCGCTTGAAATTGTACTATTGAATGCGAAGAAGGAACAAAGTGAAATGAAGAGAAATATAGATAATTCCAATAAGGAACATACTGCATTGCAACATGCATATCATACGTTGAAGGAACAACTTTCAGGAGTGATGTTGAAATTGTCTGAATCTAAAATTGTGTACGAAAAGGATGTTAATGATTTAATGGACAGACAAAAAGAATTAGAAGTTGATGTTGATACATCAGATCGTATACGTATCGATCTTGAAGAGACGTTGAAGAAAACTAATACAAGTTGGGAATTATCAAAGATTGCACTTGTTGAAAAGGAAATAGAGAATGAAAAACTTCATATTGATATCGTTGATGCGACAACGAAAATTAAATATCTCCAGGACGAACAAATTGTGTTGGTTGCTGAAAAAGATGAAGCACATGTTACACATTCAAAAAGGATTGAACAACATCATACGTCTACTATTGCTTCTTTTAAGGAAGAAATAGAAACAACAAAAAAAGAATTCATTGATTACAAGAATCAGCAAAAAGAAATTATTCAAACTCAGATAAACCGTAATAATATGAATCGTAGCATATTAGAAGAACAGTTAGAAAATTCCACAACGTCGTTGAAAGAAACAAATCTTCTACTGGAACAAAAAGAGAAGGAGAAGTGTAAGATTTTAAAAACAAGTACATGATTTAGAAGAGATGCACGAGACATTGATGGTCAACCATGATCGTGCTTTAGAAGAAAGGGAAGCTGCTCATCATACTGGTACTGAAGCAATATTGGACAATCAAATACTACGTTCGACGGAATCGATACGTCGTATTGAACAGTCAAAGATTGATGCCATTGCTACTACTCGTGCTGAAACGATGGTAGAACAACAGCTACTAATTGATGCTGCTGAAATAAAGGCACGATTCATACAAGAAAAAAATGATATTCTACATGCTCAGCAATTAGATGATATCAAGAATGAAGCCGCATTAGAAAAGGAGACAATCTTGACTCTCCATTCTCAACGAATGAAGGAAACAACGTCAGCGACTGAAGTACTTCAAAAACAACTCAATGTTACTCAAAAGCAACTACTGATGACTGAAAAAGAAAAACAAGACTTGTTGATCGAAATCGAAAATCTCAATAGGAAGCAATGTATTCTTGAAGAGAAGTTTCATGAGACATCTGTCCTACTTCAGCAGATAACGAGTCGTTTAGATCAAGAAGAAAATGAGAAGATTGATATTCTTTCGAATATATCTAACCTAGAGACAATGATCGAGTCGATGAAGAATGATAAATCTCAAGCTAGTAGCAAGATGCAGGCCGTTATTGCTTCGCACGCCATTATGATGGCTGATCATCAACTATTGATGAAGAAGAAGGAAGACGAGGCCAATGAAGCGAACGACCGAATAATTAAGTTGCAAAACGAGAGAGAGCATTTCATTCGTGCAGCTGCATTAGATAAAGATACCACCTCGGCTGTTCACTCCAGGAAGATCAAGGACGTTGAGATCTCGGCTCTCGCCGTACAAGAGAAATTGGAAATAGCGCAAAAACTTGAGCTAGTCTCCAAAAAAGAAAAGGAGGAATTACAAGTACATATCGTATCGCTTGACGATGAGCTCATTTATTTGAAAATCTCATTCGAAAAGATACTGGATTCGTTGACAAAAACTAAGAATGAACTTGAACATATGGAGAAGAATGAGAGTTCGTTACAGACTCAGCTTTTCAATATGCATACGAAGGAAGATACGATGACGCTCGAGCAGCCCAACAGTGTAAGAGAAATGGCAGAAGTTGTTGCTGCACACTCTCTAGAACTACATCATCATCAATTGGCAACAGCGGAAGTAGAATCAAATACTCGAGCATTACAAGAAGAAGTTATATCATTGAAGAAAGACAATTGTGCTATGAAGAACGCCATTGCAAAAGAGAAAGAAGAAACCGTGCTTCTTCATTCAATTGCAGTTGAGGAGCACAAGACATCTACATTGGTCTTTCAAGCAAGATTGAAAGAAGTGGAAACTCAATCAGTAGAATCTAAGAGAGTAGAAGAAGATTTGAAGACCCGTATTCATGATCACGATGCAGAACTTTCCTCGGTGAAATCAATGTTTGGTAAGGCGCTTGAACATTTGAAAGATACCAGAAACAGACTAAAGTGTGTAGAAGACTATGAGCAGACGCTGCACACCCAGATATCTGATCTACAAAAGGAGGGGACATCACTAACTGTAGAGAAGTCGAAACTTACTGGACAGATGCACGATCTTGTCAGTGCACATTCTCGTGCGGTGGAATTGAATATAGAGTTGCTAGATGAAACCGAAGCTAGGGCTCAAGCAGTCTACGGCCAAATTGAGGTTCTTCGCACAAAGCAAATGGACGCCGAGAGTAATTTTGAAGCAGAGAAAGAGCGAACTTCGCTCCTACACTCGAAGACACTCAACGATCACAAGTTATCCGTTCTAGCTCTGAAAAAGAAACTAGAAGCGGTGCACGAGCAAGCGTTAGCCTTAAAGGAGGAAAAAGATGATATGCATACAGAAATAGAATCACTCGAAGCGGATCGTCTGGATCTTCAAACAAAGTATGGATACGCATCTGATCGTCTAGCTAATGCAGAATGTCATTTAGAATTAAACGAAGAAGAGGGATCGACTCTTCGATCCAAGATATCTAATCTAGAAGCAATCGTCGAATCGATGAAGAACGAACTATCTCAAGCTGCGAGTAAGAGGGACGATATTGTTGCTTCTAATGCTGCTGTTTTGCACGACCGTCAATTGCTTTTAACAGATGCCGAATCTCAAGCTCAAGCTGCTCAAGAGCAAGTAAATATTTTGAAGATTCTGAAAGAGCAATCGAATGACGAACATGAAGAACTTCGAGAGAAGTACTCGTTAGTTCTGTCGTCAACTGAAGAGTTGAAGGCTACATTGTGCAACATCGAAAGAGAGAAAATTGAGTTACGAGTCGAACTTTCAGAATCTCGAAATTGCGAGGATGCACTTCGTCAGAAAGTACTTTCAATAATAGAAGAAAATAAATCGTTAATTGCATCCAAAGCGACATTGACGAAAGAGCACAGATCTGTTATCGAACGTGTAGACTCATCACGCAATGATGTCATCAATGAGAACAACAATCTCATGTCAGTACTGCGTGAAATGGATCAGACTAAGGACTCTGATTTGCAATTATACACAGCTTCCGAAAGGAAAAATTTAGATTTACAGCAGAAATTAGACAGTATTGTGGAACGTAATTCTATTCGTATTGATGAGCTTGAATCGGAACGAATATCTCTACTGAAAGATATTGAAACGCTGAAAGATAATCTACTTCTTACTGTACAAGAGTTCGATCGATATGTTGTTACGTCGAAGGGAGAAAATTCAGTCTTAATTGGCGCTGCTGACGTCGCAAACGAAACGGTGAAAAGAATGGAAACTGAATCAGAACGTCTTCTGAATCAAAACAACGAGTACACGCAAAAATTACAGTCCATCGAGGTTGAGAGAAACCGTCTTCAAAGTGAAGTCGATGAAGCACAACAAGAGACAATGCGCGTTACCGTCTTGCAAAGTTTAAGTGATACAGCTGTACAACGTCTTGAACACGATCTGAGCCACGAGCAAAACAGAGCGAAGTCGTTGCAGAATGAGAAGCATATTTTGGTCAGCTCGTGTAAGGATCTCGAATGTAAAGTAAGAGAAAACATCATCGACTTACAGAAGGCGAATGATGCAGTAGAGAACGAGCGAAACGATCACAATGTTTTGATGATTGAATCTAAAAAGATACAAGCAAAATTCACGGATCTAGAACTGGGAGCTGTCACATCTCAAACGCAATTGAAAGAGAAAACAGCCCAAGAAGAAGATTTGTGTGCCGAGATATTGTTCCTGAAACAGCGCACGAATGAACTTCAGAAAGAAAAAGACGAAAATTCCAAGACGACTGCGATAGCCGCAGAAAGCGAAAAGAAAAATCTACTTGGTCAACTCGACAATGCCGCTGTAGTGATCAATAACTTGCAACTTTGTCTCGAGAGGTTGAAGAATGAAATTGATGACAACGCAAACGAGAACAAGAATGCTGCTGCTGCAGTGCAAGTAGAAACCGAAAATAGGATCCGTTATCTTGAGCGAGAACTCGAACGAGTAGTATCTGAGAATGCAATGCAACAGAAGAAGACAAAAAATCTAGCAAAGTTTATCAAAAAAACAATCAACTGTGCCACTCGAGTATCGAGAATGAAAATTGCAGTTACCCTTCGCTTTCGCGATATCATCTCTCGCGAAAATCGTCAAGTTCGCGTTCGCGCAGAATATTCTGGTCCCATCTATGATCGTAAACCTGATGGTGCTGGTATTATGCGATTTGCTTCTGGAGATCTTTACGTTGGTATGTTCGAAAAGGGTAAGTTTCGTTAAAGTCTGACATCCAACAATCGAATATGTGCGACCATCTTTGTATAATAAAGTAAGACTCTTCACTTATACACGTTTCTTTCTATTCTTTTCTTTTCAGGTGAGATGTGTGGCGAGGGCAGTTATATTTCGAACCGTCAACGGTCCGGAAGGAAAGAGTCGACAAAAGCAACTTTGATCAAGGGGCATTTCAATCATAATGAATTCCAACATGAGAAAGAGAACGGCAAACAGGAAACTTATTTAAACGACAACGAAGAATATGTGTCTATGTGTCTGGCTCAAGATATTGGCATGCCATTGTGTCCTCTCCATAAAAATGCATTATAATCTCGCTGAAAAAAATCGAATCGACTGACAGCAGACAATGCAAATCTTACACCATGCATACTATGTAAATTTAATTATTGAATATCACGAAGTGTTTCTAAAACATTCCAGATAATTCTTTTCTGATAGGAGAATTACTTCAAACAAATTTCATATATTTTAGTCGTCACAACTCTCTACTACTGTGCGCTAGCTGCGACGATCGTTTAAGATTGCCTGTAACTTATTGAGTATGAAATCATACAATTATCCAATTATTTTGTTTAGTGTCTCGAATATGAGAATTTTTTGCTTTCGTGAGTGTAAGAACATCATAAACCTGGTCAAATGAACATATTACGGTGACATTCTATATTAGCTACACATACAGATCGCAAATAACTTTGGGTCGGAAAGATTCGTCTAAGTAAGAATCCCCAGTGGGCATCGAGAATATGAATATACTAATATTGTAAATTGTAATGTGGCGCCATACAATTCTATGTAATTTATTACCTCTATTTATTCCGGGTCGGAAAAGATCGACAGTACGAAGATTCATCCCTAGTAATCGGCATCGAGAATTCGAATATGATGATATTGTATTCTGGCGCCATACGTAATTTATGTTCGGAATAATATTGACGGACTAATCTTACATGAGTCATACGTGAAAGAAAATAGGCTCCCCGGAGAACTATTTTTTAGGGGTTTTGAGACATTATTCAATTATCTATCTATTGTATAATTTCTCAGTTATGTCGCGCGCTATGTCTGTGGACGTTTTCCAAGTGAATATTATTATGATGCTGTAGTCGTAATCTGGCGCCATAAGTATGTAATAAGATCGCTCGAGAGGTAATTATCCATTATTGAAGGGTTCTACACGAAGATCATGTTATCGCGTATACTTGTAGACTTACGCGTTGAACATTCTCTCTCTCCCCATCTCCATGGGTATGATTTTCCTTCCATCTCTCCTAATCCCCACAGCACGTTTTTTTTTTTCATACCCTAGGATCCGATCACGTTCGTTCATTCGATCGTTTTTCTTTCTTTCTTTTCAAGTCGTTTTTTTTGTGTGACGACGTTGATCCACGTCCAATCGTTATGCTTGTTATCTTTCTCCAAATCGTATTATGTTTTCTATGGTGGTTGATCCGTTATAATATGGACTGTTGCTGTATCCCGTCTCTATATCTATCTGTCTCGCTCGCTCTCCTATCTCTCGATTTCAATATAGTCTGATATATACAACCGCTACAGTAAAAAATAAATACTATATACATTGCATTATTTCTATTATTACTATTATTATTATTATTAGGGGACGGTCAATGATTTTTGTTGCAGCACATAGCAGATACCTCTAGCGAAGCTAGATTTGTATGTGATACTACTGTTGCTATGACAATATAATTACCACACTGATGTACTCCAAGTCAGCTAGCTAGGTACTAAATAAGGATTGAACTAGAAATAGCGTTTATTGTGTGTGTGTGTGTGTGTGTGTGTGTGTGTAATCATTGTGTTATCCTTTTAAAATGTACTTGCTATATATCAAAAGTTAAAGTAAAATTGTGCTCTTAAAAATTTATAATATCAAAATTGTTTTTGTTGCTGCATGCATGGTTGCTGCTTCTGCTTTTTGTTCTGTTCGTGTTTTCTGTTCTTCTCAAAAACTAGCTACTGTACGGTACGCATCATGTAATTCGTGGGGTTTACAGTAATGCTTTCATTACTCAGTAGCTGTTTTATTGCTTCGTACAGGACGTGTTGGTGGGCGGTCTCCTCCACCACCACCACCCCCACCACTACCGGCAGACGAAGAAGTTGATGATGATGATGATGACGATGATGATGACAAAACTCGAGTATTGATGTGGTGGTTATTGCGAGTAGTAGAGGCGGCAATAATAGACGACGATGATAATGATGATGTTACAGATGATGATGAATGAGGCATCGTTAAAAGAGAGTCCTTATTGTGGTTGCTACTGCTACTACTACTACTCTCACCAGCAGCATTCCATCGTGATTCACGCGGCGAATTAACATTATCGTCAACACCAACGTTTGTGATAATTCCCGTAGCCATAATATCTAGTGCTGCCAATACAATATCATGGCAACTGCTGTTTCTTGTTGCTGTTGTTGCTGTTGACCTTCTTCTCTTGTGGTTGTTGTTCCTGATGTCGATGTTGTAAACATGTTGTGAAGATTCAGCATTTCCTTCGGATATTGTGTATAGACTTTTTGGTAAGTGAAACATCGTTTCTTGAAGTTGTTTGTTGTGTTTCTTTAACTGTGTTTTATTGTTTGTTTTCGGTACCGTATTATGTGCTTTTTTTTGATGGGGTCGATTCTGATGGGTTTTATGTGTATGTTGTTCAGTTGTGTGTGTGTGTGTGTGTGTGTATGTTTATGTGTGTGTGGCTGTGTGTGATTTTTTTTTGTTATATCGGTGCACGGACACTGTCTAATTCTTTTTATTGCCTCGGCATCTTTATTTCGCACGGGCGATAACTAGGCTACGCACTTGATTTATAAAATAATCATCATGACTAAGTAAACGTACGAGGTACTATTCAGAACGTCCATGAAGATTTTTAAAAAAATCAACAAGCCAGTGATAAGTACAAATTACATTTTTTCTTTCTTCAAGCTGTGGAACTGTTCAACATGGAAAGATTAAAGAATGTTAATCAAGTCAAAGTTTAATTAATGCTCTTGTTCACCCACATTCTTCCGCAACCAGAAACAGCTCGGGTTTATTATCGATCCGTGCTTATTTTTAAATTAATGAGACGTGCAAGACGCATTTCATATATCTTCAAGCGCCATACACAAATAATTGTTACATAAATACACGTAATTCTTTCTTGAAGGTACAGTAGTGGGCCATAAACAACAGAAATTCGCAAGTTCTAATGCCAAACACACACCATCGAATATCATAATAGCGTAATTGAATGAGCCGATGACCCACATTATTCCACATCAAATAATAATGCCAGTCGTTCTATAAACGTGAGATTGAATATTATGGATAATGAAAACCTTCAACGTCAGCACGCGTTCTATTGAGGAGAGATTCTGTGATTTCTAAGTGTTGATCCGAATTACGGCATAATTCTAAATATCTTTTGTTTAATGCGATCTTTGCTAATAAGGTGGTATTCTTGGTAAAAATTAGAAAAAACTTCTATTCCTAAGTGTGTACTTGAGTGAATATTAATTAATAGAATACTCTTTATTCCTGAATACTATATGTTCGAATCGTAATGTCGTCCTCACTTTTTATACGTTTATATATGCCTAACTTTTTATTTAATGCAATTGAAACCAATCATTATACAAGTTTGAGCGAAAACAGTCATCATGTATTTTTCAGAATTATTACCTTAATTAATTGTTGTTCTGTACTTCAGAAGTACACGTAAGACAAAGAAAGAATTTAGTAAACATTCTTAATATTAATGTATTACGTTCACGAAATAACAAAAAAAATCATTTTACTTAACTAAATTGGTTCGCAACTTGTAAATGTGTAATGACACATTCACTTTTAAAGCAAACCGAATGCTAGATTAGGTAACTACACTTATTTGATAAATGCCCAATTGGTTTCAGGCAAGACACAATTTTTCAGTACCGTTTTCAATAATGGGAGTTGTACGTGTACAGTACTGTTCTGTGTTCTTTTTTGTTACGGGTATCCGCCCTATGTTCTCCTACGGTACGGGTATCCGCCGTACAAAAGAATACCACCATATCTTCTCTTACCTCTCACCTCTCACAATTTTCAAAATAAACATAAGAAGTACGGAACACACGCTTGACCACATCATTACACACGCTTGACCGCAACAGTACACAACAACAAAACGAAGAAGAAGAAGAACAAACAACACAAATGTCGAACAAAATGGTGTGTCAAACTAACACAACATTCCGATCATTGCATCTACCGATGAGTCTCTTTACTATTAGCGAAGATGCTAATCACAACTACAGCAGCAGCAGCACCAGCACCAGCACCATCTATCAAGCATTTGAATCTCCACTCTCACTTTCACTCTCACCTGTATTCCGAAGCAGCAACAACACAAATCCGTTGTGTTTTCGTGAAGAGGATGATGACAAGGATGACCAAGACGAATACGACAGGATCAGTAATAGTCATGCTATCGTTGTGGCAGCCTTAAACATTGTCAAGGAAACGAACACGATGACCCACGAAGAATCAGAGGAAGAAGAATATGAACAGCACCTTGCTGCCTGTCCGCACAATTCATCCTCATCATCATCATCATCATCACGATGGGAGGCTGCGTGCACTACTTGTGCCTCCGAAAGAAACTCTTCTTTTAAGATGCCATCACCATCTATTTCTCGCAGGAGAACTAGAAGAAATTCAATGCCATTAAGAAGGGTTTCATTATCATCATCAAGAAGTAGTAGTGGTGTGGATCGACCACCAACATGTCCCGTACGAAGAGGAAGAAGTGGCAGAACAAGAAATTTTGAACCTGTAGCAGCATCTGTTTCTCGCAAGAGGATCAGAAGAAATTCAATACCATCAAGATGTGTTTCATTATCATCATCATCATCATCAAGAAGTAGTGTTGTGGATCGACCACCAACATGTCCCATACGAAGAGATAGCAGTCACAAAACAAGAAATTTTAAACCTGTAGCAGCATCTGTTGCTTAGCTTAGCTCGGCTCACAATTTGAAAAACAAGCTAAGCACAAAAGCGAGTACTGTACAAGTAAAGTAGTAAGAAGAAGAACCACACAAATTCTATCACGATCCCACAATTTATGCTAATTTTGAAAGTCCCAAATATTTCGGGAGAGTGAGAGAAAAGTTTTTAATAATAAATAAACAGAAAGCAAAATTTAATACGTAAATTTAAAATAAATAATTTTATATCAGTCATCAGTCAACGCATACATTTCTAAAACTCATTCTTGCTGTTCAAAGCAATCTTTAGTTTCATAGCAAGAAATCTAGAGTAGTGTACATATAAAGACAAGGTTTCTATAGTGCAATATTCATCACAAAGCAAGCAACTTCCTATCTATCGGCTGCACTTCTTCTCTGCGGAACGAGAAGTGAACTGCCGTGCCGCCGAACAGAGCATTATATCCCATCCAACAAAATCTGTGTATCCCTAAAGCTCACGCGTGTAAATGCACGCATTTTTATGTGATGTTTCGCGGAGACGAAAAACTTAATGAAAAATGCCTTGGGACAAAACTTATTACTCGCATGTGTCGATTGTTAAGTCCGTCGGAGGATTCTAACAGGCATTCTTAATTTTCGGATGCTGAAGAGAATTTAGTTCTAAAAAGCCCTCTGATTGAGGCTTTTCATTGATGTTTGATGTTACCGGTATTACTCTAAACGCCCTAAGATATTTAAGCACGAATGGGAATTAATTTTATAGTCTAATACGATAGACCATGGGTTAACAACAAGGGACATCATGTTGTATTCAATTCAATTTGGCTGGTATGTAATGCAGTTGGTTACAGTACTGTATATTGTACAGGCACTGTATAAATGTTATTACTTCTGTTAGCTACAGTATTAATACTAATATTAAATACAACAGCATAGAGGGATGGATGTGTCTAGCACATAATGAATAATGATAAATTCTTCTTTACAATAAGACATGCAACACGATGGCACTCTCTAAGGTTCACTCCATCCAGGTATATAGTCTTTCTACTGATTGGCTAGCCATGATAAAAAATAAGAAAGAGGTTTGATACTACAGTAGTACTTAGTGTATTGTGCCATGTATACGTGTGTGTGTGTGTGTGTGTGTGTGTGTGTGCGTGTGGATTTGGTTACTGATACACATAGCTAGCTGAAGATGTTCTTCTTCCTAGGTTCTGCTTGAACTCATCATGTATCATATTACTGTATAGGGTACAGAATCTATTGGAAAAAATATTGTCATGTGTGTCCTGCATCCCAGGAGGAGACAAGATAGAACTTTATGCTGCTGATATACTGTGTGGGATGGGGTAGGTACCACCTCAGAGAATACCCTCCTAATGGTTTTGATAATGAGAAAAAATCCTTGCTCCTTGGCACAAAGTCAGTGCTTCAAATAATGTTTTGTGTGTGTTGGCCATATATACAGAGCTACTACTGGCACCTAAGAGAGAAAGGTAAAAATGAAAGGATGACAGTTAGAATGTGGTTGCTTGATTCAGCAGTGATGGAATAATATTGTTGGTGGATTATACTCTTACTCAATACATTCATTGCATCATGTGTCTCGTATCACATTGATGTCTCTCTCTGTCACACCATATTTTATATCATGTACACAAAAAAAACACATTCCTTGTATTTTCTATGGTATAAAAGGAAAAAACTGTTACAGTCTTCTTGATTGAGTGAAATGGTACATTGTTATTCCACATGATTATCACCTAATATTGCTATATGTAGCAACACTTTAACTACTAGAAATTTACTCTGCTCCTGCAATTCGTTTAACATGAATAATGATGTATCAGAAGAAACTGATACATGGTGAGTGTCCAACCAAGCATAAGCAAGCATAAGCATGCTACCATACTTGTACTCTGCACACTACTACGGCACCAACCACAGCTTCCTTCGTGATGATGAGCTTTCTGGACTACTACCATTACTCTACCACAAAATCTGTGCTTTCTTTTATCCTTATTATAGAGGATCACAGCATGATACACCACAGTATCATTTTTTAGTGTGCTACTGATACTTCATAAATTGCAGCAGCAGTAGCATTCCGTGTTTGTTACAGTATGCAGAAGCATACAACATGGTTGCAGTACAGCATGAGGATATCATTTAGGGGTAAGGAGTACACACTTATGTGATCTTCATTCTCTGGGGTATGAATGGGTGAAAGATAATAATATCTTTCAAAATAATAGTATCACACTTGATATGGAAAAAGGGTATTATTAATTATGAGGAGTGAGAAGAGAGGCACTGTAGCACACACACACACACACACACACACACACACACAATAATAGAATACTATCTCATCTACTCCTGCAATAATACTGCTATGCAATTGCACAACATGCAACAATAAATACTCATGCAACAATAAATGCTATGCAATTGCACAACATGCAAAAATAATCTATAATAGTAATATTGCATCATCATCATCAGTTTTCATTGTTATAGTGATGATTTTGTGGGTGGGTAGGCTTTTGACTAGAATCAGAACAATACTTACTGTCATCAGAAATAAAACAAAGCAATGCATAGTAAGAATAGTAGGAATAATAAGGAATAATAACAACAGTAGAAATTACCTATGAGATAAAGTCTAGATGATGCTATATAAATCTTAACATATTAGATCAGATTTGATCAGGTTGCTACTGGTATTGATGTTGCTATTGCTATTGCTAATGCCATTGCTACTGCTACTGCTACTGCTACCTACTGCTATTGCTATTGCTATTGCTATTGCTACTGTTATTGTTATTGCTAATACTGCTACTGCTACTGCTATTGCTATTGCTACCTACTGCTATTGCTATTGCTATTGCTATTGCTATTGCTACTGCTATTGCTACTGATGATAATGCTACTGATACTGCTACTGCTATTGCTTTTGCTTTTGCTTTTGCTACTGCTACTGCTACTGCTACTGCTACTGCTATTGCTATTGTTAATTGTCACAGCTACTGCTACTGATGCATGCATGCATGCATGCATGCATGTGTGTGTGTGTGTGTGTGTGAGAGAGAGAGAGAGAGAGAGAGAGAGTGTGTGTGTGTGTGTGTGTGTCTGAGAGAGAGAGAGAGAAAGTTCTCTAGGCAGAATAATAAGTAAGTGTTGCAGTCAAATGAGTATTGATAATACAACTTTTGAGAGCGCATTATAGCAACTTTCAACCTAGGTACCTTGCTTGCCTGTAACCTATTATATGTACTGTACTGTACTGTACAGTCAAGTAGGAGAATAAATAAATGTTCTCTCAAATCCATATATGAGTTAACCACACCTGTAAAAAGAAGCAAAGCAAAGTCTAGAGCATAGCACAGCATTTATTTCATTTTAGAGAGCGCAGTACAGTCATACAGTAGCTACAGTATCTCAACCCTATATCTACCGCATGACAATAGATCAATATAATAGCTACAAGATTTGTTAAATAAAAGAATTATAAAAGTAAGTAATGTACAGTATAAAGAATATTATTATAAACAAGGTGCTGGTGTTTGTGCTGTGTGTTTTCTTCTCTATTATATATTAAAAATGAATATGAATTGCCTTTATATTATTTCATATCATCATCTTCTTCTTCTCTGAGTATACAAGGTATTGCTGTAGTAGTCTTTAAGACTTTCCGATTATATCATAATCATATCATATCATATCATATTTTATCGACCTTACTAAAATTTCCACCACCTAAATTCTTATGTAAATTATCCAGATCTTGTTGAATATATTCTGTAGTAGTTTTCTTTGTTTGTGCTTTCATCATACCTGATAAGATTGATGAAAATTTCATTTTCTTTTTCTTCTTTTTGATAACAGATTTCTTCTTCTTGAGAATTGTTGTTGTGGTATTATTCTTTAACTTAATGCTGGTGGTATGAGAAGTAGTAGAAGTAGAAGAAGCGGTGATGATCGCAGGGATTAATAATGACGATGATGATTCGGAAGCTGTTAGCGTCTTAGCGGTTGCGACAACAACACCAGCTTGTTGTTCAATGACCGAAGGAAGTGGTCTCTTCTTTGTTGTTGTTGTTGTTGTTGTAGAAGTAGTAGTAGTAGATGTTGTGAGCATAGACGACGACGACGACGTAACTGAGTTAACAGCCGCCGAATTCAACTTAATAGCAGGGACAGTCATAACAGTAGGCTTCTCCGTCTTCTTCTTCGTCGATGTTACGATTGTCGGTATTTCTTTCGTTACAATTGTATCATCAATAGGAGGAGAAGCGGCAGCTTGTGGTTGATTAGAAGAATTCATTTTTGTTAGTAGTCAGTAGTCAGTAGTCGTTGTGAGTGTGAGTGTGATGTGATGTGTGGTGTGGAATATAATTTTTATGAGTGTTGTCGTGAATAAGATAAGAAGGGTATGTATTATATTTTATTTTATCGACTCTGAATGGGTGGCGTGTCGGTTGATTGAGAGAATTGTGTCAGGAGTGCGTTTGATGGTACACACTATTCTTCGCTTTTCTTTAAGAATGAATGCTTCTTTGATTGATGATTCTTTGTTTTTTTGTGGAAATGGGACACAACACGGTTGATTGTGTTTGCGTGTAACTTGCTTTGAAAAACGAACGATTGATGGATATATGGGTAACGGTATATGAAATGACAACGGAATGATTGCCACGAATGGATGTAGCACGAGAGGTTGTGTACAGAAAAAGAGCGACGTGGTGTACAAGTGCATTCCAGTCACAAATGAGGAGAAGATGTGTTACGTTGTGGATGATGTGCACTATTTAGTGTTCTTTTGAGAGAAAAAAGCTCGTGCATGATGCATACTTTTTTAGTTTTGGTACACGTTTGGATAAAGGCATATATCTTATGATCGTAAGAGCCTCAACATTGGTACACGTTTGGCATGAGCGCATAAATATTGAATCGTGTAAATGCAAATTTATGTGAGGTTATCAATTGATACTTTTGTTGCTTTTTTCGGAATAACATTCCAAAATTCCAACATTCTAACATCATACCTCTTGTTCTTTTTATTTTACAGCAAAGATTAACATACACCCGTATGTACGACATACTTTACCATAGAAACGCTATTAAATTCTCCATAAAAATATTTTAACGTGCTAACTTACCGGTTTCGGCGAAGTGAAACGACAATATCTTTTGGCCATACGTGCTTAATGTACCTCCTACCTCCTCCCACGGTACTGTAGAGAGGTAGAAGTACTTACAAGAAGTACGTCAGTTTATATGAAAGCAAAAAAGGTTCTAAAGAAAAAGCAGAACCGAACCGAACCGAACCGAATAAATCACTGACACCTCTATTATGAGCGACGAAAAGCAGACGAATCGAATATATTATAAATTAATCACAGGGCCTGACTCTTCTGACACGAGCTGTTCTTCTTGCATGAGCAATCAATGAGTAAGTGGCTGTGTATGATATTCTTCTTCCTTTGTTGACATCATCACATATACGCAGTACATGATCGAGAATAATAATTAGTATGTTTGGTGGTCTAATTATTAGAGGAGTACGACGACAAGGACGATTCATCGTCCCCGCGGCGGTCACGACAACCGCTGTATCAAGATCGAAGAAGACCCTTTTGCTTGATTCTACTGTTGCTGCTGTTGCTGTTGCTAATAATAGTAGTACTCCGAATAATCCATCATTATCATCATTATCAAATTCATCATCATCAAATTCATTAAGATACTATTCAAGTATTAATACAACAAAGATTGCGGAACGTGTTGAACGTATGTTGTTGAGAAAAGCCAAGTCCAAATTAAGTTATGATGATATAGCCAAAGCACTTGGTGTTACTAATACATATGCAGCACAATTATTATTAGGACAAGCAAAATTAACATCCTCTACTGCTGAAAAATTGAGAGAGGTATTACCGTATCTAGATGATTATGGATATCAGCTAGGTAAAGAATATGATAAAGATATACAATCAATGCAAAATGATTTTCCCATGAGAACATTTGATACTGAATTATTAAAAGAACCAAATATATATCGAACATATGAAGCATTACTGCATAATGGTGAAGCAATTAAAACAATTATTAATGAACAATGTGGGGATGGTATTATGTCGGCTATTGATTTTTATTGTGATGTGGGTACCACCACTGGAACAATTCATGGTGAAAAACGGGTGGTGATTACATTCAATGGTAAATTTTTACCATTTATTGAACAATCTTCGACTGAGAATAGTGCAAAAAGTCCCAGAGATTGAATATGAAGTAAGCTAAGAAAAAATGAAAGTAACTTACTAGTAAAATTATGGAATCGAATCATAATGTAAGACGACGTACGTACGTACGTACGTACGTGTATTAGATTCTAACTAGATAGGTTCGATTATAATGGATGGATACATGAATGAATACATCAAACTCGTCATATCGCTTCCATGTTCGACGCACGACGCAATTATACTATTGATGCTCCCGATAACCGCAAGTGCTCGATCCTACAGCCTAGCCGTCTTTTGTAGTCGTCGTCATCGTCATTTTCATCGTCAATATTATTGAGACAAATAATGTAGGAACAATTATAAAGGCGAGTGTCGTATTTTGTTTATTGCGGTGCCGAGACTCGACTCGTTGGCTTTGTCCTTTGTGTAAGGAAATTTGGTACTTTGGACGAGATCACCCAAAATCTGAAAGAACATCAATAAAAGATTGAGAGATCAGTAAAAGCAAAGGAAGACGATACTTTCCATGCTTCTGGTGAATTATACACGACTGAAAATTCTTAGCTTTTGTCCGTGATTAAGTCTTGATACGTTTCCTTTTACGGGACTGGATATTCGTCTGTCCGTGATTAAGTCTTGATACGTTTCCTTCTAGTATATCATTTCTTTGTCAATCTTTATCGACAATCTCTTTCGTCATCCTACTGTACTTAACTTTATATAACTTGCTTCTTACCACCAATCATTATTACACCAATCATTAGTATCTAACTTGTTCCGTGGTATGGGCGTTTAGTATACGATGGATGTTTGCAATCAAGACTTGACTTGATGCCATTTGCTACCCCCCGAAAATTTGACAGCAACTTTACGTGAAGCTGTATCCCTGGCAAAAACGTGAAGGCCTTGTAATCAATGGTCTGATGCAGCTAGAAGAATAGAACTTCTAAAACTACTTTTATTGACGATAGGAAGCCAAAAGAAAAATACGATTTACTAACAATCCGATCGATCGTTAGTACTATACAAATTAAAGCGCATAAAACAAAAGCTGCAGCTTGATTAGAACGCCTCATTACTGTTATGTGGGTTATCTTTATATAGGATATATATCCTAGAATATTCGTATCTCGCGATCAATCACTTGTATCATTGTCGATATTCTTCAAACTATACAACCCCTCTACGTGAGGTGAACCATCATCGTCTAGTTCTTCTTCTTCTTCTTCTCCAATTTTGCCATCATCGTTATCTTCTATTGTACCATCGTATTCAAATTCAGTTGTTCCTTCTTCTACAAGTATTGATCCTTCTACTGATCTTTCTAGAAACGATGCATGTCTTCTAGCAGGATCTAATTCCATGGTGAAATCGGTATCAACTGATCGATTTGATGCACGGCTTTTAGCAATAGGAGCTGAATCCTGGGTGATACTGCTCTCCATTGATATTCTCGAACAACCCGATCCTCTTCTTGTTGCGGCCTCTAGAAACGATGCACGTCTTCTAGCAGGATCTAATTCTCGATATGATGCACGTCTTTTAGCAGCAATAGGAGCTGAATCTGTGGTAATGCTGCTCTCCATTGATATTCTCGAACCAGTCGATCCTCTTCTTGTTGCGGGCTCAAATTGTCTTGCTCTTACTTCCCATTCTTTCGTCTCCCTAGCATGGTCGATTCGGATTATCTCTACAGTAGAAAGAGGTCGACCCACTTGATTTGCTCTTGTATCACGTTCAGAGTAATAGGAAATACTTCTAGCTGAATCCTGAAAGTCCTCCTGTGGCTTCATTGCATCCAAAAGCTTTGGAACAAAGTAAACACATACAGTTACTATGACATCGGCACTCAAAAGGTAACTTGCGATTGCGTTAGCAATATTTGTGGTAAGGAATGATCCAAAACTCCAGATTATTGTTCGTATCACAAGGAATATAAATTGTGAATATACAACAAAACCTAGCCGGATTGATTCATTGAATTCTTGTCGTACTTTCCGACTTTGAAAGGCAAGAACTGTTGCAGCCATAAGAAGCAAGAACTGGTATATGTACACAATAACTAACCATACGGAGGACTCGCTAGAACAGGAAAGATTAACTTCAATAACCTGACCACCGTCTTCATTAAGTTCATCTATAAGTTCCCTGTTGGTTTGTCTTGTTGAAGGATCAATGATAGTCCAAATGAGAAGATAAAGAGCCACCAAACTAATGATGATACCGACAGTCATATGAAGTTTCTTGGCTTCGATCTTAACACGTTTAAATTTGATTGCATTTTGAAATAATGTATTAATTGCAGCAACCTTAACAATAAGTGGAACAAGTTCAAAAGAATACCCCAACACGAGAAACCATTCTCGTGCCATACATGTACCTTCCGATGGTGTTGTTGAAAATAGGATTGCACTTATACATACAAACAATAAGCCAGATAGAACATAGATTAAAAAAGTTGGCTGAGCATATAGCATAACCTTCCTCTTACGGTATTTGTATGTTAATGTTGATGTTGTTGCTACAACAAGAACACAAATACCTGCAATGATGGCTGCTACAAATAGTATCGGTCGGTCGTATTGTTCAACATGGATGGATCGTGGATACGATTCTGGTATAAATCGTTGCAATGCATCAATATTTTCACCTACCCATTCACAAACAGCACTTCGTGGATCATAATTCCATCGATCTACATCACGTTCATACCATTCACGAAACATTTGTTCTAACCACAAATCTTTAACTTGTATATTTTTGATTGTATCATATGCAGGTGAACGTGTTGTTATATCAATACCTTCATAGTAATATTGTTTATACATATTTGACACAATAAGTTTTTGATATGAATGTGCCTCAGCATCACACGAGCCTTCTTCTTGACCGATATGCTCGTTTTGATTTGCAGAACATCGTTGTTCTTCTGTGACACGTGATTCAACACAAGATTCTGTTGCAGGTGGTAATAATACACGTTGCATCTCAGAATCAGTTCCTAAATATTCACGCATTAATGCATCAGGTGTAAACCAATAAAATAATACATTACTTTTAGTATAGTTAGCTGCATTATATATTTCTACCATACGTCCATATGCATATCCACCACCCGCTTTTTTTTAGATTTTGTGTTCACAAAAGAAAAGAAAGAGTAACGTGAGATATTATTGCATACGAAAACAACACAAGGAGGTTACACACGTGTACATTAGTTGCGTAACAGTAAGATAAAATTAAATAAATAGACATATAATAATGAAACTTACGATCATCTGGACCACTACCTTTCACAGGTATATTATTGTAGTATGCTTGTGGTATTGCAAATGTTGACCAATCACACTGTACATTAGATAAATGTCCTGTACACATTGTAGGATTTTTTGTACAATTATTTTCATTTGTTGCACTAAAATGACCATGATAGACATCTCTTACAAAATATGAATCCCCTTCATCTGAATTTGAATCATCGTCATCGTTATTAAACGACAAAGGTGGACGACCTGATATAATTAATCGTCCATCATTATCATAATAGGGTGTTGTACAATTATCTTTTGATATATAATTACAAAAATATTGGAAAGTTTGTGGTCTTAAAAATGTTTCAGCCATTATACGTCGATTCTCTAATTCATCTAAACCAGCATTTATACCAAAATGACTTAACAGTAATGGATTTGATTTAGCAGTAAATTTTGGTATATACCAGGAATATTTAGCAACACCACCTAATAAGGTAGATAAAGAAAGAAGCAAAGCAACGTATTAGCAAAAGTATCAGCATCAAATGGTCACAAACGACCGCTTCGCTTCCACATGTACAGTATATCATCCTTCTCTCTTCTCCTCTCCTCTCCTTAACTGAACCCAATCACCGAAGCAGCAGCAGCAGCAGCAGCAGGAGGTAGAACAAAATCGAGTAACAACAAATGATGAATGCTAGACAGCTAGACAGCTAAAGCAATGTCTGATCATGCAGAACTACAGCTATACAGCTATACAGCACGGAATCAATTGGTTGTAACGTAAATTGTGTCATAAAACGTAAACGTAAATATGAAACGTACCTGCTCCAATAGATGGTTCAATTAAATTTTGTGTTTCATACATCAATATATTATCATTTTGTCCATTCCATGCTTCTGGCATAATATGTGCACATGATTTATATGTCTCATTATTTTGGAAACGTTGTTTTTGATATGTGATACAATCACCATTATTATCTTTGGCATTTTGTAATGCATCATAATCCTGTAAAATTGTTTTTATTGTTGATGTGAAAAAGAAAAGGAACGTCGTGGTGGCGGCCGGGGAAGGGGGGGGGGGGGGGGCTTAGTTAAGAACATCAAGTGTAAAGGCATGATCGAACGAAACAATGAAATTCCAAAAGAGCATTGGTATAAGATATATAATACTTACATAACTACCTTTACTATATGTAAATCGTAACTCGGGATCATAAAAATTAAATGATCCACCCATAGAAGGATCGAATGATGTTTCAAGGGTGGTTGGTACATCAATTAATTCCGATAAGATAATTTGCATGATCCAGGATGAAAACATTGCTGATTCCCAATTTTGACTTAAGATACGTACTTCCTGATAATGAAATGGACTTGGTCTACAAAATAATGGATTATCCTCATTATTATCTGTAAGTAGAGTTAGATCGTCTTCAGAGTTACATGTACGTAATTTATCATTGTTATGTATATATTCGTACTGTGGTACTGATATATAATTTTGCCGCCCTAGTGGTGTAAGTTTTCTACGTAATTTGGCATGCCATGTAAGCTGCTGCTGCTGCTCACGTTTATTATTACTAGTAGTACGTAATTTGCGATCATGATTTGTCGAATTAGTAGTATTTTGAAAATAATTCGGTAATACTTGACGTAAACAACCTTTATGAAATGGATTGGAACAAAATCCTTTGGATGTACAATAGGATCCAATTCTATATTTTTCTTCACATAATGTATCACCTAATTCAGGATCATTTTGTGTACATTCTATTGTAGCTGATACCAACAATAAGGGCTGTAGTACAAGAAGCAGAAGAATAGCAGAAAAAAATAGTAGAAGAGTATTCGTGGGTCGTCGCACTGCTACCGCCACTACTGTAGTTCTTGTGGATGCTGTTGTCTTAATTGTTGTTGAAGCCGACATCATGATCCTCCGACTGTGACGCGTCATCTTTCTTCTTCTAATGTCGCCGCGACTTGACTTGACTCTACTGAGGACTGAAAACAGAGAGTTACCGCAACTATACGGTGTATAATACCGGTAGTACAGTACTGAGAGACTGAAGGGGCCGATATCGAGACTGAGACGGAGACTTCGATAAATAATAAAGGGCGTCGTCAATCGTTGATGCTACCGCAACTATAATACCGTGAGCGTGCAGTACTACAGCACAGTACTACGAGACTGAAGAGACCGAAAGGCGGAGAGGATCGAGGACCAGTAATTACTGAAGACTGAAGAGACCGACGAGTGAGGAGGTGCGGAGGACTGGAAGACCTTAGATAAAATCAGTATAACACAAAATAATTGTTGTGGGGAGTGGTGAGCTGTATATAGCTGTCTAGCTCTGGATGTTCTACTGAGCTGTAAAGCAAATCTATGTTTAATTGCCGTATTTTTCAGATAGATACAGTACTTATTCTAATAGTGGTACTGACAAGTAGTGTAGAGTCGGATAAAAAGTACTAGTCTAGTAGTGTAGAGGGTTGGATAAGCACAACAGCGAAAAAAGCAACAAATCGTTTGTTATTTTTTGTTTAATGTACTACCAGATATTGGATTGGCGCATTAATTTTTTGTTTTTCAGTAGAGTTAGGCGTTCGTTTGTTATTTATAGTACGAAAATTCCAACTCAACTGTTCGCAAACGACGATTCATAGTTATAAACCAATCCCACCCGATAAAGATTCAATAGTATGTACTTCTAAATTTCTGTTTGTACTTGTACTACTCAAGTAATACGAAATTACGTATTTTGTACAGTACTTGTATAATAGAAATTACGTATTATTTGTACGATGACAAGATTTTTATTTAATAACAACGAATAATATCATCATAATCGGTACTTCTTTATGATTGAACAACTAAATACCGTACTTCCCGCCACTCAATTCTCCTTCTTTGTTTTATCAATTAACTTCATAAAACATAATATTTTATTATTATAATAATAATATTAATGAGACTCGGAGACTAAATAATATTAGAACCGAGATACCGTACTACACAGCGATGAAGTACAATAGGTCCTAGATGATTATTTATAATATTAATGCACTTTCGCTAGATTATTGCCAGATAAAAAATTGATAATTTTTTCAATTAATTAATGATAAAAACTTTTATATCAAAAAACACTTTTCAACTTCAATGACCGATTTAGTCATTTTTTGCTCAATAGATAATTATTAATTTATTCTTTCACTCTAACTGTCAATGTCACTCTTGCTAGAATATTTGACTGACTCACTCATAATATGCAACATACAGGGCATAGCGCATAGCATAGCATAGTGAAGGAAACAAAAAACAGGTAGGTAGGCGGGCACAGAGCAGAGGCAGTCATACTAATTTCTCTACTATTCCAAGTGACTTGACTTGTAACTTCCATAGAATCGCATAGCATAGCATAGCATGTGGTACCAAACAAAGACAATCATAGAGATAGAGTCACCCCCTACATCACACATCAAGTAGTGTACTGATGCGCATCTGGGATGGCTTAGTTCATGCTATTCACACAATAGCAAATGTGCTGCCGTGCCCAGTTTTCAATGTTTCGTTATATGCGTGTGGTGGTACTATTTATTAAAGAAGAATTCATTTCATTGGTAACTTCTTCATCAATATGCTAATGTAAACCGGTGTGCATATCTTTTTTCTTAATTCGTTCATACAGCCAGGTTCAGTCATATCACGTACGCAGCAGTCTAGCTAGACTCATTTTGGATCTTTAAATCCGTTGTAATTGTGTTACCAGTTCTTGATTGATTACCGGTACTTACTGAACTACTTCCTCCAGCGAGCGCTAACTGCGCAATGAGCTAATTGCCTGGAATTATCTTAGAATTATCTCAACATAAATGCGCGTCGAATCCCTTACAAGCTTTGTTTTTCTTTTCTTTTTTGTACATTTCACATTTTGTGGGTAGATTTTAATAGTTCGACGAGCTCGCTGGAGGAAGTAGCTAGGTATAAATGCAGGACTGAAGACTAAACAATGAAAATGTTCATAACGCGTGATACAAATTACAGTATGACGAATGATTCGGATCGATCGGAATTTTCTAACCCTACTGTACCTATTTTACCTACACTGTTATCCTAATACCTGCCTGCACAGTATTATAATGCATGCAGGACTACAATAAATCATGAATAAAGTAGTAAATAATTCTAATAATATTAATGAGGTATTAATAAAATAGCACCGCTGGATGAAGACTAACTGGAGATACAAGTGTAATAGGTAGTCTCCGTCACGTACATTATTATTTAATACATTCTTTCATCTTTATCTCTCGATTGGCTATGATATAATACTGTACTATAGTGTTCGTTCAAACAGACATTTTTTCTAAACTAGTGGGGCAGACTTCCTTATATTCGGCAACTACAGCCATGCATACATACACGTGTACTGAAACTGACCGATTGATTCCATAACTGTATACTCGTTATATTTTCCATCATCAAATCGATATCCAATCATCAATCAATCACCAAACACTATCATCAAATCATAGCAAAAATCAGTACACAGAACAGCAGCAACAAATATAGACATAGTAAATGTAGTCATTATCGTCATGGTTGTTGTTGTTGTTGTTGGTGCATATATTGATTCAGCTGATGATGTAGTGATTGTTGGTGTTTTGTATGCATCAATATCAAATGAAACATTTGTTAATGAACCAGCAACACCATTATCAGATAGTGGTATATCTTTAATAGGTGTTAATAGATGTGGAGTTCTTGGTATGATTTGCATGTACGGACTAGGATCTGGTGCAAAACTAAATGCTATTGTTTGTGCATATCTCATTAAATTTAGTCCCATTATTAATGTATCCGATCCTTCTCTATCAGGTGCAAATGTACCCTCATTCATTAATTCTTGTGTTGTTGACATTTCAATTGTTGTTTCACCAGAACCAAAACCAGTTATACTTGGTAAAAAGAATGTTATATTTGTTACGTTAGGTAAATTGATACCACCATCAAATTGTATAGCGTCATAAACTTGAGACGGTAGATATATTTTTGGTGCACCAGTGTCAAAGTAATATTGTGTTATATTAATTGGTATATCAATTCCATTGATTTCAATACGTGTTACATTACTTTTTAATACACCTAAATCAACACCATCTTGAAATAATTCAATTTTTGGTAACACGTCGTCAGTATTATTAGCTCTAGTGGTACTATCCCCTAACATTAATTTACCTGTATTCTTACCGAATGTACCATCCCAACTTATTGCATACTTATCACTCTTAGTTCGTGCTAATGCACTATTAAAAGTGGATGGTAAATCTGTTTGATATTTTGGACAAACACATCCAGTATTAGCATCAGGACATGTTGCTACACCACCACCACCATCGCTACCATCTTGTCCTACCAGTAGTTCAACCATCCGATCACCTTTTACAGGCCATTTAGTTCTATCTAATTCATCATTATAGATAAAGTTATTATACCCTTTTCCAGGTACACCACCAATCCCCTTTTGGTACGTACGTATTATTGAATTTGAATTTGTGAAGTGTTGAGAATGAATGAATGAATGAATGAATGAGTGAGTGAGTGGGTGAGTGAGCGAAGATTTAAAAAGGCGAAGGTAAATCGAAGCGAAAACGGGACAGTACGAGATGACATCGTCACGACGGGACCCCAACTTCCGCTTTGCTTGTTTGTTTGTGAATGGATTGACTACAGTACATTGATATGCTCTGTACTGTACTATAATGCACTATACTGTAACTTTGTAAACTTACCCATATACCGCGTACAGATGATAATTCTAATCCAATACTATTACTACGAATTGGACCACATGAATTACCATTCATACCAACAATTTTTTCCATTACACTGAAAACAGAATTTTGGATCGGTGTTGATTCATCTGAATCATCTAATGCAACAATTGATCCAATATAGGATGGTCCATACCAACCATGATTGCCATTAGCAAATGTTGCACATTGACTTAGATAGTTATTATCTTCAACTAATCGCTTTACATCAAATACTCTTGTTGGATTTGGTAGACCACAAAATACTAAATTACTTGATCCCTGTGTGGAAATACATAACATTAACAAGTAAATTTGGAAAAAAATGAGTAAAAAGTGATAATATGTACGTTCGATGAGGGGGACGTATCGTGGTGAGCTGAGAAGGCTGCCAACATCTTTCGTCATCATCATCGTTGTCGTCGAATACTGGTAGTGATGGAGACTATAGCTTGGTTGAACGGACGGGCGGATCTCATATCGTCATTCCCCTTCTCTATTCTTCTCTATAAAGAACCCGTCCAAAATCCAAGCATATAGAGAACATAAGATGGTGGATGGTTGATTGTTTGCTTGTCACTTCTTCCCCATCATACTGCTCTCTTTCTCTATATTTTGCTCAGATGCCCCCCCCCCCCCCCCGAATCGGTATGTCATCGTTTCTCCTTTATCTTCTTTCGTTGACGAAGAATAGTAGATTCTCTCTCTCTGTCTCTCTAAACTCGAACTACAAATGAAACGAGACGATAATAACACAAAACATCACGCAAACAGCAAATAATATGTGAACAAACAAACAAACAAATTAACTAAACTAAACTTACCGAATCAATCATAACTAATTCACCGCCTAATGTTGCAAAACTACGTAGTGCACAATCAAATACAGCATCTGAACACCAATAACCAAATGATATATCCATAACACGATCTGGATTAGGTATTAATAATAAATTATCAACATCATCTTCTTCAATTGTTGTTTGTTGTTGAGCGTTGACGACGCTGATAGTAGTAGACATAAACGACGACGGTAATACACCAATAAGGGTCATCACGATTACAAGTAGTGTAGTCGTGGCGAGTCGTGTGGCTACGGCCTTATTGGCGGTAGCGGTGGTGGTGGTAGTGGGTAGTTTCATATTTATTTATTTGTTTTTCTTTATATAATTTCCGTTTTATGAGATACTTTATAGAGATAGAGATGAGATGAGATGAGCGAAGATCAGATATATGATGACGATGTTAATAATCTCTTCTTTTACACAGAACCCATTCCGCACACTGTACACGCACTGTGTAGGTAACTGTAGGATCTTATGTTTCTTTTGATAGGGCCTTCCCGAAAAAATTTCGCGAAAAATATTTTTTCGCACGAATAAAAAGATGGTTTCGGGGGAAGGACAAATATAAAAAGAGGGAGAAAACGTCCCAAATTGATCGCACGCGACGGCAGTAAGAAGAAATATATCGACGACGACTACATACATCAACACGGGTGAAGGAAATTGATTCCTTGGTATTTCAACATAAGTACAGAACTAACTAATCTATGCGGCCATAGCTGTCCATATAATACCGGGAGGATCATAAATAAGAATTTCGATACATTAAAATTAAGATCAACTAACAATTTCTCTTTTCTTTAATCCAGTAATTTGTCACAAATCGTGATATTGTACTTGTCTTCTACGATACGAACCTGTTCCCTAAAAATTTCACGGGACTTTTCGTACAATGAAAGATCCAAATCACGGAGAATGGCAATTTTTTCGTCCTGTGATGGTGTTGTTTGAAATAAACTACCGTAATGAGTCACTCCGTGGGCAAAATGAATGCTTGTAGTATTGAGATTGACAGCGTCATTCGCTTCAAGATGATTCATAACATTATTGGTACTAGTGGTACAAACACATCGTTTGGGGACCCAGCCAGTATAGTGTATGAAAATTATGCACACGGATTTGTCCATTTGGGCATTGTCGCCTAGAACCATGTATCGATCCTTTAAATCTTTTTCTGAATAAAAGTACTGCTTATGCTGTTGTTTATCGATGTTATTCGTCATTGCAGTATTGCCATCTTCTTCATTGTAATAAATATCTGCATTGTTGTTATTCTTTTTGAGAAAATTGTGCCCAATCCATCTTGTTTGAAAATTCAGTCGTGGATTGTAACATCGATACCAACTTTAGCATGTCAAAACAACGCAACTATCATGAGTTATGTCGAAGAAAGCAAAGACGATACGAACTGGCCTAGTGGACAATGAATTAAAAATGCATAACACGTTTTTTTAGGCGCTTGCAATCAAATCATTCCAACACAACATACGGTACTGTATACTGTACTGTACTGTACTGTACCGAACGTTGTTTTTTAGGTTTTTTTATATTTTAATAACTATACTTTTTAACATGTTCTACTATTTATTATTTTATTCAACAAATTTTGACTTCTTTATTTTTTAACGGCAAAGGGGTTTGGAAATGTTGATGATACTAAAAAGGTAGAAAACATTTGTTTTACTATACGTTGAATTGTTTGTATTGGAACTATTACTCCGATACGTAATGACCAATACAATACAAATCTTGCTAATTCAGAAACAGTACCAATCATAAATTGTCCTAATGCAACAATTATACCATTACTTTTTACTTTACGTTGAAACCCAAATTTAACTATTTGCATACGTGAGAAACCTCTTTTATCCCGTAATATTTTGTGGCTGATTTACGGCGATTTCTGTTATATTAGAAGTATTTTTATTTTTTAAAGCAAAAAAGGAACAAGGAACAAAGACAAATGATAATTAGACAACATAAACAGAATATAAATGGTTTTGTGTTTTATGTGTGTGTATGTGTGTGACTATCGTTACGCTCAAATCAAGTCAAATCAAATGGAATGGAATCAAATAAAATCCAATAGAATTCAATATATAAGATCAAATATATAAGATCCAATAAAGTATAATCCAATCGAAAGAAATATAAAACAACATACCGTGTTTTGATGCTCATTTCAATACATACAGTAAGTAGTCCATATACGAATATGCGTAGGTACGTCGACAAAGCATATACGAACGAACGAACCAACAAATGTACCGGTACCGGTACTGTACTGTACGTCGACATAATCAAATCAAATCAAAGCAAGTTTTGGGTTGAAAACGAATAAAAGAAACATACAGGTACAGGTAAACACAACACAACATAACATAACACAACATAACATATCATACATCATACGTCATAAATAAATACTCAACAGCTATACAGTAGATAGTATACAGTGAAACAGTGTAAACTTACCTTTTTTCATTGAAAAATAATGTTGCAATTGGACTTAATATTTTTAATAGTAATGGTCGTTTATTTTTTGCTTCTTCTTTTGTTAATGTTTGTGTTGTTAGTAAGTTTGCAGCTCCTGTTGTTGCTGTTGCTGTTGCTGTTGTTTTTGTACCATTATCATTTGCTGCATCCATTTGTTCATTATTTGCATTATTTGCATTATAAACACCAATTTCTTTTATATGTAAATTAAAATAACCATCCCGAAAATTATCTAATTGAGTAACATTTTTTTGGATTTGAAATTTACTTAATGATAAACCAATTTGATATATACCATTACTAACATCTAATGGTGGTCCATTTTCAACAATTCTTGGTCCACGTACTTGTATAAAACTGGAAAAGGGTACATATATTGTACTCCAATATTTAGTAACATCTTCTTTACTTTCATCATCATCAGCAGCAGTAGCAGTAGCAGCAGCATTTAGTTGTTGTTTCTTTTTACTATTAGGTATAATAAGATTACTTAAGTCCATCATTGCAGCTGATGATTCTAATTCGTCAACAGTAGTTGTAGTAGTTTTGTCTTCATTTTCTTTTTCTGCTTCTGTTTCCTTTTCAACGCGTCTTTTTGGTATTACGAATGAAGATTGATAGACTTGTTCCGAGGTTTGTATATTTTGTGTTCTAGTCGTCATTTTCCAGACACGACGTTCTGGTTCATTATCACTGTCTAATCGTAATTTTAGATAAAAACCATTTTGATTTTGAACAACCAGTGGTCTACCATCTTTAAATGGTAATGTTCTAGTACCACAAAACCCACCACCATCTAAACGACAGACACCGGACCAACTTGCATAATTATTACCTGAACCATCATCAACTAGATTCTTATTGTCATCTTTTTTAATTACTACTTGACGTAATTGGGATGTACTGATTCCACCCATAATTGCATCATCAATTCTATCAAATTTTAATACATCACTTTTACTACTTCTTGTTTCTTCTGAGTTTGTATTTGTAGTAAAATCAAATATTGGTACTTCATTTGTAGTCTTCGTCGACGTCGTCGTCGACGTCGTAGACCTTTTACTTTTGCTGCTGCTGTCTGCTGTAAGATAAACAACCGATAATGATGTTGTCGTCTTCCTAATACTCTTCGAACTACTACTACTACTACTACTACTGGAAATGACACTACCAGCAGCAGCAGTAGTACTAGTAATAGATCGATGATGCCGTTGAGGACTTGTGAACGCTTCCACCATCGGGACTTGTACTGCTGTCATCAAGCAGAAAACGGATACTAGTCCCAGTACTAGTACTAGTACTAGGCGGGACGACGACGACGACGGCGTCATTTGTTGTTGGTGTTGTTGTTTCATCGTCAGCACTGGCGGCTATTCTATTGTATAGTATATACGCAATAATCTCTTGTGTGTATTCAAAAAAAATTGTTTTGATTTGTGTCGTTGCAAATTTCAATTGCCGATGAGCGAATAAGACAAAAAACGATTTTTTGCTGATGTGCGAGTGATGATTGGATCTTACGTACGTGCGTCAGTCTTGCATGCACAAATGATGTGAAGAAATTCAGTCACAGATTTCGAGTCCAATGAGTCGAGTAGAGTCGAATCAAGGCGTAAGAATAAATGATTGCATGATTTTCCAACAAAGTGAGAGAGATGAGTGGATCTTGTTACTTCCTCCAGCGAGCGCTTATTGACCGCGCGCTATGGCGTAAAAATTTAGCGTGTAATTAACACAATATTAGTCAAAAAACTAAATAATGCCTAAAAAAAACTAGCAAATACTAGTAAACTATACATCATTCAACTGTGTACAACTCTATCAAAAGACAATTTCTTTCAAAATTTGAAGGTTCCATCTAAACTATTATTCTACACAGCTTTCATATATCAACATCCATAAGGTTTTACCCTAGCTGAAATAGGCAATCTGATAGACCAAATTAGCATGTGTGAAATGCACGTTTAAAAAATCAAGATTGACCGTTGAACGTCTTAATAACACACGCTAAATTTTTAAGCGATAGCGCACGGTCAATAAGCGCTCGCTGGAGGAAGTACGTGCTTCAGTACGTATGCACAAATTTGTAATACAACGACAGTAAGATAGAAATTCAGTCACAGATTTAGAGTCGATTGAGTCAATTTTTTTACTTAATGTACTGTATCACGCTCTCTACAGTAGCAAAGTAACTTCTTATGGACTTACTTTACTTACGAACTCGAATGATAAAAAATTATTATGAAAGAAAAGCCCAACGTGTTACATCGACATAATATTATTTATCAATACTGAAGCTAGAAAACAAAAACAGAGAAACATGCGGTTCGGAAAAAGTACAATTAAGAATTACGACTAAAATATTTGGCATACAATTCTCAAACACATACAACTCAGAAATATGCAAATACAACAAAAGTGTCATGCATTTAGAAGAAGTTCTGATCGCAAACTAAGAAGAATTGTCATTTATTCAATCCCATCCACGTAGTGTCTTCCATGTGGTTCTTTTCAATCACACAAATATGACCTGATCAAAATATAATAGCAATACAATTCTCCTTGTATACAGTATTCATTACGGAATTTGTGGTTTATACATGTTACCATAAAACAAAAATTAATACTATTATAACTATCTAAAATAAACCATAAAAGTAAAATAATGCACTTGACAAAGATGAATTCTACAACAACAACTACTAACAAAACTTCCACAAGTCTCACCAACAAGACAAATGCTAAAACTTCGGCTCGTATTAAGAAGGCAATGATGAGCAAACACGAACCTACACATACTCCCCGTTGTGATTGTAACAGATTGCCTTCATTATTACATTCGCTGCCTATTGTGACATCGTCGTCGGCTAGTACTAGTAACAGTAGTATATTTGATATCAACGAGCACTACAGTTCGTTAGAGAAACTACTGGATGATGATGATGATAAAGATGAAAATACATTATTACCAGCATCATTATCAAAAGAATTATATAGGTTATCAACAGCGACATTGGTTCCAACAGAAGCGAAACCAATATTAACGTCCTCAAAAAAAAGAAATGTTCGATTTGTCTGCGATCATGACGAGTCGACTAATAAGCATTATCAATATTCTTCCTCCTCGTCGGCAACGTCTGCTGCTAATAATAATAATAATAATAATAAACAAGATAAAAGCATCGACAAGAACCGGAAGAAACAGAAAAGGAGAAAAGTACAACGACGGAATTCAGTTGTTATTCGAGATGTTGCACAGCTGTCAAGAATAACTGATCTAATGAAAAACTAAATCACGAAAATTCACAACGAAGAAGAAGAAGAAGCACTTCCATAAAATACATACTATTTATAAAGAGGTTATTACATAAAATCAGGTTGAGGGGGATAAAGGAAGAGTAATATTGTATATAAAATTAAGATTCCATATAAAATGTCAGAACATATTATTGATATACTTCGTTAATCTAGCTTTATCTATTTTGATCGTATATAGTAAGATGATAGGAAAAAAGTAGACACGTTTCTGATCGCATTTTCGAGAGGTATCATTCAACGTCCATAGCTAGTTAGTTTAGCACCATATATGTTGACTGTTGATCTCTGACATAATTGGTTGTTCGTTCAGATAACACTCGAAAGAGACAGTAATTCAGTACCGGGGGGAGGTGTTCCATCATTTTTACAGTAGAAATGTAATGAGCGAAATATGGGTAACATTCGCTTGTCACGTGATGAAATAAATTATATTTGTTTTGCAATGGAACATTGGGCAGTGTTCCATTTATTGTTCTCGCATACAGTTGTCGCGCCTTACGTTGCCATAATTTATTTATTTATACAGGACCAAGGGTGTTATTTTGAAGAGAAATAGAACATCACGATTAACCATGTATGCAGTATTTCTATGGAATTCTACCATTTTCTATATTCGCAGTTCTTCCCTATAACAAGGCATAAATGGAACTGTGACAGTCTAAAAGTCGCGTGTTTTTGTTAATAGCAACTTGCGTTGTTTTACATACCCCAGAAAGTACCCTCTTGATTTTTACTTTTTACTCGCGCCCTCCTGGGTAATGATTTGTACACGTCTCTCTGGGCCTTATAAGTCAGTCGTGTGGCGAAAGTTATCATTCGCGTTTTTTTCTTTGTTCGAAATTCAATTCACACATTCAATTCAATCGTGAGATTTGCTTCGTAATTATACTGATAGCGCGACAAGTCGTGGTAGCTTTCATTATACAATTAATTAATAAATCTACACTACACTACCAACCATGCTGGCATTTCAAATGTCTTATCGTCATACAATAACGGCATGCATCACGAATAATGCATTCAACTCCGCTCCAATCTTGATGACGATTCGTTCGATCACTCTGTTCATTATTATTGGACCGAGAAATTATCGTTTTTCAAAATTATATTTATTATTTATCTGATATTTGAACGTCACATAATAAAAAAAAAGTACATTTTCCAGTTATCATTCCTTATTCTATTCCAATGACTTCTCTTCAAATGAATACCTTCATAGCTGCAAATGCCTCGATACTTGAGAAGACTAATTATGAGAAAATTGAGAGTACATATAACACATGTATTGTACACAAACGACAGCAGCAGCGGGAGCAATATCAGCCCCCTCGTCGTCTCGAAGATAAGAATGCATTACCAGTCTCGTTGCGATTTCTTCCTACTTCTTATTTTCGCAACAGGAATAGTTTGTCAACGACGATCGCTGCAGACTTAGGTGTACTCCACAAGAACCATACGTCGTTAGATCAATTGCTGGAACATTTTGATCGATCATGTGAAATGATGTCATCGGAAGACCAAGAGCAAGAAGAGGATGCGACAGTCACTGCATCAACAACGTCATTCCCAATAGCATCATCGTTATCGTCATCAATAATGACATCAACAACATTTGATAGTACTAGTACAGCATCTACCGCGAGGTCATCACTAAAAAGAAAGATACGAATCGTTAATGACGATTCACATAATGAGATAGTTTCTACTTCTACTCAACGACGTTGCGATGATAATTACCAGAGGAGTAACAACAGCCCGAAAAGGATGAAAAGGATGAAATATGCACGGAGAAACTCAGTCGTTATTCGAGATATTCAGCAATTATCTCAAATCGCTACTGATTTGAGTACAATCTCTTAAAAATTAGCAAACCATTGACATCAGTCAGTATTAGGGGAATTTAATGGTGTAACACACCATATTGAAAAAATAGTAAGGGCCAGTCATAGCGTCTACATCATAGATAACATATAAACATTTAGTCTGCTATCATGAACGTTTTTATTTACATTCATCTCATTGTTTTATATGGCTAACATGTCAGTGGTGCATACTTGTGGCGACTTTATCCGCTAATGACGTGTATACACTATTCCAAAAATGCTGCTTCTTTCTGTTCGTTCTCATCAAGTGTTTACTTGCTTATCTATCCCTTAATAGACTAAGGGCCGTATAGCGGCCCTTAACGCGCACGAATTATTTCCGACTGAAATCTCTCCACTAAATCTGTACCCTATGACAACCACATACATCATTAGATAGCTCTTGATATCAGCTTTCCATAGATGAGTTAGTTGTAACAATCCAATTGGTAGAATTGATTTTAAGCCGATCTCTATAAGGGGCATTTAATATATTTTTTTGGGCGATTTCAGCTTTTATTTTTGGGCTGTTCGAAAAATAGATAACACTTTACATGACTAACTGAACCAATATATCAATAGATAGCACTTGATGTCAGCTTTCCATAAATATTTTACTTGTAACAATCCGATTGGTTGGGATGCAAATACAGCCCAGTCTTGTAAGGTCGTTAGAAGGCCGAAAATGTTTAAAAAATCAGTCCGCGCGCAATTTAAAAAAAAAACTGTTAAATAGTATTTCTAGCCCCTTTTAGAGATCGGCTAAAATCAATTCAAACCATTGGATTGTTACAAGTAAAATATTATGGAAAGCTGACATCAAGAGCTATCTATAATGTATGTGGTTTTGTATTGGTACAGATTTAGTGGAGAGATTTCAGTCGGACTGAAAAAATAATTTACCGTATTTTTTGATTATTATGCCCTCTGAATTGCTATTTTTCCTTATTTATCGTGCTAATTTACTCGATTTTTTTGATTATTTCGCACGTTATGGGCCCGTATAAGGCCCCTAACCTCAGTTCATTAAGGGATAGTAGTTGTACTACTAGATCATAACTTTAAGATAAATTTAATTATTTTATTAAACAGCCATTAGCAGAAAGATGATGTTCTCTGAAAAAAAAGAGAGAAGGAAACAGCGAATATATGTCCGCTTTTTTAAAAGGGTAACCGCAGCGGTGGCAAAGACAACGGATCGAGCAAGCCCAAGAACGAAATCCACTAGAATCGCTTTTTAAAAGATGTTCACCATCATCGTCAATAAGGCCAGCAACATCCGTACAATCGAGGTTCATACTTTCATAACTTAATTTCAACTGCAGATTTTACTGCTGCAAAATTCGGAGAATTTGTATCAAACGTCATATTCTCTTGAATGACGACTGCTGCATCTTCTGGACTACATGCATGCGGTTATATCTTCGCATTCTCCATCATCAAATTGTTGTTTGCCTTCAATGAATATTCCGGAAACTACCTTACTGGCGGTGGATTTATAATAATGGGCCATACCATAAACAATTTCAACTTCAGTACCATATATGTATAAAACAGAGCAAAGGCTTGGTCCCATGCCAGTATTGATGTGTCAATACTATTCGATTCACATAAATCAACAGCGCTCTTTGTGAGCTCAATAACGGCCATATATACATTCAAGTACGCAGCACCTAGAAGAAAAAGTAAAGAAGGTGCACATTATGTTCGATATTTACATAGATGATACGAAAAACTGCCAAAGTACAAGGAAATAGGAGACTTTTGTTGCATGGGGCTGCTCAATTTGTGAGACACATATTATCCATATTACACAAAGAAGCTGAAAGAAGAAAAGAAGAGCCTACAACACCTTCCATGGTGGTTCAACTAGAAGAATAGATATAATTTCTCCACCTACTGAAGAGAGAAAGTACAAATTGTGTTTGATAATCATCCAAAATTTGTAACCAATCAGGTTAGATAATTTCAATAGATAACCACATACTCAAAATGTAAAAGTTAATGAGGTAGGTGTATGGTAAATAAAGATACACATACATGTATGTAGTATGTACACCTTAGTTGTAGATAGAGGACTTGGCAAAAAAGATGTTGTCATAGAATAAGCATGCAGCAAAAATAAATCAACTTACTACTGACGATGATGATGATGATGATGATGATATACCTTTACATGAAGGATTTTATAAGGAGTGCACTGCAAACACATCATTTCATAGCAGTTCTTGTTACCATTACTATACATCAGGGGTGAATCTACTAGTGATATGCCGATATTATTGCCGTTTGCATCTCAATACAAGCTTTACACAGAAAATGCATACAGAAGTAGTTCCTGTTGTTGTTTCATATCTTTGTTTGGTTGTTGAAATAAAGATCAGCATACAATAGGAATGGGTATATAACAGTAGTTGATGTCACACCAATATTGCTGTCATATATAGATCTTTCTCCATACAACATAATACACACAACCTGCTGCACATATGCAGAAGTTTACAACATGAAGCCAACAAAGGCAGTTCTTGTTGTTGGTTTGATTTGGCTGACAGCCATTGAAACTGTATGCACATGCTTCAGGAGTGGATGTGGATCCGCCCCCAGTGGCATAACAATATACCACCTTTACTACATGCAAAAGCTTACAAGAAGTGCAAAAAGTGCAAAACAACAAATGTCACACACACCAGTAGTTCTGGTACTATGTTGTTGCATATTGTTTGGTCAACAGCAGAAATGAATAAGCCAGCTTGCAGCAGGAGTGGACCTACCAGTGAGACAGAACAGCAATAGTGTTGCCCAGCCCTTTACCTTAAAATCAATGAGTGGACAGTAAATTCGGAAAATCAATAAATACAGTTGTTGTTGTTGTTACACAATGAACCTGTTTACTCATGTGTCAGCAAGAGTGGACCACAAATCAATATTACTATTGTACCAACTTTACATGGCATGCAGAAGTTTACAGGAATTGCACACCAAAATATCCCACACATTTAACAGTAAAATCTCAACCACTAACTGTTGCAGTTGTATACAGTCAACCACATTTAAAAAAGGATTACCTACTAGCTACTCAATCAAATTCATTCATAAAGAAGTACTTGAGTGGTAGTATAATATAATCATCCAATGTAATCAAAACCATCATTATTATTGCTGCTAGAAAGGACTAGCAATTCTGAGCATCAATGAGTGCATCAATGTAGAGTATCCATATGTGATGCTTGCCTATTATGTGGGGGAAATACTGCTACTACTGTTGCAAATCTTTTATAGTCAGTCAGTCAGTCTCAACTATTCTTCACATTAAAATGCACCATGACACTACTACTATCTCTACTACTACTACAGCAAGACCAAACAAGTTTTCAAACCACTGGCCATCATAACATATGCTACAGTACTGTATGAGCTGTGGATGGATAGTATATAAACTATCTCAAATCAGGTGAGCAATACAGTAATGACTAACAGTAAAATAATATTATCTATGGTATTATAGATTTCGACAGGCATGAAGTTCAGCATTGTAATTAGAAAAAAGAAGATTCCGTATTCCTCATTATTTGTCTCATTTTGTACTACTTCTTACCGTACTTGAACTGAGTCAGTCAGTCAGATCAGTCTGCCTGCTTCCTATTGATTCCTCGACTCAGATCAGAAGCGAAGATTAGTACGACACGTAGTTTATTATAATATATTAGAAGAATGTATGTTCTCTCACAAACAAAGAGTTCAACTGAAAGAAGTACTGTAAGTAAGTGTTCCATTGTTGGTCGCCATTTTTTTAACGTATTAAGTAATTAAATTCAGTTATATTATCGTTAATAGTCTCCGTTGAAATAATAATAATGTATGTTGAGAAGAAAGCGATACTAAGGTTGGCAGGAACAATGCTAGTACGCGTACAAGCATTCTTTTTTGAAACACTAGCATCATAGGCGCGTGCCGTCGCAGTTCGTGCACCTAATTACAAAAATGAGATGCACGATGGACAGAGTGCTCGCTACACAACGGAAAATACTGTTTCAGTTGTATCGCTTACTCACTTAAATAAATTTGGCGCCTTACTACTTTTTAAATCCCGATATAATATTGTTGAACATGCGTATCTTTTTACTATCGATATTACTTTGTAGTGAGCCGTGTCACGGTTATAGTACTCCTCATACCACCTGAACAGGATTATATTTGTTCTTTACTGTATCACTATTATATGCAAGTTTCTTGAACCGTTAGAGCAGGGCGTGACAATAATTAAATTATTGTAACCACGTGCAATATTGCGCCATAGACTCGACGGCACTCACTGATTTATCAGAATATGATAAATAAATGCACGTCATCTAAAAGTAGTATCTTCTTTTGTGTACATTTCAAAAAAAAAACGCAAAGAAGGCAAAACGCATACCACAGTGGTGCGCTACGCATCTCATTATTTGTTCTATTGAGGTACAGTAAAGTCATACAACATTCTTTTTTCTATCATCATGATTCAAAAAAAAAACGAACCGAATACAAATCCAACACCAAAACAATTGAATTGAACCCGGCCGAGCCTAACAAAAGAGTGAGTGAGGTTAACAATAATCTCCCTGAAGTCTTTATTATAGTAGATCGTATCTCATAGTTTTTTTTGAAATCGATTCTCTCTCCCTCAATTCTATTGCCTCTCAGTAATCGATCAATCACCCAAGCTACCGTATTCTCTCAGTCTCAAGACTGTTTTCTCGGTTTTCTCTTTCTTCAGATCCGATCCGTGTTGATTCGATTCGATTCGATCGTCTATTTGAAGCCAAAGTTTCTCTCTAGCTTCACAAGTCTTTCATTTCTCAAGTCTACACCCGATAATAGCTACTTCTTCCTTCTTAGCTTAAAATCAAAAACACAATATGACTATTCCAGTTTCTACGTCCTGTTCTTCTTTGGACGCCTTTCCTACCACTAGGCCTTCGTCGTCTCAAGATGGTTCATCAACGTCATCTCCTTCGTCCCCCAAGAACAACAACAACAACAACAACAACAACAGTAGTAGTAGTAGTACCGACAACAACACCAACAACCACAGAAATGCCAGCAGTAGCTGTAGTAGTATTAGTTGTTGTAAAAGCCAATTATTCTACAACGTATTGAATTTCATAAAGACTACACTGTCAATGATCTTAATAGTATTTAGTGTAATTGTGATATCAACAGCAATAGTAACCAAACAAACAGTGGCCACCAGTACTGAATATAATGTACCACCTATACTTGCATTATGTATATTTTGGTGTTCCTTATTATGGTTAGCAATAATGGAAGGTGGTTTAAATTGCATGGTGGGTTTGCAACCAATACCATTTTCATCCTATAAAAAGAGTCATCCTAAAACATATTTATGTACTAAAATTAGTCATAAAGAAAATAATATTGAACGATTTATTGTAGGACGTCAATATTTAGATTTAATGATCGTCTTTTTAACAAGTTTTATGGTCTCCTCGATCGAAGATGCGACGGTGTTAGGATTACCACAATGGGTCAATGATATCTTTTTAGGAAGTGATTTAGCGGTAATATTATGTACCATAGTCTTTGGACAATTAATAGCCCAAATTAATTGTGCTCATGCAATGTTAGATTTTATTAATAATTATGGTATGGTAGTGAGTACCTATGTTGCCTTATGTGTCGAAGCTTCTGGTATATTACATGCGGTCTATTTTGTACAAATTATCTTTACAAAGATTGTCGAACACAAAATGAACAAGAATGAGTACAAGAACAACTCTAATAACAACCACGAAGACAGTAAGAACAACAGCAACAACACCAACTCAAGAAGTGCAAGTAATACAAGTAACATCATGATGAAGTCTCATCCAGATGGTACTAGTAGAGGTTCTACAAGAACAATGAATACATCATCCATCGATTCTTGTACTACGCATAACACAAGTAGTATTGTGGATTCCAACTCAGATGACTCGGTCTCATCATCGTCCGCGTCGTCACACTCAAGTAGTGATATTAACGGCGGTGCTAGCGGTGCTGGCAGTGTTGAAGTTGAATTCGATGTTATCTCAAACAACAACAAGAACAACAATGACTCGTCATCATCAGATTCGTCATCGGACTCGTCATCATTGGACTTGAACAACCCCAAGAAAATCAAACCATTATGGCAACGTCTCTTTTTTTGGATACGTGTGATATTTTCATTAGCCATTAGTATATTTGCTATTGTAGTATTTTCAACAGCAATTATTACAGGTAATACCACAATACGTGATACAATTCCTGTACCTGTTAGTTTTATTAGTTTATTTATACTGTTACTCATAGGAGGGTTTATGGAAGCATTACAAATATCTATTTTTGCTGTGAAACATTTACCGAAAGAAGCAATTGATTCCAATCCGACTGCGAAACGCAATTGTAATTATATACTTGGTAACAACAACAATGATAATGAAGATAATAATAGTAGCAACAACTCACGGTTACAATCATTCTTAGTTGGACGTCAAATTGCACAAACTGTTATCATGTTTATGATTGCACGTATTATAACAGTGGAAATGAAAAATACAACACCCGGTAGTGATAATACAACATTATTTGGTGTCTCCACACAAATACAAACAATATTTTTTGATTCTGGTTTATTAAATGCCTTAGTATCAACAATCTTTGCATCATTGTCTTGGAGAGTCACCGCGAACTTTTTTCCGATGCTGTACTTAGGTAGTCCATTTAGTATCTGGATTATACGTTTATGTTTATTAGTGGAAGGAACAGGTATATGCGATGCGGCATGGACATTAGCAAAAATTCCTGCCTATTTCTTTGTTAAAAAAACTGATAAAGAATATCTATCATTGATAGATGTTAGTGTACAAGAAGAAGAAAAAAAAGACCTAGAATCACAACATTCACATCCACATTCACATCAAGAATGTGGTGATACTATCCTCATCATCAAGGACGTAGAGTCTCAGTCACAATCACAAGAAGAAAAACAACACCAACACCAACAATAGCATCAACGTTTTTGGAATAAACAAGTTCAACACGATACCACTTGATTTAACTAAACGAGGTTTGTTTCACAGAAGAACACCACACTATTTTACACACCCACCCACACACGCCCGCCCACCCACACGCCCACCCACATGTGATATATCATTATCATTGTTACTATTATTATTGTCATCGTTTACTACCTATTGTTTGTATGTCATTATCATCACATCATCATCATATATTAGATAACCTTTGTACCACTACGTACCATCAACACAAAGCGAAATTAAATTTCATAAAAAAATAAAAACAAAATCCACGAAAAAGTATGGTAGAAGATACCCAGAGCGTATTCTATGCACGTCGCACGTCGGCATTATTTCTTCCTTTCTTTTATATCGATATTTATATATATCATTATTTATTTATTTGAAAACCGTATTATTATAAATTAGGACATTATTATTATTGTATCAATTTCGTTTCTATTCTATTCCATTAAAGTACTATTTATCTTAGCTACATGTAGCTTGTTAGCTAGTAGGCGTTGTTGTATTCGTTTTAGTAGCTAGTCTCTACAGTATCCGTTGCATTGAGTGTGCTACGATCATGCGAATCAATCATCAAGTGTTTTGCCAACAAGGAAGGAATTCTTGCGGGCCAGCATCGGTAGCACATGTGAGGACACGTGAAAAACCAGAACAGCTTGTTGAAGTCATTGCCGAGGTATATTTCAAAGGTACCATCCAATCGTCTCCATATCTATCAGAATTGAACCTTAATATGTCTGGTTCAGATGCTAGTGACAATTTGCATTTGGGTTCCTTGCTGGTATTTTCATCAACCATGCGGGATGCTAGGAATCAAAAGTTGACATCAATGGACCCATCAACGGTACCAAACGATGGTTATGAAAGAATCCGTGCGACCCCTGCTTACCAACCTGAGTGGATCCAGTTACGATTCAACAACCTACGATCGATGTTCAGTACTTTTACAAAATGCTCGGATGTCAAACTCAAACGTATATAGGACGTGATAGAGAGCGTGCTTCCCGTGGGAACACTGTAGCAGGTTTCTTTGCTAGTGACTCGGCAGCGATTAGTGATATTTTGATGGCACAAGCCACGAATCAACCTGTACCCAGTTACCCTTGGTCAATCCGAGTTAGTCAAGCACTGGCATCGCATGATATAGAGAAAATTCTTTCAGCAACTTTGAGCCGAGAAGTCGCATTTAAGAATCCGGTATATTCATCTCTACAAATCAACATGGGGATGTTTTTCACGCCCGTGGACGCCCCTGAATGCAACACTGAAAGATGTGTTCAACAGCATTGGATCCAACTGAACAGTTGCGATCTTACAATCGATTTGTGTGTATTCGCAACCTATGGAAAACTGGAAACGCATTCGTGTGAGACACTTGGTGATTTCACTACAGCCGTATTTACAACAAATGACGAGAAGAATAAGGTCAACACGGGAGGCTAGAATAATGTTGGTCGTTCTCTTCGTGGTAGTGGTAATACATTATAAACATATATCGTATCTATAGTTAGGTTTCTAGTATCTAATTGCATTTAAAAACGGACTACACGTACTTAGTGAGATTATCTTTAATTAAATTAGTCTAACAATTTTTAGTCGCTTACTTTTGTAGGTGTAGTGTATGGATTTAACCTATACATCGTCTCGATAGAAAACTTTCCTATGATTCAAATCCTTTAATTTCTCTCCAAAGTTTGCAATTCCCAAGGATAGGAGAATCGATTTTCGTGTCATACGGTTCGGGGCTTCCAACTTTAATCGCGGCATCCTTCGTGCTGATGTTAACTCGTAATCAGAAATACAATACTCCTTGGAAAATTGATGCGTCGTACTACAAGGCGTAGATACATCATCGTCGTGATTCCTATCGTAGTCCAATGGAAGGGCCGGGAACAGTAGATGAATCTGCCGTGAATCGGTTGGGTTTGCAACTGCTGTAATCTATGCCCGCAAAAATACCTATTAGCACAGCTAAGTCTCGTCGGTGAACTCATCCCTTCCCTTTCGTCGGTGAAAAACGATTAAATGGATACAATACTTTCTAACAAGATCCTACACAAAAAAAAGTAACTTTATAAACGGAAGACTTAACTTAAACTGATTTCTCTTAAGGACTATTGTACTACATATTTAAATTATACTTCGATTCTATTCAATCGTATATCTTCTTTCTTGTTATTCTTGTTTGTGAACTGTCTTTATTGCAACGTGGTAGTGTTAGTATTAAGAAGATACCGGTTGATGACGAGGACGATGGGAATGATGCCGACGATGATTGATTCATTTCTAAGAATTAAGCTTATATATTCTAAACTGGGGATACAGAAAATACACGCACTGTCGTAGTATAAGTCAAAGAATAAAAACATACATACATTATTGATCAAAAATTCACCCCACACGTATAACACTCCACAATATAGCGTGATCCACAATATAGCGTGAATGTAGATTTACAGTCATCATGTGTTGCTTCTCAAGGATCGAAAAAACCGACTGCCATAAGCTTCCCAATCTTCTCATTACACGTAGGACGATGTGCTATCGATCTCATAATATTCACCCATATACCGAGCTTTCCCGATGATCTAGGTACACGACAGTGCCCATGTTCTTCCTTGAACTTCTTCAGCTCCTCATATCGCTGAATCCATATTGCATCCTCGCGTTCCTTCTTCGCGCTCAGTTTGTAAAAACCGACTGCCTCAAGCTTCTCAATCTTTTCATTACACTTAGGACGCTGTGGTATCGATCTCGTATTCTGCACCCATGAGCCAAGCTTTCCTGATGATTTACGAGGTACACGGCAGTGCCCATGCTCCTCCTTAAACTTCTTCAGCTCCTCATATCGCTTATTCCAGAAATCATCATTGTTCCTCACACTCCACTGGAAACCCATATCTTCTAAATGCTCTATCTTCTGATCGGTCATTGATGTCTTTAATCTTGCTCCTGCCTCAAAAAGCTTCATATCAGTTCGTTGATTTCTTAACCCACTAAAATTACAAAAAGGAGGTAAGCGAAAATATTGTTAACTTGAAAATATTTGATATACTATTCACAGCTTCATGTTTTACTTACTCTTCCAAGTTGTTTGGATTTTGTGTCTCTCTGAGGTACGTTACAATGACCATGCTTTTTCAAATATATTTTCAACTCGTTGCACTTCTTGTACCAACATAGCAAACCTCGTTTACTTCTTGTTTGAGATATTTCCTCTTCGGAAGGCTCGATAGATAGATTCTTCTTAGAATCTTCGATGAATTGTTCCAACCGGCCCTTCATGCCCACAAGATCTTCCCAAACCTACTCTCTCTCTCTCTCTCTCTCTCTCTCAACAAATAGTATTCTCGTGGTGCATCCTCTATCTTATGATAATAGTTCTACTATAGATACCGATTTGTTGTAAAACCATACGAAAAAAATAAAATAAAATGAGTCCGTTGAGGAATATTCTTTTCGATATATTTGTTTTACTATGAATTAATATTACGTACGTTGGATCCTCCATGGCGCGCGGCTACTTTTTTATTGGCGAAAAAGTAGTCTTCACAGTGCGCCTTCCGAAGTCTAATCAGAAAACAAAGCACTACTTATGGTGGTCGTATCTTTTTTGTCACTTCGCAAAAAGCATTTTGTCTGCGTTATTTTCAGGTCACGTCGCTATTCTGTTTGCGTTTACAGCATTGGATTCGACGCGAAGTAGTAGTAGAAGCAAACTCTCAATATTCTAACGAAAATAAATTTTGAAGTATCAAGAATTTGGTTGCTAACGATTATTTAATACACAATGGAACTATTGGATAGCCGTCGTCTGATTTCAGCAAGAAGAGCAATGTTTCTTGCTATTGCTTTCTTAGTACTATTCACCAACGCTAACGAGAATTTTGCTGACAATGAGTTGGCAATGCCAATGTGCACAGAGGAGTACAAACCCGTCGTTTGTAGTCGCGGCAAGGCAGGGACAGGAGTTTCGACTGGAGGAACTTTTGGTGCGGGCGCAGGGGCAGGAGTAGAAGATTCGGCTGGAGGGGCTTGGGCAGGAGAAGGATTAGGAGCTTCAACTGGAGAGACTCTTGCGGGCGAAGGGGCAGGAGATGATTCGGCTGTATGGGTTACGGGTGCAGGGCCAAGAGTAGGAACTACGAATTCGAATGGAGCGCTTCTTGATGCAGGACCAGGAGACGACGCTGCAGCCAAAGAAGTGTTTTCGAATATGTGCGTCGCGAGTCGCGATGGAGATTACACGAATGCTACGACGGAGTGTAAATTGATCGAACTTCTTTCGGTCAAATGCACGAACCAGTACGCGTTGTGCGCCTCGTCGAATTGCACGGTAAATCCGGACGCAAGCACGGCGTCGTGCGGTTGTAACGGCTTCGAAAATGCGACAAGTACCAGCAGTATGCGGATTGCGTTGATTCCTGATGAGGGTTTAAAGGAGGCTACCATCGCATCATGCGCGAATTCTCCGACCGGGTGTGACGACGGTCCTATGAGCACCGCCAATTTGGATTCGACACCGGTGTGCGAGGCTATTCGTAATCATTCGTTGTGGCCTGGATCGGATCTCATTTCGACGTTCGCCTTTAAACCCCAACTCCCCAAGCTCAACAACGATGAGACCTGGACCTGCGAAGCGAAACCTGGTCAGGTCGTGCCTGTGTGCATGTTCGCGCCGTGCCGGTATTCAAATAGTGAACCCAACGTAACTTGCACCTGCCCGTTAGTGATTGTGACCGAGGAGTACGACGTTGCCGCGGGCGGGCAGACCTTTCCATGCGCCGATAATGACATCGTGTCGGAAGGATCGTACATGCAAGTCATCATGTGGGACATGGGACTTGCCGAACCCGCATGGGCTGTGGTCGACGATGCCTTCGAAACACAAGCACCGACCTCTCCGGATTTACCATCTAATGCACCAACAATAAGGTATTCATATTATTTGGTTTGTATAGCCGTAGCATCGTTTCTATGTATCCTTAATCCTATTCTGTAATGTCGCTATCCTTGAATCTAACAATGCAGTATCCTTCAATTTTATCCAGAAGTTCAACGAAGCCAACGGCGAAAAGATCCAAAAAAAGTTTAAGCTTTCGCATTTAGAACAGTTACGATAACATTGACAATGAGGTGGTTGTGTACGTGTTTTGTTGTTGTTGTTTGAAAAAAGGAAACATCCTACTTGAGATGAATTCCAAATTTCAGAATCAAATTACTCAATATGAATTACATAAACATAGACTTACTTGTATGAATTATACGTCGTAATCCTTAGATTATACGCTGATCGAAAATATTGTGCATCTCTTGTTGTTGTTGTTGATGTTACATCTCTATATGAAAAGAAATTACATGAATAGATTGTGTGAAATGAATTGTAAAGATGCCAATGTTGCATTTAAAGACGGACTACACGTACTTAGTTAGATTATCTTTAACTAAATTAATCTAACAATTTTTGATCGTTTACTTTTGTAGGTGAAGTACAAGACAAGATTTGATGTGAATAGTTTGAATAGATTCTGCGTACAGTATCTTGTACTTGACACAAAGATAGGATGGATCAATAAAATGTTGGTGATATACGAGTAACCTCTTAGACGGTTTGCAGCACCACAAATAGCCTACACTATTGCTTCTACAAGAATGCTAATTTAGTAGGAAAAAGTCTCGAATAGGGAGAATGTTCCTTTTATTTTAACTAACTAACATAAAAGGAATTATGTTTGTCTATTTTTTACTTTATTTTAATCTAATTAGTCAAAACGAGTGAATCGATTGAATCACCGAATACGGTCATTGAACATGGTGCATTGAAGGGTATTGTATGTATGCCCGTACTAATTTTGTGAGAATGGTTCATTTTAGTAAAAGAACACAATGGACGAGATACTGCATGTACCATAGTCTAAAAGGAATGAGATCATAGTGACAATAACAGTAAAGGTGTTTACGTTCTATGAGTTGCTGAGAGGAGTTTCATAGTTTTGGTTATTGTTTGTTTGTGTGTTTACTTTAGATTTAGACTAATTATTCGTGAGTATTGTTCTCCCCCCTCCCTTCCCTCATAATCATACTCAACATCAACCCTGCTACAGCTTCCATACACTCACCACTACGTTCGTGTATTCTTTTTTAGATGCTTGTCGGTTTTGCAATGTAACAGCAGGTGACAGAATGTACGCATCATACTGTATGTGCTTTGTTATTAACGGGATGCGAATGTGCGGGGGTTTTGAATAATTAAATATATAGATTTTGAAAAAGGTATCTTTCAGTCGCGTCGAAAAGGTAGTTTTCAGCCGAATAAATACGTGTAACTTACTTTTAATGTAAAAAAATAGGCACGTTAATTGATTTTATTTTGCTCTAGCGTTCAAATAATATCGACAGATTCGCGGCCAAATAAAAGGATAAAAAAGGAGACTCGACTCACTCGACTCGGCTACAGTTTGTTATCCCACATAATAGTAAGACGAAACTCAAAAATACAAATACAAATACAAATACAAATCAAAATAGTATTATGTATGTTAACAGTAAAATATAATTATATTATATTAAATTTTCAAAGAATGGTAAATTATTTCGTATAAGATAATATAAACCAGTATGTTGATTTTTATTATTGCCATTCAATAATCCTGTACTACGTCGTAATCGTAAAGTACTACTACCTAATCTTGGTTTTTGAGTAGCTGCATTATTTGCACTACGTTCTAAAACAATTGGCCATAAAGATAACGGAATACTACTTCTTGTACCATCAGCATCAGTAGTAGTTGTATTAGTCACTGTCATCACCGCTGATGGAAGAACTGGAACTGGAACTGGAAGTAATGGAACATTTTCAATAAGTGTCCTACCAGCATAATTTATCCTTAATGCATAATCAATATTTGGCCCGTATCTTTTTAATTTAATAGATTCCCAACGACCTACTGAACCTGAACCCGAACCATTCGATATTACTTCGGATCCAATACAGGATACTCGATTATAGTTAGACAGAATACTTAACAATGCATCCTGTTCATTTTTATCATTATCGAGTAGTTTCTCTGTCACTGGATTACCATCAATTAATAATTTGACGAGTGTACGATTTACAATAAAGTTTTCTGATACAACACCTTGGAATGTTTCAATACCATTATTTTGTAATGCTATACCAGTAATATTAGGATAATATTCGGTTGTTAATAATTTATTGAAGATCAATTGCACATCATCAGATGTCATTTTAAAATTATATATACCAATATTGACCAATTTATTTCTATTTATAGCATTACAACATTCTTTTGATAGTAGTAATTGTAAGAATAGAGTACATGATCTTCGACTACGATCACAACAACTTCTTTTCTCGTCTGCTTGCTTGACGTCATCAATATATTCGATTCGTGCCAATGATGGTAGTTGTTTCAAGAAATTAGATACATATGATGCATTAGTAGTTGATGTATTACTAATATTAAATTCACGTAGAATTAATTTATCAAGTACAGGTAATTTAATGTTGTTGTTGCTTGAACTTTTGAATATTTGTGCACTGTCACAATTTTGTAGTACCAACAATCTTAATTTTGGTAAATCGAAGTTTTCTGGTAATGAAGAACATTTCCATAAAATTAATTCCTTCAGCTCTGTTAAACGTGATATTAATTTAGGTAATATCCATGATATATTTGAAAATTCGGGTGTAGGACTTATCCATCCAATAGTACCATTTTGATCTTTTGTTGTATACAGTCCCTGACCTAATGCAAGTTGTGCAATTCGTCCTTTTTTGTCTAATTTGTATTTTGTGAAATGTTGAAAATCAAATATTATACCTTCCGGTAGATCGTAATCAATCCATCCAATGGTTGATAATAAATCAGTTATTATACTACCATCTATACAATCCACTTCCTCTGGTACATTATTTCTTGCTGCATCTTTTACAAGTTGAGCTCGACTACGAGTGGTAGTATTACTTTGACTTTGTCGCTGTCGTTGTTGCTGTTGTTCCGCCATCTTTAAGGTTTGCTGCTCCTATTCTATTGAAGTTTTTTTTTATTATTTTATTATGTTTTGTCTTTTGTGTCCTCTTACTTATCGGTCAGTTTCTTATTCGTAGCAGCCCGATACATATTGATCTGATCGTATATTCATTTGACCATTAATTATTGTTTTATCGTATGCATTATTTTAATGAAAAAGGAGCGAATTATAAGAAAAAGGAGCGAAAAAACATAATATGCGATACAATAATTAATGGATCGTATTACGTAAGAGGCATAATAAAAAGAAGAAATTTCTTATAGTGCTAATGACGTTGCAAGTGTGATCGATAATCAATCGCTTGCCTTATAATTTTTTTTGAAAATGATTTTTGACTAAAAAAAAGGGCGATTTATTATATAATGCTCGGAGCGGTTTTCATAGATTTATTAAGCTACTGTAGCAATACAAGTAACAAAACATAATTATATATTATCATGCGATAATATTGATCATACAGTGTATATCAACTGTAAGAGGCATTGTAGGAACAGACATCGAATTTCAGTAGGAATAGGCGACGATTTCCATATCTAAACGAAAAAGCAGACTATTATTGTTGTTATTATCATTATTATCGTACTCGGGCCATTTTTTATATTAACTTATTTATCAAGCTAACACGATAAGAGTAGTAAAACTTATAGTATGATGTGATACAATTGATAGTACTGTACTACGTAGTACTGTACTACGTAAAGAATATTTTCTTTCTATCATAGAAACAAATTCCGGTTTTCATTAATTTATTAATTAAGCTAACACTGAGATAAAAGTCATAAAACATATGCGATACTATCGATAGTACTATATCATAATAAGAAATAAATATTATGAAGTGTAATTTTGTATGTTTTACATTACTTTTTCATTTATTCTCATGCATGGTACTTATGGTAAATATTTACATTACAGTATGAGTAAAGTATGTATTATTCTTTTGGTGTTCTGTGTACCTTTTCTGTATCGATCAGATTTTCGTATGTCTAAACAAAACAAAAAAGCGAAATAATGCTCGGGCCAGTTTTACAAGTGATTAAACAAAATATATATGCAACTATTTGTACTTCCTACTACAGTATGACGTTGCAAGTGTGATTACAGTACGATCACAGTGAATTTACTGAGGACGGGGGCGGGGGGCTGCGCATAAAATTACTGTAAGAGAATTTTCACGTATGCAGGAATGAATGAATCAAATCAGAAAAAGAGAACACAGTTTTTTATCTAAAATAACGCGCACACATCACACATCAGTAACCGATATAAACGTTTTTACTCACTACTTATGCCGTAATCAAAGAACGATAAAAGCGAAGAATGATGATGTGTTGAACATGCAATATAACACCTTTCGAACGATGCGAGGATGGTTGCGGTTTTCATACAAATAATGTAATTGGTTGCATATGTAAGAAGAAGAACATATGGGGAAGATGAAGTGTATGATTAAATTCGCTTTTATATACCTTCACTTTTCAAGCCGTTTATTTTATTTTATGATGACGACACTCATTATTAAAACTGATCGGATTTGTGATACAGTAGTACTGCTTGTTGATACAGTAATTAAAACAAGACTGAAGTTGCGCTCAAAAAAGAGAAGCGAACAATACTAATATTATGATTGCGGGTGTGCATGCAGTATCGCGAAATGAATGCTTTTGATTATTATTTATTTAATTGATGCGATGGATGGTTTTATTGAAGTTGCGGCTGTATTCAAAAAATAAATTATGATAAATAAAAGCGAAGAACAACGCAGTGCATAAATAATGATGCGAGATCAGTATCAAAAATCAAAATAAATGTATACACGTGATGGTAGTAGCGCGCGCAACGGGTCGAGTGACTCACTCAATTCCTGCATATTGGTCGACGCTTCATGCTAAAGCAACTAATAACAATGTGAGAATTGAGATTGTAACTTACTAGTAACTTAGCGGATAACCACTGTACATAGTTCATACAATTAATTCTTCCTCTCCTTTTTTCCTTTGCAAACAAACAGATAGAACAAAACAAAACAAAAACAAAAACAAAAACAAAATAACAATTATGAATCGACTACAAGAAGGACCACACGCGTCACGAGTAGCTATAGCAGGCCAAACTACGACTAGGCCTACTACTATTAGTAGTACGTACCATCCATTCCATGTAAAAATAGGTAATAAGAAAAACAAAATGAAGGAACCAAGTGAGAAACTAGTATGCTGTGTAAAGAATCGACTACGAGAAGGACAACACGACACTATTAGTAGTGCGTACCATCCATTCCATGTTATAGGGAATAAGAAAAACAACAAAATACAGAAACCAAGTGAGAAACTAGCATGCTGTGTGAAATACCTGAAAAACTGTGATTTGAGATGTAAAAAGTTCAATAATAAAGATAAATTCTACACGTGTAATTGTCTTGACTTCTTAAAGGACACTACTACGAAAGCTACGAAAGTAGTCGAGGCGGGAAATAGTAACGATAAAAACGATAACGATAATAGCGACGGATCTATAGCTACTATTATTACTAATAATACTGATATTGAAAGTAACAAGCAGTTTCAAAGAGAATGTGTTGCTAGTGCAATGTGTTCATTCGATGATACGAAATTAAATGAAAGAAAGGGACAAATTATTAATTGGATTCGTTATACTGATCAAATTAAGGATAGTCGTAAGAAATTCATTATACCATTTTATGATGTTGATAATGATAATGATGATAATGATAATAAACACAGACAAGCGATATCGTTTCTGAATGAACACAGAGTCTGCCGGTCTGCAATTGCAGCTCTGCTTGATTTACATATCATGTACCCGCTTGGTCGTCTATTAGAGAATCCCATTATAAGACAAAGTGATACGAATAAAAGTAAGAAACGAAAAAGTAATAATAATGGTAATGATAACGACAACCACAACGGATCTGCTACTGATGCTGGTGGAGATAGTAAGAAACATCAACTGGTGTTCTAGTAGAACAGGAATAATGTGATATGAAATTAATATTTGCATACATACCTTGAATTTCAGATAAAACAAATTAAGAAAACTGTAAATGATTATAAATAAATATATTTGAAATTTACAAAAGAACTACTTATACTACTGTAGCCATATAAATCTATCTCCGCTCTCCATACTATCTTTTTATATTGTTACATTCCTATCGTACCGAATAACAGTAGTAGAATGAGTCGAGTGAGTCGTGCTCTTTTAGATGGTCATCATACACTTCAAAAAACTACTATTGTTTAGGGGCAGAAATGCCGTAAAAAATAAAATTCCCGCTTCCTCCAAAATAACTGTTTGTGGCACAAGTTGATCTTGAAATTGTTTCGGATTCATTCATTCATCGCCCTACTGTATGCGCGTTATTTTTTGTGGAACGGATAGTAATGGTCGTGCTGTCCTACTTACTGAACACAGTTGCTCGTCAACATCAGCAGCTGTTATCTCTTCTTCTCCTACCGAAGATTCGAGGCAGCACTGGCAGTTATTATTCAAGTGACATAATGCTGTGTATTGGCAGAGTGGTGTGGCTCTCTCTCTCTCTCTCTCTGTGATGGATTGTCTGCATGAGGGATAAATACGAAATCACGTCCTTCAATCATCTACTAAAATAGAGAACCATTGCCGCATTGATCAGCTGAGCATTTTTTTTTGCACTACTCTCTGTACGTGAGCTGGTAATGAGCAGACGAAGCTGTTCTCTCAAATGAGTTACTAAAACGGTATCTGTCGCAGAAACGCTGCTTTCTGGTCCACCTAGCTGTAGCACTGGGCGATCTAAACCCACTGATACTGTGATGTTAACAATTACAATCCATTCGAGAATATATACAGTACAGTATAGTAATGCGCCAGTCTCAGATAGATTGCCACATATAAAATTTTAACTTTCCACATTATTATTTAGACACCCTACACCCAAATCTCACTTAATGTATCTAGAAATATGCTCATGTTTATTTACAACAATAGTATATATAATCCTCTACCAAATCAGACTTATTAATGGTTACTTAGTAGTTTTGTGTTGATCTACCTCTCTATTTCTCCTTCTCTCTTTCTATGACTATAAAGACAATTTTGTGGGAGATACTTATACAATTTTACTTTGCATTATTCTCTATTCTTGCTAGAAACCAGGTTTTCTTTGTTCCATTGAGTGAGATTACCTTGTGATGATATGTGTGAATATCTTTAGATTCTTTTCTTATAATAAATGATACTGCATTAAATTTACACTGCAATATTTCTATTGTATTTTTGGAATTTCAAATCATACAAGTCGTTGTTATGTTTCTACCACAGCCCACTACTACCTCCGTCAAAACCACCACGAAGAATATGACCTATCCTTTCACCTCCTCCACTAATCATTTCACCTGCAACGAATACACCAAGGGCTGCAACACCTAGATGGATTCCACGCTGACTATGTCTACGACGATGGCCACGTCGTCCTCGTCGTCGTCGATCTTCTTCATAATAACCTTCTCTGTATTCACGCTCTTGACGTTGTCGTCGGTAATTATGTTCTTCTTCTTCTCTAGCACGACGCAGTTCTAAAATACGTTAATATTCCTTCTCCTCTCCCGTTATACGTTTCTTTTCTTCCGTCTTTTGTTTCTTCTTTTCATAGGCGTGAGTTAAAAATCCACCTGTCAATGCTCCAGTAACAAAGCCTGTTCCCGCTCCCATTACAAATTTGCTATCGGTTACGGTTTCCTTTATGGTTTCTACTTTGCTCGTTGTGTTGCTGTTTTTGTTCTTGTTTTCATCCTTGTTATCTTCCTTGGTTCCATTTTCGCTGGTAATGTTACTAATTGTAGACAACTCATGTTCGTAAGTTGATGCAATTCTTGTATCGTTATTCATTGTCATTGTTTTGTTTTGTTCTGTTCTATTCTGTTTTGTTTCTTCTTAAATTTATTTTTGTGAGTGTATCAATCTTTTTATATACTTGTAGTGCATTTTACTCAAAGCAAATGTTGTATAGAAATATTCTCTTTTACCGGTTCAACTGTGCTGCTTGTACGAACTTGTAGAACGTCAACCTCGGCGAGATTTCATTATTACAAGTATCATGGCGGATTAGTCAGTTTATGAGTTCAGTCGTATGCAATTATCGTCCGCGTTGTCATCATCACATACATGATTACATTATCGCTTTACTGTATGGTGCTGTTCGGTGCGATCGCAATAATACGAAGAAGCAAATATTTTGTGAGTATTGCATGGATGCTCATTTTGTAATGAACGACACGTACACCAAGTACACGTCAACGATCGCGACCACGCACGCGCTATAGCGTTATGTAGTGTTGTGGTGCGCGATATTATTAAAAAATTATGTGTTAGTAAATAAATTCGACGTTTATTAAAGGCATAATTGAATCAATCAATGGTACCAGTAAAAAACTAAAGCGACCGCACGGGACTTAACTGACTGTTTAAGAGTGACCCTTTTGCGCCAACTCTATTATGTATCCGTTAACATGCTCCGATCAGCCTATGATATTAGATATAATTACAGGTAACACATAAAGGAAGCATGCTGTAGAAGGAATAATGTTTATATTCGATATTCATGTCTGTTTAGATAGGTTACTACCTTGGTTCTTTTTTTCTTTGAATTTTTCAAAAATCGTTAAGTGACCCTTTTCTAATTTGATCGCGCTACTCCATGCGCGCACTTTTGACAGTGTACTGAACTGACCGACCCTTTAATTATTCCAAAAAAATGGCATGTATAAAACAGACAAATACATGATGATAAGTGATTTAATCACCTACTACTGAATATAAAGAATAACAGTGTTTAATCTGTTTAAGAATACTGTATTATTGGATTAGAGTCTAGCTGGTCAATATATTTATCAAAATGACACACTATAAGGAGTAAAAAAATTTGAAAAGGGTCAGGTCAGTTTAGTTTTTTACTGGTAGCGCGAAATAGGAAAGAGAAGATTTGAAAAAGAAGATATGAAAAATGAATTATTCATATCGCTAATATCATAAAATCACGCTGCGCCCTCGCTTAAATTTTTTGTCGTGTGTTTTCTTTGCTTTGCATATTACGCATTACGATACATACATTGTCCTTGTTCTGTATTAACGTTTCATTCAAGCGAATGCTATGCTATATATGCTGCTTCTTCCCTTCTTCGTTCTCCATTCTTCCTTCATATACTCTACTACTGTAAGGTACATCTGAAAAATATCTTCATAAGTCTCCACGCAGTTGCAGTTTGCAGTCAAAGTCGCAGTCAAAGTAAAGATCAAAATTAAAGTCGGAGTTTAAGTCGAAGTCGAAGTCAAAGTCGTAATATGACTACTACTACTACTACTACTACTACTACTAAAGATAATGATGGTATCGTCGGTGTTAGTGATGATGATGATGTGATGATGATGGTTTCTGCTATACCTAATAATAATAGTAATTATCAAGAAGAAAATATGAAAATAAATCATAATCAAAACCAAAATCCTCGAACCACTCGCACTACACGAACTACTCGAACTAATACTCGAACTCAAAAATGCAAAGTAGTATCTTTGTTAGTATTAGCATTTGGTTCAATTACATTATCTATATTAACAATCTATTCATGTAACTTCTTCTCGTATAGAGATATAACATCAACAACAGATGGTTTTACAGAAGCATTATTAAGTAATAATCGCAACAATTACAGTAACGAGTTATTACCCGAATATATGTATTCACCATTTGAATATTTAAATGAAGCTGGTGTTGGTTTATTTGCATATAATATGGGTAATCCATCATCATCATCAGTAGAAGGAGGAGGAATAGGAGGTACTAGTAGTAGTAAATTTTATAAACAAGATCCAATGTGTTTCCTTTATTGTGATGAATTGAATGATTTTAAATGGTTTTTTAATAATTATAATCATTATAATACTAATGATAATGTCGAAGACGATGTCAAAGACGAATCATCATCATCAACATCAAGGAGAATTGATCTGTGGATTTTAGCACGATATTGTAGTATATTTGCACCATGTATTGCTATATTAGGTATAATACAATTATTAATAATAGTATTCAATTATTATTGTTGTGGTGGTTGGGGTGTAAATAATAAATTCGCAACAAAGTGTTTGTCCAAATTTTTACTATCTATAACATTTGTTATAGCATCTGCATTCCAATTTGGTACATTTACAATTATGTTTGCGTCACCACAATTATCATCATTTAATAAAAATGGTGAGGTTATACAGGAACAATTCTGTACTTTTTCTTCTATTGAATCCACAAATGGTATAAAATGTCGTTTTGATTCTGGGGCATGGCTTTCACTTGGTGCAGGTATTGGTTATTTTATCATAGCATTATTATTATTGATTTCAATATTATTCTGTAAAACAAGAACAAGTATTACTACAACAACTGGTAATAGTGATAGTGACAGTAACAACAAAACAAATACGAATACTGATGATTCTAGTTTAAGTAGTGAAGAACAAGATTTCTAATCAACTCAACTGTAAGCAAAAGCAAGTGCACAAGCGTGACGTACAGTACAATACAGTACAGTACATCATCTTGTGTGTATCTGTTTCTTCTTCTTCTGTTGATAAACGTAGCCAAATAAGGGGGTTGATTGATTGATTGATTGATTCGGAAAAAAACTCAACTCTTTCTGAAAAATAAAAAGGATTACAGGACCATCTTCCGTCCCTACTGTGTACGTGGATAAATAATATGTGTACGAAACACTTAAAAAATCGCAGCCCCCTTATTTATTTTTTCAACACGTCATTAAAATATATCGAAAAAAAGAATTAAAAACCTACTCTACCTCGCACCCCCCAAATAAATCGCGCATACTAGTAGTGACTTGTAATCCGACTTTTTAGCTTGTGGTACCTATGATAATAGGATAATAGGATAGTGGCAGAGCAATATCATTTACTTTTGAACTACCTCTGTTCTTTTTTTTAGAAAAAATAAAAGTTATATTTTATTTTTTTCAATTTTAATTCAATTCATTTCATTTTGTATTTCTTGTAATTGTTGTCTTCTGTTTTGTTTTTGTTCTTCTTTTGTTTCTTTTTTATCTATTCGTCTAGTTGATTCATAAGCACCACGACAAGCTTTTACTTTACCGGTACCAATAATACGTGTCATGATACCTGGTCCCCAACCATTATCTACATCAATAGTTGATTTTAAGATATATTCACCATTCGTACTATTTCTTATTAATCGTTGACAGGGATCATCTTTATATGATTGGATGATGGTACGAAATTCATGGACATTATGTATCACCACATCAGGCCGTGTGGGATCCTCGGCAATGGGTAATAAATACTCTTCTAACCAGATTGACATATTATAGGAATGTTCCATCATCTTGGAACGAAATTCATCATAATAATCGGTACATAATGTTTTATTATGTTGTTTCCCTTTACTGGAATGATAACTTTCATTTGGTATATAGGAAACACCCAAAAATTTGGCTAAGGAATCCCAAAAACTAATTCCATTATTATTACTTTCATTTTGTTCTTTATTATTACTATTATTAGTATCTTCATCTTCATCTACATTTGTATTATTATTATTATTAGTCTTTGTGGTTATCTTCTTATCAAACATTTGTGTTTGTTCATATAAAAAGATTGGATTTTTAATCCGTCCATTAATTAAATGTTGACCACCATCAGGATCATTGGGTGCAATTAATTGTCGTTCTAATTCAGTCAATAATGTTTTCCCTAATCGTGCAATTGGTAAATGCAATCGTGCACGATGAAAACATACCGGCAATCCACATCGACATTCATCAATACATAATTCTTTTTCTTGTTCTTTACCATTCTTATCTAGGTAGTACTTATTGTTATTGTCATTGTTATTGTCATTACCATTGCCATCTAAATTCATATTAGGACATATTTTCATTTTTGAATATAAATCACCAACGTGACCCTATTATATGAAGAAGAAAGGAAGGCAGGCAGGCAGCAGAAAAAATAAAATACGAAAGGAAAGGAAAGAAAGCAAACAATTACAATCATGTGCGGTCAGATTTGATTTGGTTTATAAGTGAGTGGTAAAGTAGAGTAGATGCTATATTGTCACAGCAACCGGTGATATGTTATACGTAATGTAACGTAATACTATACTATATACGTACCATATTAAAAAAGGAAGTAAACCATAAGACTGGATGTCGGATCCCAAAAATAATTTTCGTTTTTGGATATCGTGGTCCAAATTTTAAAATAATATTAGGATCACCTAAAAATCGTGGACATTTCGCACCCTTTAATTCGATATTTTTATTTAAATTTTGATTATTTGTGGAATTACTTGAATTTGAACTTGACAAGGATTGTGGTTGCAACATATATTTTTGTGGACCCAATAATATTTCAGGAAATTTTTCACGCCAAATTCGATACACATAACCTAATAATGTCGACATTTCACCAACACAAAAATCTTTAATTTTCATCGGTGCAATCATTGCAAGATTTGCTACTAAGGTCGTCGTGCCACATTTAGGATGTCCCGCAATGACAAAATCTAACCATGGTCCATCATTGTCTTCGGTATAAATACTATCGACTTCGGTACTATTCTTAAAATTAATTTTTGTATTCCATCTTGCCTTCTTTTGATTTTTTATTTGATTCTTTTTATCATTTTTATTATCACTACCCATATATTCTATAATATATTGTTGATCACGACGTTGAATCCATTCAATTTCTTTTTGTGGTAAAATTACTTTTATTTTTTCAACTACTGGTGGTGCATCAGCATCGGCATCAACTGCTTTTGATTTTCTTTCTTCTTCCGCATTATTTCGATTTACATTATTTACTACTGCTATAATAGTATTTGTATTTATATTTGGATTATGATAGGATTTCATAAAATCTTGTTGTCGATTTTTATTTGCTATATTTAAAGAAAAATGATCCTTTGCGGCAGATATTGAATGATGCTTTTGTGGTTGTTGTTGTTCTTGTAGAAGATTTTTATTATTATTATTATGATTCGAAAGGAATGCAATGTTAATTATGACGGCAAGAATAATAATAAATGATACACCAAACAATATAATAAAGTTGCGTCGACGACGACGATGACGACTGCTGCTACTACGACTATTATTATTATTATTATGTCGAAGTACTACGGGAAGTGATTTTTTATTATTCGTCATTACTAGGTATTGTCTGTCTCTCTCGTAGTTCTCTCTCATATAATAATATCTCTAATATCTCTCTATTCTCTCTCTCTCTCTCTCTCTCGCTTATATATATAATGACTTGAATTGATTCTCTCACTCTCTCAATCACTCACTCACTCACTCACTGAATCTCGTCTCTCCCACTCGTCTCGTTCTACACTTGATGTCTAACAATATGATCGGAACCAAATCTAACAACAAAAATAAACGAAGACTACACTGAACAGCATAGAGAAATAGAATACTGTAAGACGAATAATTTTTAAATTTTTAAATTTGTTTATTCACTAACGTAGTACCACTTTGGTGCGTTACAGCCCTCAATTGACATCATTCTTTTGAATTTTCGCGCCGGGGGATCTACTGTATCGAAACCATTGAATATATCTCCACGTGGAACTAGTTATTAATATAAAAACTAACTCATACCCAAATTTTTACTAGTATTTGTTAGTCTACTACTATATAATAACAACTTTAGCATCAAATATGTAGACCTAGAGAGTCTTTTTTTTGGAATCTTAAACCATAAAGTTTACAATTAACCTATTGGATGGAGAAGTGCTATACTCATTAGTCTTGCAAGCCTATATTCCTTAGTCTTGCAAGCCTTCTGGTATCTCACAATGTAGGCTCACACACACACACACACACAGCACACATTTTTGGGATTTAAAATGTATGATGTGTACACACAACAAAAGATCTCATTTGAAAGTGATGCAAAGGACAACAACAGATGAGTCGTGCATGTGCGTGCACAAACATTCAAATAGTGTACTAGAAGATCATGTTTGCCTCCTGCAATTTTTGTGTCCATGTGGTTTCAGAATAAAATTTGATTTGCTACTGTGATGTGGTAGGTACAAAAACAACAAGATTTTTGATCAGAAATGAACCACAAAATATCTTAGATAAAAGGGTTGCAAATGACAATCCTAGATGAGTCAGATGCAGAAACATCCGCATAGTGCAGTATTAGAATATTGTGTTTGCCTCCTACAACTCTTTTGTTCCTGTGGTTGAGGAATAAAATGCATTCTACTGTTGTTGCAGGCACAAAAATAAAAAGATTTTTGATCAGAAATGAACCACAAAATATCTCATTTGAAAGGGTTGCATAAGACAACACCAGATGGGTCAGGTACACTAGGATCCATATAATGTACTAGAATATTGTGTATGCCTCCTCCTACATCTTTCCTTTCCCTGTGGTTGCAGGATAAAATTTGTTTTGCTATTATGGCAGGCACACAAACAACAAGATTTTTGATCAAAATGAACCACAGAATATCTCAGATAAAAAGGTTGCAGAGGACAACACCAGATGGGTGAGGTGCACTAACAACCACATATTATACTAGAACATTGTGGTTGCCTCCTGCAATTTTTTTTGTTCCTGTGGTTGAGGAATAAAATTTGTTTTACTGTTGTGGTAGACACAAAAAAACTAGGTGAACATGAGTGTTAGATCCAGGTGTAGGTTGGTATGAAATTCAATGGTTTAACAGTACTAGACAGATTGAATGTGTTTCCCTCCTATCATACCTCGTGGTTCATCATCACTTGACTAAAGTTATCCTTTTTGTATCATTTTTATCCCACAAATTCTCCAGTGTTATTGGAATATTAAACAACTAACTACTTTAAATAATAGGATTATTATAAATAACTTCTCCTTGGGTGAATAATAAGATGAATAACTTCTCCTTAGGTTCTAGAACCAGTATGGTGCACCAAGATACAACCCAGTCATCCATCCTATACCCATAGGGGATGAATCAAGAGTCATGATCCCTCATACATACCTTATTCTTGCCTCCAGAACACAAACATTGCATTTTGGCCAACATGTCATATTTCCATGCCCAAAAGTACCATTCAGAAATAGGCTGCCAAAACATCAAAAAAAGGAATCAAACCATGGTTTCAACACCCAGATACCTTCCATATATGTATATGGTCAGAATACACCAATAATTCTTGGAACATTTACCATATTGGTGGTGTAGTGGGGTGAGGAACAACAGAATAGACATAAAATAGCTCAAAGTGCACATGTTGCAAAAATATTTGAGATGCTACCACGCCCATACCAGGTATTCTCAGTCCCAAATAAAATAGCAAGGCATCAGCCCAATTCATAAAGGTTTTGGATGATATCATTGCTTTAGGTAACCATACATATATTTGGGATGTCACTGGTCAAAATCTACTGCTACTAAAACATACAAGTTCTCTAAGTGCCAAGTGTGCATGTAATCAAGGCCGTAAAGCACCATCAATACATACCTAATAACCTTGAAAGATTGTATGGAGCTCAATATTATACCTATTGGTACAAGGTCCAACTATTGCTTAGGGCTCTAGGGAGGTTAGGAAGGTGTCAGGGTGTGCTACTAGGTCACATACCCCCCCCCCCCAAATGGGCCATTTTTCCATGTCCTAGGCTGCATCGCACCCTTTACCATCTTCAAGCGTGAAGAACACATAACTAGTGCTCCAAAGTCTAGTCAAGGTATCCACCCTATGCATATTAAGCTCAGATTATACCATCTGTTTGGGACTGTATACATGCTAGGATGGAGTGGTACAGGTAGCAAGTACCACAGGACATGATTTAGTTTTTCCGCGTTATTTAAAATAAAAACTAAATAAGTACAGGTCTGTCCTTTGAGTAAAGTAGATAGCTAGCTAGCTATCTACTATACTAGTAGTCAGATGGCGTACTGTAGGAGTGTTGTGTTGTTCTTAACGTTCCTATAGAAATATTTACTATGTTATCATGTTCTATGTTATTCATTTTTATACAATGTATTTATTTTATAATACACCACAATCGTTTATTGTTACTATACCTTTTGGTCGTCCAGAATCAGTACCATATGCTTCCATTTTTTTAACAATATCTAATCCTTTTGTTACTCTACCAAAAACAACATGTTTACCATTTAACCATGGTGTTTGTGCTGTACAAATAAAGACTATCAACAAATAATAACAATAACAATAATGTAATACATATGGTATAATAATACGAAGAGATGAATATATGTATATTAGTATGCATGCATGTAGAATAAAGTAAATGAAATACGATTGTGGAAGAAGATTGGGGAAGGTTTGATTGTTATTGTTATTGTCGTCATTGTCATTGTCGTCGTCGTCGTCGCAGTATTACTGTAGATTTTCTTTTAACAACTCATGTTCAAAGTCATTATATTATATTATTCTTTTAACTTTGTCGAAAACGACGACGACGACGACGACGACGACCACCGAAACAGAAATAAGTAATACACTAATCGTATTCGATTCGACACTAACAAACACAACCACGACGAACAATAACAATAACAATAAATAGATAAAACTTACATTGTGAACCATTCGTATTAGGACCAGCATTCGCCATACTTAATGTCCCAGCACCACCATGAATTAAATCAAAATTTTCATCTTCAAATTTATTACCATAAATACTTTTACCACCTGTACCATTCCCAACAGTAAAATCACCACCCTGACACATGAAACCAGGAATAATACGATGAAAACTTGATTTTGTAAATCCATCCCCTTTTGTTGGATTCAAACATAATTGTTTAAAATTTTCAACTGTTTTTGGTACAACCCCACCAAATAAACCCATTTCAATTCTACCTAATGGTTGGTCATCGACTGTTATATCAAAGTATACAGTTTCCGTTACATCTGCACTTTCAGGTGTTGCACCACCACCACCACCTGTAACTTTAGCGAATAAATCATCAAACATACCCATTTTTAATGATGATGATGATGATGTCTTCAACGACGATGACGACGTAGCCGAATGAGTAGCAGGAGGAGCGAATGCGTCCACTACCGAGGACAAGGAAAGTGCAATAGCGAATACGGAAGTAGCGACAAACATCTTTTTGGTTATAGTTTTGTTTGGTTAATTTGTGTTTGTTATTTATATATATATATGTTGTTGTGTTTTGATTGTTGTGTATCTTGGGAGAGACTCAATTGTACAAGTAAATACGGTAGTATTATTTGTTATTGATGTGATGATGCGGTATCTTTTAGATGACAGATGACTCACTTATTTCTCATACAGTAATTGTCGTACTACGGTATGTGTCGATCGGCACGAGATATTTGATTGGATGATATTTCTTGTGAACAAGCTAAAAGCAAAGATCTCGTTTTTCATACACAATGTACCAGTTTAGGAACTAATGGCACACTTTTTTTTGCTCGGGATATGAGCCTAATAATTCAACTAGTTAATTACTGCAATAATTCAATTACTTAACTACTGCAATAGAGCATCGACTAGAATGCAGGCTTAAATTGGTCTAAAAGCGTGGTCACCGGTCATTATAATAGCACAGAATGAACAGCTTTCAGAAACTGTCATCTCCTACTTATTTTGTTCGCATCTTTTGAATTTACAAGCATGCCACACTCACTCTCTCTTAGTAAAGAGACGAATTTTCGGATTTTTCGAAAAAAACACGCGTACACATGATTACACGTGGCACCGATGCTCGGTAAAAAAGGCTATTACTAATTACACATTTTTTCGTCGTAGCGCGCTAGTACGTTTCTACGGCGAGCATGAGTTATTAGTTCCTAAACTTGTACACCTTCTTGATGAAAAGATTTCGTCTGAAATTAATAATTAATTGTGTCAGTTTCTGATACTGTATGCTGTGCCGCGTGGAGGGTACATGCGAAGGACAGACTGCTCTGTCATTCTGTCCTTCACCTATCATTAAGCAACCAATTCTCTAACTAATAAGAATCAATCAAGTCGAATTTTATTTTGTTTAAGCGTGCCACATTCTTTGAATTTTCGCGCCGGGGGACTTGTCGAAAGCACTAACAAAATCTCCGCGTGGAAATATTATTTAATATAAAAACTAAATCATGCCCAAATTTTTACTAGTATTTGTTAGTATAGTATATAATAGCAACTTTAGCATCAAATATATGCACCTGAAAGGTCATTTTTTTAGAAAATTAAACCATGAAGTTTACATTTGACCTATTGGATGGAGAACTGCTGTATTCCTTAGTCTTGTAAGCCAACTGGTATCTCACAATCTAGGCTCACACACAGCACACATTTTAGAGATTTTAAAATGTATATGTACACCTAGCAAAATATCTCATTTGAAAGTGTTGTAGAGGACAAAACCTTCTGATTCGGGTGCAATATCATTCTAATAGTGTACTACAACATTGTAGTTGCCTCCTTCCACTTTTTTGTTCCTGTGGTTGTTGAATAATTTACAATTCGCTGTTGTGGAAGGCACACAAACAACATGATTTCCAATCAAAATGAACACCAATATATCTTATTTGAAAGTGCTGTAGAGGACAAAACCTTCTGGGTTGGGTGCACTAGCATTCTTATAGTGTACTACAACATTGTAGTTGCCTCCTACCACTTTTTTGTTCCTGTGGTTGTTGAATAAATTACAATCTGCTGTTGTGGAAGGCACACAAACAACATGATTTCCAATCAAAATGAACACCAATATATCTTATTTGAAAGGGTTGCAGAGGACAACACCTTCTGGATTTGGTGCACTAGCATTCTTATAGTGTACTACAACATTATAGTTGCCTCCTACCACTTTTTTGTTCCTGTGGTTGTTGAATAAATTACAATCTGCTGTTGTGGAAGGCACACAAACAACAAGATTTCCAATCAAAATGAACACCAATATATCTTATCTGAAAGGGTTGCAGAGGACAACATCAGATTGGTCAGGTGCACAAACATCCACTTAGTATTGTATTTTTCTCCTACCACCCTGGTGGTTCATCATCACTTGACTAAAGTAATTCTGATTGGTATCACTTTTATCTTACAAATTCTCCAGTGGAGTTGGGTTATTAGAATATCAAACAACTATAAATAATAAGATGAATAACTTCTCATTAGGTTCTAGAACCAGCATGGTGCACCAAGATACCACCCAGTCATCCATCCTATACCCATAGGGGATGAAACAAGTATCATGATCCTTCATACATACCTTATGCTTGCCTCCAGAATACAAACATTGCATTTTGGCCAACATGACATATTTCCATGCCCAAAAATGTTGTTCAGAAATAGGCTGCCACAACATCAAAAAAAGGAATTGAACCATGGTGCCATTGTTTCAACACCCAGATACCTTCCATATATGCATAATATGGTCAAAATACACCAACAATGCCTGGAACAATTGCCATATTGGTGGTGTGTTTTGGTGGGAAACAATAGAATAGACATAAAATGGCCCAAAATGCACATGTTGCAAGAATATTTAAGATTCAACCGCGCCCATACCAGGTATGCTGAGTCCCAAATTAAATAGATAGGCATCAACCTGGCTCATAAAGGTTATTGATTCTATCATTGCATTAGGTAACCATACATATATTTGGGGTGCCACGGGTCAAAACACACCGCTATTAGAACACACAATTTCTCTAAGTGCCAAGTGCGCGTGTAATCAAGGCTGTGGTGCACCATCAATACGGACCTAATAACCCTGAAGGATTATATGGAGCTCAACATTATACCTATGGGTACAAGGTCCAACTATTTCTTAGGGCTGTAGGGAGGTTAGGAAGGTGTCAGGGTGTGCTAGGCCCCCAAAGGTTCATGTAGGCCCCAAAACAGGTTTCCCCTTTAGTACCCACATCAGCATGGTCCTGCCAATAGCTTGCCAAGTTTATATTCCCTTGGTGTATATGGTCAACCCCATGTGCTTACTTTGGGACAATTCATCTTTTTGTGTATGTACTAGGTCACATACCCCCCCTCCCCCTCCCAAATGGGCCATTTTCCCATGTTCTAGGCTGCATCACACACACCTAGCACCCCAAAGTCCGGTCCAGGTATCCACCCTATGCATATTAAGCTCAGATTATACTATCTGATTGGGACTTTACTCATGCTAGGATGGGTTAGAATGCTAGAAAGTGGAGTGGAACAGGTAGCAAGTACCACAGGACATGATTTAGTTTTTGCATTCTTTAAAATAAAAACTAAATAAGTACAAGTCTGTCCTTTGAATTGAAATTAAAGTGTTTGTTCTTGTATTTGTAGGTAGGTAGGTAGGTAAGTAGGTAAGTAGGTAGCACTACATGTACTCGCATGTTTGTCTGAAAAAGCTAGGTGTTAAAAAGCGAAAACGACGAAACATAGACAGACAGAGATACAAAGGGAGAGGCAGACATGCACATAGGAATCAATCTATCTGTTTATTATAATATAATACATAGATTTATTATTATTCTAGAATAAATGCATTGATTTATTGTTATTCTCGATTGACGAATGAAAGTAACCGTAAACGTGACGATAATTCCGTATCATCATCATCATCATCATCATCATCACTACTTCTTTTACTGTTATACCGGTATTTATGTAACAGTTATACATCAATTTCTTCCTCCACAATATAATCAATTTCTTCAAATGATACTACTCTTTTATTTTGTGTAGGAGAAGCACCAGCAGCAGAAGCACCAGCTTCGTCCTCTTCTTCTACCACATTATCATCATTCGTGTCGTCATTCATCTTCTTCTTCTTTTTTCTTGTTTCTGCTGGTAATATAAATGCAAGCATTGTTAACCACCACTCCGTTGATAAGACTGATGGACCTTCATCTATATCATCTTCATCATCCCTGTCAGGTACAGTCAATCCGTACGATAAATTATGTAAACAATACATAGTTATTAACATACCCCAATGATATAACACAGTACCGTATATTGTATTCCATATCATGAAATAAATTGTATAGAAATCTTCATCATCGTCATCATTGTTGTTGTTGATTTTGTTCAGAATAGATGCAATAATAAATACGACAACTATCAACATTGATCCAATTGTCCATTGTATAATTACTGCTAATACAACCGATATTGGTGTCGGTAATCCCAACACTGTAACAGGTTTTGCTAGACTTGCTACACGTAATAAGTATCCAACTGGTAACCAAAGGAGTGCATATGAGAAATGGAATACAATATCTGAATATTTTGTTACTGTATAACATACAGCAATATTATCAGTTGTTGTTGGTAACCAAACGTCATTGACATCATTTACTTGTAATGTTGGATCTGTGGAACACCAAATATTACCTGTTAAGATACCACTCAAACTTAATACTAGCAGTAATTCACATACAGCAATCCATATCTTACTGGACGTTGAATTACACCAACAAAAACAGCATGTATTTCTAAGTAATGCTGGGTCAATGTTTTTTGTTGTGTCTAATCCAAATTGTGCCATACATAAAGCACTAAATGTAAAGAAAATTTTAGATATAATCTCCAGTATAAAATATCCCATGAGTCCATGATTATCATCAATACCAGAATTTGGAACCATTATAGAACTAATTCCTGTTAAAAGGAACGAACCACCCATAAATATTTGTGATAATATAGCAGATTTATAACATACCCTAGTATCTTTTACTGCTTTTGCTTTCTTTCTTCCTTTTTTAATTGATGACGATGATGATGATGGACAACAACTTAATTGGAATGCAAACATAAAAAAACATATTGAGATAAAGAAATTAGATGACCAGTTTAATATCGTATTATCAACAGCTTCTGTTTGACATTCCAATTCTTGAGTAGTGGTATCTGTATTAGTAACGTCGTCTCCATTATCACCATCTTCCACTACACCGGAATTAAAATTAGAATTTGATAAACAATCAATTGATGTTGGTAGTAAATAATGCAATGCAATTATCATACCAACATACATTACTGTTAAGCCTAATAGACCAATTGTTATAGTAAACATGACTATATTGTATTGTATTGGATTAGTAGTTAGTTAGTTGCCGCTGTATTTTGCTTGTGATTACTTATGATTTATTATTGCGTGTACTGTAGACGAACGGAATTGAATGAATTGAAATTGAATTGAGGATGGTTTATTGTTCCTTGTATGTAGGAATTGTATCGTGAGATAACGTACAGTAGTCTGAATAAAGCAATCAAAATATATGCATCGATCTACTCGTAAGGCACCGATCGAATGATATTGTATGACGATCACGACTTAATTTGATTTCGTTTCGTTTGTTTTGATTTGATTTCGTACGATAGGATTAACGCACTACTACGATAGTTAGTAGCTAATTAGAAAGCAAGCAAGAAACAGCAGCAACAGTAGACTGAAATAATAATATTCAACGCTGCGTCGTGACTATCATTCTATGTGTGTTGCCAAAGATTCTGTTGGCGTTTTACTCCTGTACAAAATAATTATTTAACTCAAGGTGCGCAATAGTAACAATTCAATAATGCATCACGAATCACGACAAAACATCTCAGATATTTACGGTTATGCATTCACACTTTAAAAACAATAAAATAAAAAATAAATGATGTTATTAATCGTGAATACTCGTGATTCATGCATCTTTGATCATACGGGATACTGTACTGCGTATATTTACGACCAATCTGTTAATAAGTATAGGCTCGACTCATTCGAATCAATCATTCATTCACACTTCATCGAACCCTCCTCCCCTTTGCTTCTGCTAGCCAGTTAGATTATAGCGCGTCTTATTTGGTCTTCGTCTGTCTTTCTTTGAGTGCTGCCACCATTGTTGACGGGTTACCAAGCTCGAAGGGTGGCGTTCTGCCATCGCTATCGACCAAGAAAAGGATGCCGGCTACACTACGGTCCAGTACCGTAGGCGACTCGACTCACTCACTTAGAAGGTGAAGGGTCGTTGCAGGTAATAGGCTGTGACGGTACAGGACAGTCCAGTGGGCTCAGCACTGAGCGGATATAGTCATCAAACGTAAAGACTAAGGTATTATAGTAGTCCGGATAATCCTCCTTGGTGATCTCAGGGGCAGTCCAACCCTTGGCCCGCAGGTCGGCGCTGATCCAGTTTAGGCGCTTGGCGTTCACTCCCAAGTCGAGGTTCCCGATGCGACTCGACGAGCGAACCTGCACTACTTCCTTATTATTGCTGCTTTGTGTTTGTGTAACGGAAAATTCAACGTCGTCTATAAAACCATGCTTCATCGACTCGAACTGCACGTAGAGATAGTCGGCGCTGACGGTGACGATCGAAAAGCCACCCCTGTCTACCCTATTTTGGCCGGGTGGATACGCCTTGATGGTTTCCAATAGGTCGCCCATAATCGTGTTGCCGTTGCTGTTGCTGTTAGCTTTTTGTGGTGGTATCCACAGTTCCAACATATGAGCCTCGTCGCCGCTGGTGCTGAAGCAATTGAGCCCATCATTGCACATTGCCAGCTTGCCATTGCTTTGTAAACCGAGCGATGATGGCTGTATTCCCGGATTTTTAGTCTTATTCTTGTACATTTCCATGTCGGGAATACCGTTGTCGAATGCGGCCACAGCTTCAGGATGCAGCAGCGCCGCAACGAAAGGAGAGAGGAGGAGCCCGGCAACAGCCAGTCGCCGTGTGACAATTGGCAGCAGGATGCTCTTGTCTCCTCGTCGCGGGCACGTCGTCGTCGTCATCATCGTCTGATGTCGAGATGGCGATAGGCCATTGCTTTGCGGTAAACACACTATCACCACCAGTGCGACGAGTGTCACTATGGCGGCCGGCGTAGTGCAGGCGATAACTTTCATGATGATGGAATCGAATTATAAAAGGTAAATTCAAAACTAAGTTCGCATGAATGATATTATTATGAAAACCTTGCAAGATGGTGGGCGGTTCTAATATTCGTCTTAGTTTGGTCCACAGCACCACCGCGGTACTGTATTTGCCAATGGATTCGGTCTCGTTCCTGGTCAATAACAGTTGCTATTTTTCTTGCCAGAGACAAAGTAGGTAATTAAATTAAATTAAAATTAGAAGGTAGCATGACTGATTTTTTAAACAAGATTTTTGCGCCTCATTTTTTCCTTTACGTACGGCGCACCTCGGTGCGCGATCGCTTCTTTAGATCGAAACTTTCTATTTTTCTTTCTCGATTATTATTTGTATCTTGATTTTTTTTATGATTGTCTGCTTTGTCTTGATTTGCCTTATTGTCACTATCTTGTCTCATCCTATTGTCTTTGATAACTTACCTCATTTCTATACTTTTAGTTACCCCCAATGCAACTAACAGAGTGGCAAATAAGGTAGACGTATATTTTATACCGTACTATATATTTAGACGATAACGATGACGGCGATGACGATGACGACGACGACTAATAATAGCAGTGGACGTACACTACTAAGTACGCGTAGTAGTAGTGATAATAGACGTGTTAGTTATATCCTCAAGGCATTTTTATTACTTGGAATAGCATTATGTATTCCTGCTATCCTATTTTCCTGTGTTTTATTTTCTTTTGTTGGTGAAAGTAGAATGCTGTCATCAACAATTGAAATTATAGCACAACCAACACAACAACAACAACAACAACAACACAACAAAGTTGATGTGACGACTAGGACGACGACGATGCCGTCCTCGTTAGAAGAGAATTATGACGATCATGAGGTAGTAGCAGCAGTAGCAGCAACAAATCTTCTACGAAGCAGTAGCAGTAGCAGCAGCAGCAGCAGCAGCAGTACTGGTAGTGTGGAAGAAATAATAATTATGCCAGAACTACAGAATTCTTCTTCTTGTCCCTATTCGGATATTATTCAAAATAAAATTGGTTTATTTGATTTCGAAAAAAGTAATTCTACGAATAAACATGATTTTAATACTACAGTATTGGTAGTGGCAGCAAATTATGCTTATTATAATATGTTACAGAATTGGGAATATTTAGCCAAAGAACAAGGATTGAAATGGATTGTCTTAGCCTTAGATCAAAAATTATATGATGTATTAGGACCTGAACGTGCCATTCCACCATCATCGTTGTATGCTGTCGATGGTGCACATGGATGGGGACATGGAAATTTTACTAAAATCTCCTGCAATAAGATACGGATGACATTAGACTTAGCAACTTGCGGTGGTGATAGTCAACTAGTCGATGGTATTGTCTTTACCGATGCGGATAATATATTTTTACAGAATCCATTTGAACATGATTTTGGTGCATTAATAAAAAGTCAAAAATATGATTATTTATATCAATCCAATCATGAGCCAACTCATGGTCAACCAAGAACTGATGAGTGTTTATTGGGTCGACCCAGAAAAGAAGCGAATACTGGATTTTATTATTTTAAATCTCAGTCCGAGGTCTATAAAACAATTGCACAATCAACACTAGATCGATGTGATTTAAAAAATAATAAATTAGATGATCAATCCTTATTTTGGCAAGAATTTTGGAACTATCAGAAAGAGAAGAAACAACAACAAACTCAGAATACGAATACGACAATCGGTAATGGTTCGGCGAATATTGACTTTCATCATTGTGGATTAGAATATGATAATAATAACAATGATCCAACAGCAGTAGTATCAACTAATGTTTTCAATTATTGTTGTTTAGATCCGTATTATTATCCGATTGGTAAACATGGACATCGTCAAGGACCACCCAATAAAGATCCAATCACATATCATGCAAATTATGCACAACAGTATGGTAGAAAAGTGGAAAAATTAATGTATTCAAGAAAGGATCATTATGGATGGGATCAATCCAGATTTAAAGATGGTATTGGTGGTATATTATTCTGATTGATTGATTATAATTAATGAAAAGTTAGAGTAGTGAGAGTAAGAGTGATATGTGAGGAGGGTGACCATAATGCGAGGCAAAAGATGGAGATGATGGACCGCGCCCAGTGGTATTTGGTGGGGAGACGATTCTACAAAGACGCATGATATGGTGACAGTAAATATCACGGTAAAATTATGATGGACCGCGCCCAGCGGCATAGGGGTACGGCTGATATATATCTTGTGACATTGGAGCCGATTCTAAGACACACACACACACACACACACTATATGATTCTCATATCATCCAAAAAACACATCTAATAATAGATCTAACTAGAGTATTATCCATTAGAATAAAAATAGTAGAGCATACTGTACTAGACAATTGCTTTAGCTCCTCGTCTGTTATTCGATCCGCAATCCTCCTCTCTCTTTATGCACCTACGGTATTACCTCTTGTGGCAAGTAGATTCATTCGAAAATTTGCCTGCCATCCCTTTATACAACGTCATATAATTTAATTCTCCCCCAAAGTGAGTGCTAAATAATCAACCTAATTCTTGTAATGAATAGACATGTATTGACTGATGGATATAGTACAGAGTAGGTCAATTGGATTTAATTTTCCATTCGAATTCTTGATGCTGCACATGAAATGCTACTGTAACGCTTTTCCTTAACGCGAGCACTTGACTTGTATTGCGCACGCTACTTTTGCTTACCACACACAGATCGGGCGTAGGTGTTGCACCGTCCTGTAGGGCAGAAATACATACCTGGTTTTTCCTACAGATCTACCAGTAAATTCCAACACAAGATCTACTATGTCAGTCACACTGCGCCAGTATAGGGGGACAAGAAATATCTAGACTAAGGATATCTTTGTTGTTCCTTATTATGATCCATGACATTTTATTATTGTTGTCACAAGACCAGAACCCACCTGGCATAATGCAGGAGTGGTGGTGCATGCTTAATTGCGCTGTAACTTTAGCATAACCATGTGATTAGTAATCATGAATTTATGCTACTAGATAGTGCCATATATATTAAGCCAAAAAGAGGGAGGAGGAGGGGGGGGGGGGAGAGTAGAAAGATTTGTAAGGGAATGTTGTGTTTGAATCTTTGTAATAGTGGTAGTAGCAGCCATTGTGCCCAGGATCAGATTCTAATATGAATATCCTTGCTCTGAATCTATGTATGTAATGATCAGAGGTGAGCAGACAATCCTGCACTACTCTTAACCCATAATAAAATAATAAAGGACCATAGTAACAAACATTGCTACCTGCTGCGGCTACTGGTTGTTGTTACTGATACCTTTGTGTATTGTAATGTTGTGGTGGTGGTGTGGTGATGATGTGCACACATAGTCCATTATTTGCCTCTAATAACTTATGGACAACAACAGTACCCATTGCTTTCTCCCATCCTCATAGAAACAATAGTTACTGTTCTCATAAATCAATCAATCAATCAATCATCAATATCATCAGAATCTACTCTTAAAAAAAAGTTAATATTATATTATATCTGAGGAAAGCTCAAGTAGAATAAACAACAAAAAGAATTACTTGTCAAAAAAAAAATGACAAAAAATCATCAAACTTGCAATAAATTCTAAAAAATAAAATGATGACGCATCAAAGTTGAATAAAAGTAAAGCCATAAGTAATTTGTTTCCTGACGGTTGCCTTGCATGCCTTGCATGCCGTACCAAAAAGGGGAATAAGTAAAAAATATTAAAAAGGCCTAAGTGGCGAAAAAGAAGAAACCTGCGCACTTATGCTTCTTGCCCTATCAAAAATGGGAATAATTAAAAAGTATTAAAGTAGCATAGGTAGCGTAAAAGACGAACCTTGAAGCTGCATTTTCAATGGGAATATATGAAACTCCTTACAGACGCTCATGGGGTGATTTGATTCTGCTTCGCCACTGTGCTGAAGATCTACTAGCAGCTATTACATTAATAGTAGAAACTAGTGGTACCATGTCGCGGACAAGTGATTGATTTAATCGCCCTTCTGTGGACAAGCAGTATTCGTTCAACCCCAGCTGTACCCCAGCTGGTCGTGGTTGGTCTACTATAACTGAAGATCTACTACTTGTAGAAACTAGTGGAGCTCGTTGCTACGTACACCGAGTAATAATAGATATACAGTATGCAATACAGTAGCTAAAAGTAGAGTATAGTACAACGTACAGTAGTTCTTAAGATCGTACTACAAGTCTTTCTAGAATTTGTTATTAGATATCTATCTTCTTTCGTTTCATTTTGTATATGTTTTTATATTTTTTCTTTATGCTGCTTGTGCACATATATCTTTATTTGATAAACCCATAATTGGTGCAACATTTGAATAAAATCCATCCATTTCATTTGAATCTAATACAACTAAATTACTATCCACCACATACATGATAGCACTTAATAAATGTTGTAAACACAAAGTATGTTTCCCTGTGTTACCAATAGCATGATGTATTTCACCTAAATTGTTCGATATAATCATAGTAAAGCGTAATGAACCAATTGATCGGTTGTATTCATCATCACTGTTACTATCATTATTATCATTATCATTGTTGCTGCTGCTCGATGATTCCGATTCTTGCGGCTGCTGGTTGTTGTTCGATACAGATGATGATTCTTCAGATTGTTGAATGTAATCAATATGGAGCTGATACGCAAGTTCGTATAGTTTCAATGCTTGTTGTAATGCTTTCAAACTACTCTTCTTCATCTTGAAGCTGCTGTTTGATAATGATGATGATACTTGTTGGGTGTTAAAACTTGCAATTGCCTTGAGATGATGTGCTAAAGCAAGATTGAATAGAATAAGTAACGAAAGTGTAATACCCATATCATGCATTTCATCAATACATTGTTGATTTACAAGTAATGGTCGTCGATAAACAAAACCAAAATCAGTTATAGTTGTAGTAGCTGTAGTAGCAGTAGAAGTATCAACAGCAGAAAAAGAAGATGATGGCGATTCTGTTGATACTGATAGCGTTGATGGCGATTTGAGATTGCGACGTTGTTGAGCATTTCGCGAACCGAGTTGCGATGCAGTGGCAGGCAGTGAGCACAGGCCCATTGAAGTGCGATGAAACATTTCATCATCACTACTGCTGCTGTTGCTGCTGCTTGAGGTATTCGGCTTGGGGCAATAATAGCCTTGTTGATCGTCTTGTTCTTGTTGTTGCCCTTGATTTTGCGTACTAGTTAGCTGATCGATCATTAATGAGGACATGAATGGTTCGTGTTCCATAATCAAGCACGATTCCAAGCTACAAGCTTTACAATTGCATGTGGCTTGATGCTGATCAGCAGGAGTGTCGACTTGACTATTACTGGTAAGTTTTAATGCTTTTGTTAGTAATGCAATCCCTTCTTCATAATGACCTGTTGTTATAAGGAATGCAGCTCTATTATTCAATTTCTGTGAAAGAAGTTGTGGAGGATAATATTCACCTATTGTATTATTCTTGAGTGAAACAGGCATGATGGTTGATTTGATTTGACTTGATTTGATTTGATTTGATGACGGATATTCACTGCACTACTTTGTATCTTGTGTTGAAATGGCGATATGGAAAGAAGGTGATGCAGGGTTTACAGGTATTAAAGAATGGAACGCTTTTAGAATGTTTATATTGTATTTTATGTGAAGTGGTACGTAACAGTGTTCTCTCTTTATTTTTTGTAAGCGTGTGTTTACCGTATGCGGTATGCGGTTGATTTGGTACTATTAGTGGAGCTTGTTTCGATTTTTGGATTTTTGTAGTTTTAATTGTATTTTATGAGTAATGTTACGTAAAATAGTGTTCGCTTTTTTCTTCCATGCGTTTATTTAACGTGTGCGGTATGCGGTTGATGTACCTATAGAAGTCTGTTAAATAATAAGGTATACCTAGTGAAGTCTGTTAAATAATAAGGTATACAATTTCAAAGTATTTATTTTGGGATTACCTTGTATGCGGTATGCGGTTGATTTGGTAGTGGAGCTTGTTAAAGAATAGTAATTTCTTCCGTATTTATTTACAATAAGGTACTGTATACTACAATGATGTCTAAGTATTTATTTTGGATTTTTGTAGCTTTTATGTAAAAAAGTTTGAGTCGATGGAGGCGATTAAGAAACAGGATTAGGATACGGCAGGGCTAGCGACGAGCTCTGTATCAGCAGAGCAGCTAGCTTTTACGTAATAAAAGCATGAGTCGAGTCGATGGAGGCGATTAAGAAACAGAATTAAGGATACGGCAAGGACTAGCGACGAGCTAGCGACGAGCTTGTATCAGCAGCAGCAGCAGCAGCGACGATGATATTTTGGGATAGTAAAAAAAGAAGAAGCACGTGAGCCTGTACTGTACAACTAAAGATTGATGACACGTGACGCTCAAGAAAAAACTGAGAAAGTAACAATTGTAAAAGATTGGTACTTATTGACGAAGAACAAAGTATGTTGAATAAATAATAAAACATCAGTTAAAGTATGCATTATTTCACATCAAAAACCGCGAATCCGAAGATGTGTTTACTTACACAAAGAAGACGCATTTAAAAAAAAAACAGATTCCTATAATACAGCTTCAATAATAATGAAGCGAAAATGAACTCTATTCGCGAACTCTAACGACAAATCGCGGATAATTATTAGGAACATTAAGTAATTCTTCACAACTAACTTGAAGATCAATATTAATGGATGCTACTTACGAACGATCGCAGCCCCCTAGTACCGTATTGAAACAAGTCATGAAAATATTGCGAAAAAATAAAAATAAAAAATGAATATCTCGCATCCCCCAAACAGGCGTGTTTCTATTCATTTTGCCTACTGTAGAATGAATTGTAAACTACTTTTTATTCGATTCATTCGACTCATTCGATTCAATCACTTACCTTTCTTTTAAGTACGACTTAAAAATACCGTTACACCGTTATGATCATAAAATAACTTCGGTATGTATGTTCTCTACACAGGACAGGAACCGGTACGAAAAGCACGACTTGACTTCAGCTACTTACTAACAGTACGTACACAGTAAAAAAAGTAACAGCTCCTCTTTCACAAATCAAAGAACACAAACAAATAAAAGAACAAGATTCAAGAATAGGCAAAAAACCGAACCAAACCAAATCAAACCAGATCATGAATACTACTACTACTACTACTACTACTATACTTTCAATAATCATTGCTATTATTTTTATTAGTATTTGTAATACTTCGTTGGTAGCTGCTGCCGATGATGATGAACCACTACGAAGACGAAGAAATCTCCGTTCACGTAATATTAGTAGAAGTCATGATGATGGTAGTCCCATTATAGTGCTAGACGAGCCGATTACTACTACTACTACTACTACTGCTGCTGTCGTTCGGATTTTACAAGACACTGAAAGTGACGCTACTAATAATGGTGACGCAGAAAATGCTGACGAAAATGGTAATGAAAAAAAATATGGATATGATCATTCCGATGGTGAATCCACAATTAAATTGAATGACAAGGATTATGTCGTATCCGATAGTTATAAAGAATGGCAATGGTGGGTATGGGTTATTGTTAGTGTTGTTCTATCAATTCTCTTATGTTGTATTTGTAAATGTTTATGTTAAGTTACGTTTAAAGTTTAAGTTAATATAATATAATAATGTTATGAAATTAATGTTCACATCCACATCACATCCTCGTACAGAGTAGTATTACTTTTTCTATTTTATACTCGCGTCTATCACGTCGTCTTATATATCGACGAAAAAAAATAGCAAATCAAGATACCGTATTGTATTCACTAGAAGCTTAGAAATAATGTATTGATGTTTTCTATTCTCACCAACACAAATTATCTATAATATGTTCTCGCACGATCGCCCCCAAAAAGCTTCAGCTGTGTTCGTCCACTTTACTACTGTAGATCAGGTAGTAGTACGTACACCTGTAGTAGTAGTAGATCTGTTAGTGGTAGTGCACGTAGTTGCATGTAATACTCCTTATTATAGAAGAGGTCACTCCTCATCAAACGTACAAACAACACAGGTGAAGAAAAATGGAGGCGGTATTACAACTATCACGTCCCCATTATTATGCACTTCTATTGTGAAGGATATTCTAATGGCCGTAATAGTGCAGCATATCAATACAGGAGAGACGATACAGTTTCGTACCACACATCCATTTTATCATGATGATGATAACAACAATAATAATAACAACAAACAGCTATACTTCCTCCAGCGAGCGCTAAGTTACCCACGCGCTACTATCGTTTGGAATTATTTTAAATGCGTGTTGAATCAATCCTTAAAATCTACGTAAAATCTTCGCTTATTTCTATTTTTTTCGTACATTTTCGCATTTTGTGTAATAATTCGAGGTGATAAGAGCGCGGTAATGTAAATGAAAATGATTGATTACGTTCGTACTATTGAAAAAAATATAGGATATATAGTCTACGGTAGTGAATCAATCGTTCCAAATGTTGTCTGTTTTATATATCCGGTAAAATATGGGCGTGGTTATTGATGTTACTAATACTATCTTATTCAAGGCCAAGCATGCAATAATGCCAATAACCACGACCCGCTAATACTTCTTCTCCCAGGTTTCTTGGCATTAAATGTCATCCAATCATTCCGTTCGTTCATAACCTCCTTTTTATTATTCTCCTTACAATTCTTCTTCTTCATCTTCTTCATTAGTTAATAGTACGCAATAGTTCTTACTCTACTCTACTTCAACAGGACTAACCTAACCAACATATGGTTTTGTCATTGCTGATTCAGTCCATTCTTGAATATATTCTTCAAATTCATTGTTTGACAATCCTATTAAAGTTTCATTTGATTTTAATAGTGGTGATAGTAGAAAATTATTATCAACTTCTACACCATTTTCTTTATTATTCTCAATATCATTCCCGTGCACAAATTTCTGTAGAAAATGTAATGCGGCCTAAAGAACAAATAAATAAAAAACAAACAGTAAAGAGAAAAATTCAGTACAAGAATCAATAAAACGAAATAGAAACTGTAAACCGAAACATGTTTGTGGTACTACCGTAAATAAAAAACGTAACATACCTGTGGACGAAATTGTGGAACCTATAGTATATTATAGCATGTAAAAGGCAGGTTACAAAGGAAGTTGTACAAAAAAAGGAAGATGGAAAAAGATTGATAAGCAGCCGAAAATGTCGTGTGTGAGAGTGATTTTTGAAGGAATGGAATAGAGACGAAATTATTATAATGCATGAGATTAGAAAAAAAACTGATAAGACAATGCAACGTATACGATACAAAAATAAACACATACGTACCATATGACCACTCCCATGAAATGTAATAAATGATAAACCATTGGAATAATTCACAACCTCACCACCAAATTGTGCATTCTCTAATGATTGTACAATTAAATTTGGTCCAAATAAAATGGATTTTTCTTGTAATACGGAAATGGATGTTGCAGTTTGATTATAAAACCATGGTCGATACGAACCACCATCCACTTCCTCGAATAATATTTGTTTCACCGCTTCACGTGTACCTTCATAGGAGACACATGGATCAGTATCACCATTATAAATCCATGTTCGATCTAGGGATGGAATAATTTCTTGATATAGATCAATCATGGATGTATTTGGAAATTCAATATTGGATTGCCAATTACATGCATTATATTGTTTCTTATAGGAAAAACCAATATCCTGATCCATTGGCCATGTTTTCACAGGTGATTCTTCTACATGCAATGCTTGACGTACATCTTGTCTATTCAGGTAGGTTGCCATTTGTTGATCTTCTTTGGATGTGACCGGTGCAAATAAACTATAATCATCAATATACAAATCATTCCAACCTTGACTTAATGAATGGGAGGAACTTAGTAAAAATTTACGATATGCTAATGTACATTTATCATCAATTTTACGGTTTGGTGAAGTTGGCGAAGTTGGTTCTACAGCAGAAGCACTATTACGAAGTGTAGTACGGATATGACCGGCAGTAGTTGCATCTGCATCTGCATCGTCGGCGTCGTTATTACCTAATAATAATACACGTTGCTTATATAATTCATTTGCTTTGATACGACGTTCTACTAAATTTTCAATACCAATAAGTTCTGCATTTAATTCAGCAGCAGTCACATGATTCGACCATTTTTCTCCACCAACCGATTGATGTGTCTTGGATGATAACTTGACATTTGCAGTAAAATTACGTTGTTGATTCATCATCATCATTGTCGTTTTAGTTTTCATAAAATCATATATTCCAGCACATTCTTTGGATTGCAGGGTATCATAGACATCCGTATCCATTAAACCATATTTGTTGGAATACCATAATGGATCCATAGAATCACGTTGTGCATCATTATCAGTACATGGATCACCCACCATAATACCTTTCAATGGTACTGTTTGTTTCGCAATAGGATCGTTTAATAATTCTTTGGATAATGTTGGTATATAGACACCAGCATAAGATTCACCTGAAAAACAAAGAGAGAGAGAGAGAGAAAGGGAGAGAGAGAAGGTTAGTAATCAGTAGAATGCGAGTTGAATTCGTATTCGTTAAAGTATACTATAAATAGGAATTGGTAAACGAAAGCACATAAAAGAGCAAATAAATAAATAAAAGGAAAAAAGAACGTGTGTCCGTCTGATCAATGATGACGGCGATTCATTCGATTCACAAAACAATAACGAATTCGAATCAATCCGTTCCATCAATCCAATAAAATTGTTGTACTGTACTGTACCCCAACCCGTATATCGTACTTGTGCATGTGCATGTACATACATAACTTACCTGAAATATAAAATGGTCCATTCGATAATTCTGGAAATTTAGTTGTAAAAAAATCTACTAATGCAGCTCTACTTGCTTTTGCGGTACTGGTATCTGAATTAATACATGGTAATGGTAATTTTTCATTATCTTTCATCATCATACGTGAACAATAGGAAAATCCAACACCCATGGGTGCTTCCAACACTAAAAGATTGACACCAGCATTAATCCAACTATATGGATTAGTCATTAATCCACCGGTGGCATTCATTAGTAATGGACCCACTTCTTGTAACCACCCTAATAATGAGGATGATCCAGGTCCACCATTTAACCATAAAACTTAATCATATATATTATGATTGTATAATAATATTTTGATAATGTTGTGTTTTTGTGTGGTGAATTGAATTGAATCAATCGTGTGTGTTTATTGCAGACGAGTGTTCATTCATCCATTTCCATTGTGAAGAGAATTATAAGTGCAGGCAAATAAGAAAAGAAAGAGAAAGGGAGAAAACAAAGTGATTTTGATATATTAAGGATTACAGTATATAACGAAAACGGATCGGATCGGGATCGGCGGTGATATAACAATCACCTAAAAGATTTTGCAATAGAACGATGACGACGATGACGACGATGACGACGATGACAAACAACAGCTTAAATTACATTACATTAAATCCTTACCAGTTGGTTTCGTAGTAGAAGCTGCGGACGACGACGGCAATAAAGGATCGTCTTCATCATCATCATCATTATCATTAGCTGCTAATGCTAACCAATAATGAATTTTACATATTGGACCATTTATAGTAACATCACATCCAGCACTAGCATCTAAATAACCACTAAATTGGGGTGTGGGTGGTCGTCCATATCCAGGTAAATCGAGAATTAAATCATTTAATGGTGCTGCATGGACGACTGTAGTGATGGTGGTGGTAGTCATCGTCATAATTATTGCCATCATCATCATTAATAATGAATTATTCTTCATAATGGTCATTATCAATCAGATCTCTCTCTTTTCTCTTTCTCTTTTTCTCTTTTTTCTTTCAACTCTATCGTACTACTGTACAGTACTGTAGACTTTCTTTTTCTTCTTATGATCTGTATTGTTCTAGTGAAGATTATTATGACGAAATTATTACTGAACTGATCGATGCCTTTTTCTTCTTGGGTTGTGAATTGAATGACAAAAAAAGATCTTTATTTCTCTCTGTGTGTGTGTGTGAGTCATGTCAAGAAACCCGTCAAACGCACCAAAAAAGAAAGATATTTTAAAGGCGTTGTTTGTTGTGTCAACTCTCTCACGTTTTGTAACGAAAAAATATCGCTCGTCACGTGATTAAATCCCATATGTGATACGCTCGACTCGTGACAGAGAAATAAAAATCAATGCATGCATCGCATCGTCACATATACGAGAAATAAAAAAAGTATCGATCAATAAACTACCTAACGCAGTAGGACTTCCTTCGCTCTATTATTATAGCCGCTCTAGCTCGGCTATGATGTTTCCTGTTATTATTTTCTCATATCAACATGTACCGCACCACACACACAACTTATATTGGTAGCGATCGAGCGACCTCTGCGCTGCACCAGCATATATTCATAGTACATCATCATCATCATCAATGATCGATAGAGCTAGACGACTGCACTATATTATGTAACAACACTTCCTCGCTCGCTCGAACTGCTAGCTTGATGCTGTTCTTCTTTGATGAAAACATACTTTCGAAATTGGAAGTATTGATTGTTCCAAAAGAATCAATCTGAGTTATATATGGCCTACTATTCTCATTACTGTTAAATATTGGAAACGTTCAAATAAGTGATTGGGAAAATAATACACGTACTAGTGTGTGTCACCTGCAGGAACAGGTAACGGGTTGCCGCCCCCCCCCCCCCCCCCAGTTAATATAAATAAACACAACACACAACGCACTACACAAGATTCGCACGCTTTGCAGTTAATGTTAATATTAGAAATAATATCTCGTCTTTTTTTATTTAATTCACTACATACTTTTATTATACTATTGTCCTAATGATTTACTATCACATCATACATGTACCTTTATTATACTATGCATCGCTGTATGATCTCTTGAATGACGAAGTCTCTGTCCTGAATTACCTGTACATACTGTACATACTATTTTTGTCGTATAGCAGAAGTTTTGCCATAATGTCATCATCAGAAATGCTGTAGAAGTAAATTTTGGTGGATTGAGTAGTAATCGTAGGTAGTAGTGAATTAAAAATTAAAAATAGATGCGGATTCATTTTTTGGCAAAGTCATTAGGAAAGATTGTAATCAATCAATCAATGATATTATTATTATCAACATGAACATCAGCATCACTTGCTACAATATATCAGGAAAATGTTACATAAATGTAGTTGCCGTCGACGTCTTCTCCTCCGTATCTACTTCACCGCGTCCGTCGATATGGAGTATAAATCTATTAGTATTGATAATAATATGCCTCGCGCCTTGTTGAATAGGGACCAGTTGGTAAAATAATAGATTCGAATCGGTATGATTGTGGTTGTTGTTACTATTTTAATTAATGGCCTTCAATTATTATTTAATGTACCTACTTGTGGTCGTCTTTATCCTTCTTCTCCGTCCGTCCATCCGTTGGAGTAGTGTGGTGTAGTAGCATATATCGATCCCATCCCATCAAAGCAATAAGTACCGCACTTCCGTGCCGCCATGTCTTCTGTTGTTGTTTTCCCTCACATTGTTTTGACATCTATTCGATTCCTTCATTGATGATCCGTACTATGGTATTGTATGTTGCTGTTAACTTCATGCTACCTTATTATATTGTAGTTTGAAAATCATCACTCATGTAAAATGTAATAGTATTGCCGTAATAATGGTCCATTCCGCTTGGGGGATGGCATCTAACATTCGTCTTAGTTATAATCATCACCCACACAAAAAAAGTAACCAGGATAACCCGTCTAAAATAGGCCCACAAAGACCATCGTCGGTCTTCTCTTTGTTGATGCGTTTGTGTGTTGTGTTGTGATGTGATGTAATGTGATATGTGATGTATAAAAAGTGGTCAAAAGATCTAGTTTCTAAGTCTCTGGCTAAAAGACGCTTAGTCCCGCGATGAAAATTCGCGCATGGGTTAGTCCGTTAACAATTTCGCAACTGTACTACATAGCATCTTAGCTAACAATTAACTACATACATAATTACAATAAATAAATAAATTCAAGTTTTTGTTTTTCCAATCACGAGCATCGGAAATTTCACATCAAATTTATGTATGTATTTTAAAAAAAAATTAACAATTTACTAAGTACAAAATTAATTTCAACTCAAAAAAAAACATTTATACTAAGAGGCACAAGCTTTTTTGTTTTTCCAAACACGTGCATCCGAAATTTAAAAATCAAATTCGCGCATCCATTTTTTTTAGGCCCTAGAGTTTCGTTTTTTCTTCTTTTTTCTTTTTTCCTAGAGGTTCGTTCGTTTTTTTTCCCTCTTCTTGCCAAAAATGGCATTTTCTTTTCTATACTACTAGCTATTAGCTATTATTACTAGTTGCCCATCTACTAGGACCATCTACTAGGACCATCTACTAGTATCATTCCTGCTTCACGCATTGTGCATCAAAAATTGAGAGTCTCACAAAAAAAAGTTGAAAGTTTTCTGGAATTCAACTAATACTACGTTATACAAACAAACAAACAGACAATGATGATCTCTATTAAAATCGCTTTTCTTTTCGTTTTGGCAACGACAGCAGTCACTGCCACTGCCACTGCCACTACTACTACTACTGACACCGCAAGTGACACCGCAAGTGACAGTGCCTTCGGTAAAAGCGTAAGAAAATTGCATCGCAGACCTGATTCCGAACGTCAACTTGAACCACTTCCAGCCCGTAAGCTATCATTGCTGTCAGATGTGTGGACCGAAGAAGATGTCTTTACACGTGCTTTCACTGTAATCACTTCACCTAAAGATATTACATTTGTTTCACCACCAAATCTTCAAGACAGTCAAACACTCCAGGGATCATATATTATCACTTATGGTGGTGTATACCGATCATCAAGTGTTGAATTAGTACCAACAGAACTATTTTCTGTTGAGGGTACGGGTGTGATGACGAGATCTCAAATAACATTACAACCAAAGACTACACCAGCTATTGATGAGGATTTTACACTTGGTGGTAAATGTACTACAACTAATGGTAAAACATTAACTGGAATTATCTCTCATAGTTGTTTTTATGATTTGTGCTTGGGTAGTCCAACAGATTGTATTAATATCTATGCTGGAGGAAGATTTAATTTTTCACCAATTCAAGGTGAAAGATCTAGAGCGATTTTTGTGAATACCGAAAACAATGGATTTTTAGATCCTGAATCTGAAGCAGGACCTGACCCTAAACGTAAACTACAAAATCAAGACTCCGCTGACCGTCCGGTGAAAATTGTTTCCGTAGGTTCAAACTTTGTATGGGCACCACAAGGGTCTCGTGCTGCATTACCACCATCATTTCCAGGATTTGGTTTTGGTGGTACAGGACGATATCAAGGTATTAAATGTAACTTTGATTTAATTACTGTTGCACAACGTAGTTTTTTCCCAAGAGTTATAACCACTGAAAGTCCAACTGCAAGTCCAACATTAACAGATGAACCAACTGTAAATAGAAACAGACGTGATCTATCCCAAGAAGATGAACAACAAGAAGAAGAAAATACTCGTGATCTTCAGAGAGTCGATGAAGATGATAAATTTACTGTTGAGGGTGGTCGTCTCGACACGGGTGTTATCGTACAAAAGATCTTCTTTACATGCAATCAACGTTTGCCATTAGGTCCTAAAGCAATTTGATTTTCAATCACATTTTCATCTGGATTTGCATAATAGATTGAGTAGAACCTATGCGTGTCACTAAGTACAAAAATAATTTTAACGCAAAAAAAAAACATTTATACCGGTAGTAAGAGGCACAAGCTTTTTAGTTTTTCCAATCACGTCCATCAGAAATTTCAAATCAAATGCGCGCATTCATTTCTTTTATTAGGCCCTAGAGTTTCGTTTTTTTTCTTCTTTTTTCCTTTTTCCCAAAACGGCATGATGTCGATTTCATTTCTCAGAAATTTAAAAATTATAACGCGTACGTGCTGGTAGTATACTATGCATGATGATACCGAAGCGTTCGTGTTCGTGTAAGTGCACATTTTTTTGCTCGTGTTCGTGTAGTCATAACACAACATATATCATCAAACAACGCAACAAAACCAATAAGTCAACCAACAAAAATCAATCATAACATCATCATCATGAAACTCTTAACAGCTGTAAAGTTCATCATCTTGGCACATGCCTCTTGTCATGCTCCTTCTGTTCTCTGTACGAAAGGAGGTATGGGTGGTAATAATAATTCTACTGCTAGTACGGAAGATAGCAACAAAGACGAGAGAAACTTAGCATCATCCTTGTCAACGGATTATAAATATACTCGTAACTATCTTACTATTATTGAACCTGAAAACTTTATAACTGTTTTCCCAAATGGGGCACCCAACATTGGTTCAGGTACAACAAGTTTGGTAGGATCTTCCACCATTCAGAAAGGTACGTAATCTTATAACGTATGTGCTTACATGTATATATGTGCGCAAAGGATGTACAACATTACTAATTCTTTTTGTTTGCTTGTTAAATCTAAAGGGGGAGTCTATGATCCGGCTGATATTGATCTTGTTAATAAATTAAATGGCGTTGAATCAGAAGATTTAACACCAGAAGTCATTGATTTTTTCATGGATGAAGATCTCGCCTTAGAAGCAGTCGGTGGTTTTAAGTAAGTCATTGGGGTTTGTTCAGTGTTAGTGTTATATACATCATTCTGTAAATTTTAGAATGTGTTTTGGTGTAAAAATCACAACTCACAGTCGTTCATCTTCTATTGCATTCTTTTTTCCTTTCCACAACTATAAACAATATGCTATATATGAACAGATTTGCTGGTGATCGCCAACCAAAACAACCAGTCCCCCCCGGTGATTCGGCATTCTTTTACCACGGAGAATGCGTTGCAACTTCAGCTATCAATTCACCTTCACCTTTCCAAGACAAACAACGTCAGCTGGGACCAGGTGGGTTTGATCTAGACGCATTGGATGCATTTCTTGCTTCATTTACCGTAACATCACATACATGTAATTTAAATATTTGTTTAGGTGGTGGTGGCTTTAATTGTATTGCATTCTATTCTGGCACGTCATTTGTCTTTGATGTTGGAGAACAGATTTCAAGATCCAATCCTATATGTGGAGGAGATGTGGTTTGTGGAAGAAAATTGGATTATAATGATGACGTGCCTGAATCATTTAATGGTGAAATTAAACTTCCACCACCATTTCCTTCCACGATTATTGGAGGCACCGGAAGGTATGTACAATCTAAAGTGTAATATTTTGAAAGAAAAAGAATGCATTTTATCAGACCATTGCACTAACACAAAAATATTGCTTTTTCTATTCTATTCTGTTCCATTTTTATTTCTTTTTTGAAGCTTCGAAGGGATTGAAGGAACTGTAGATATTGCAACAATCTGTGGTACAACCGGTCCAATTCTTTCTGTTGAACCTAGTGGAACTCCTACTAGAAGACTAGAACCGGGAATGATGTTCAACCAAAACCGGCTTGGTTTGATCGTCCAGACTATTTCTATCAAATCAAATATGCCTCTCCCTGTTGCACCTTAAATATATATATATAATACATACTAGTACATACTTAATCAGTACTTGATGCTCTGACCTTATTTAGATAATTTGTTGTTGTTTTCATTTAGCATTGGAATTGTTCTATTTCAATTTGATATTATTGATATTGCAACAGTATATAATATTTACTATTAGTAGTACGAGTCGACGTAACATTTTCTTTCTAATAAATAAGTTTGGACAATCGCATTATAGTATCGTATTTAATTACCGATATGTGCAGCATGTATACTACTACTACTAGGTCCTACTACTATTAATACTACACTATAAAAGCACGTCGTCGTCGTCGTCGTCGTCACATGTATACTACTACTACTTGGTCCTACTATTATTAATACTACTCTATAATAAAAGCACATCGTTGTCGTTGTCGTCGTCGTCATTATGAACAAGATATTATTATTAAAGTTGGAGTCGTCATTTTCTCAAAAAAAGAAATTACAGTACTACAATACAGTACAGAACTACTACGATCGATTCATATTAACATTAACATTAAACATTTTATTTTTCTGGTTCTTTTTCTATCCCATATTTTTCCGGTTCAAATTTAGTGGGATCCGGCCATTCGGAACCACCTGTTGTCGATGGATTTGTGAACATTTCTTTCCATTCCTCTGGTGTATTCATTTCACTGGATGCTTTACTTAAAATAGTGATTTCTTTTGGTACTACTACTTTGGTATTGTCGGCGGATGATGTTGTATCGAGTAATAATAATTGTGTAATTCCAGATGCTAATGTGTGTCGATTAGTTCGATCAATTTCTGGATAATTCCCTAATATTGTAAACATTTCACGAACATTATTTGGATATTCTTTTAGTGCCTCTTTTTCTTTGGATTCTTGATCTGTAGGTTTTTCATTGATACTATCACCTAATAAACATTGTCCGGATAATTTATATCGATCAAATGCACGTTCTCTCATATCACGATATTGTTCCATTGACATCTATAAATGATATAATAACATATAAATTGTATTGGAATAATATTTTAGGGGAAGAAAAATTCGTTAGTTTAAGATTGATTGATTGTGTGATGGATGTTGATTGGCAATGGAATTGGAATTGAAATGACACGTAAATGCTGTGTTGATCTTTTTCACAATCCATCCATCAAGTAAGGCAAACACATCGCATGCAACGCAACGGCAACGCAACGGGACTCAAAAACAAACAACACAAGTAAATCTTTTTAAATCGAACCCGGTACAGTAGAATTGAATTTGAATTTGAATCTTGATGTTGATTTGATTGTGCAACTATGTTATGCGATTGGTTGGATTATACTGCCGTCGACAACGATGACGATGACGACGACGACGACGATGACGACGACGACAACGACAAAAAGATAAACAATTACGTTATCGCCAACTCTCATTCCATTTCATTCCATTTCAATTCATTGTGGACGTAAGGAAAAGTGAAAGTAAAAAGGTATCCGCAGCAAAAGCAAAAGCAAACCAAAATAAACATGCGATCCTAGTCACGTTACCCTCATGGAATGGAATGTAATATATACATCGGTTACTACTCTGTTACTGTAACGTACGTACCTTATATATACCTTCATCTAAACCATAATCCATAAGAATAGGTGGTCCATCGACCGATCCACCTAATAAGGAACCATATCGAACAATACTACCACTACTACCTTCTTGAAAACAAGAATGTGCTTTATACGCTTCCGTAAATTTGGACCAAATATCTTCTTGTTTTTTATCCGACATATTAAAGACGGGTATCCAGGAATTACTTTTTTCTTTTCGTACTTTATTACTCACTGGTAAACAGGCGATGACACGTGTAGGAGCACCTGTTTTTCCAGCAAAGGGTGATTGACCTTGATCTTGAAAATCTAACACACCCGAAACAATTTCCGGTGACAGTACTGCATCTTCCGCACAAAATATCACACCTTTTAATTGACCAAAATAAGGATCATTGAGTTCCGGTAAACCAATGGTAGAATCCAATTGGATTTGTTGATGTAAACCATCCAGATCTTCCTCATCATCCTCATCCTCACTATCTACATCATTATCATTTGTTGTTTTTAAAAAAGATTTAAAATAATTATCTAATGTTTTTTGTGGTGCTACTACAATTGGTTTTAATCCACTTCGTGCTAAATGTTTCGCTAAGATTAATTGTAAAAAACCTGGTCCAATTAATAAAATTGGATCGTCTTGTTGTAATCCATTACCCCAATACCAATACTAACATTTGTATTGATGTCAGTAGAAGTAGAGGTAGAGGACGACGACGAGTCCTTGTTGGCGACGAATAATGATATCGTACGTTTACGCGTACTTGTACTCGTAGACGAAGGGACGACGAACGCATCAACAACCACCACAATAAGGGCAGTATTAGGTGCTGATGATAATGATACCAACAATACTGAGGATAATGCTAGAATTAATAATTTCATAGTAGTATGCGATGCGATAGTATGCGATGATATGATTTTGTTTTGTTTTGTTTTATTTTGTTTTGTTTGTCAGTTACAGTAGTATAAATAAATAGCCTACAGTACGATACCAATCACTAGTATGATGATGGTGGTTGTGCTTGTGTTGTGTTGTTGTTGAGGACTACTGTAGCGTATTCGATTTACTTTGACACATGTTGCTTTTTTTTTCTTTTCTCGTTTACTTTTTCCAACGTCAACTTTGTTTGTTTGTGTTGTTCGATAAGATCTTCCACTTGGAACGAACGCAAGAACCGATTTTCTTTACTGTATATCATCTACTATCTTGACGTGATGGCCGGTCAGGCAGTATAATGCAGTGCAGGGCCATACTGTACTGTACCGGCACTTGGTTTACTTGCTTGCTGGCTTTGTTCCTGCATAAACGAGACTATGTCAGTCTTTGAAGTGAAAAGAGGTTACTATAAATGATAAATCTCATTTCTTATTACTGATGAGAGAGAGAGAGGTTACGCGAAGTGAATGTACTGTAATCTATTTGAATTACCGCGGTATTAGGACTTATTATCGGCATGCAAATAATACTGTTACGTGAATTAGAGTAGTAGAGATACTACTGTACGTGAAGTGATGTACTGTAATCTATTCGACTTCTTTATTAGGACTTATTGGCATTTGAAGTGATGTAATGTAATGTAATGTAATCTGTTCGACTTATAATGTTAAGGAGTTATATCGGCATATAATGTTTGCGTTGACTGAACGAGAGTAGAGGTACTACATAGTGGAGTGGTGTAATTACATTTGTTTTAAACAGTGGCCGATACTGTATACATACGGAGTGAGTGAAGTTCAAGTCAGTTTTATAAGTTGTCGTCGAGTACAATATACACGTGCGTGAGAAAGCAAAATACACCGGTCCATGAATGAATGAATGAATGAATCAAATCAAGTCAAGTTAAAATAGGAAAAGATGTAATACTGTATCACATCAAGAAAAAAAAACAATTGCAGCTTGATTATACTATATGTACATTGTATTGTATAATATACTAGAAGAGATCGTGTACAATTATTGTTATTCGTTCTTAGAACCATATTTATTTTATAACAATATTCACTTAGTATTATTATACTATAATTTACTTCATATATTCTTTCTTTCTTGTTTTTTGTTTTTGCATGCATTGCTTATTAAAAAAGTGATTTAATTCTTCTTTTTTTTTCTTTTTCTAATCCCGTCCATCATCTGTAGAAATAACACAACAGGCATAAATAACACCAGGAAACCAACCACACAATGTCAAGATAACAGATAACCAGAATTCACAGGAACATCCGTATTGCCAAAAAACACCTAATGGCTGTATTATGTTTGTGTTTGTGTTTGTGTTGTGTTGTGTTGTGTTGTGTCGTAAATCAAAAAAAAGTTCAAGAAAGAATTAAAAAAATGGTCAGATAAAAAGGATTTCACGTCGAAGTACTATAGTCACAGCAGCAAAATCAATCATATAAATAAAGACGCCACTACTCAAAACATAAAAAAAGACTTCATATACATACAGGAAGGAAGTAGGCACAACATAATCCACATCCTTTATGTAAACCACCATTTGGACGATCTTCACCCATCTTTGTTTCTGATGATGTTTTTTTTAAAATTGATTTTGTATTTGAAAATTGAAGAGGACTATACTTGACTTCTATATATTCGGAAGCAATCAGCAGCAAAAAGATAGATAGATAGATAAATAGATAGATAGAAAACCGTAGGGAGGTGGATGGAGCGAAAGAAGGAAAACTGGGATTGTTAGAAGCGGTATTCTCGTTCTTAAACTAATTACGCTTCACGCACTCATGCACTTTTATGCAGTCATCAGGAACAACAACTAAAACCACAACCACAACCACATGCTAGAACGAACGAACATACAGTACATTCTAGTACATACCTCTATATTGCTGTGCAGATAGAAAGATGTTGATAAAACACAAGTGTTTATTTATTTATGTGAAGTAATTACCGTAACTAAGCCAAAAAGAAAAGAGGCGAAGAACTTTCTTTTGTTTGACGTCAAATCAACGTACGTCAAATAAATCAATTTACCGTACTGTATGTATGTGCCTGCATAAAGGCAGAACAGAACAGCTGCTCTTACCAATAATATCTCTTGTTTCGCATATCTTCCTTTTGTGTGAGTGGATTTCTGTTCTTTGATGCGCAAACGTATCCAGCGGTAAATTGGAACGGAGGACGTACGTACCTCAACTTTTCATTCATTCAATTACGACAGCGCTACCAAAACAAAATCATGTGCATGAACAACGCGCCATGCTCCTTTTGATCAATGAATGTCACGTACTATCAACAAATTAAAGATTTTGAATTTGAGTCGTGTTCGTGTTTCGCACGAATGAATATTTCGGGGGATTGTTTCTTTTATTTTATATTCAGTATTTCAGGTTATCTTCCCCCTAACTTTCAGTCGTGTCGTGTTTCGCACGAATGAATATTTCGGGGGATTGTTTCTTTTCGTAATCGGTCTCTTCTTGCTTTGTCTTTCTTTCCACTGTTGTTGAGGAGGGCTTTTCGTTGCCTTTAGTTTATTCTTTCTGTCTGATCCCTGCTGTTGCTCCCACTGATCCAATTGATTATTGATGTCATTTGTGGCTGCTTATATATGATGCGATTGTTTGTGCAGTGGAATTCTCTATGTGTTCATCAATGTCTTCGTGGAATAAGCACATATCACCTGGTCTTGCTTGATCTTTCTGATTATTTAGTTTGCGTACTGATTCCCTTAGCTTTGTCTTTCTCATATGTTCCTGTTTTTCTGCTGTCTTCCCGTGTACCTCCTCGTTCCTTAGCTCCCATAGGAGAATGAAGTGTTTCAGTAATACTTCGATGATTGAAGCTCCCCACACATAACTAAGTCTCTTTCGACCGATTGAGACTTTCGTTATTTGTTCCTGTAAGTGCAGCCATTCCTGTGATAACTTGCCAGAGAAGATATGCCTCCATCCGATGTAGCTTTGCGTGTTAATGGCTTTGTGAAACTTCACTGAGTATGTGGATACATTGACTGTTTTTGTTTGTATCCATTCTGCTACTGCTGTACAGAAGGTCTCTGCCAGAGAGAAATCTGTGTCCAGGTAAATGAAGCGGCTCTTGAGTGCCGTTGGCATCTGTCTTCTCCAGTCGATTCTAGACTTTTCATTACATCTTAGTAGGCGATCGCGGATATCTGTTTTACTACACAGGGTACATGTGTCTTGGTACTGATACTTTATTTTGAAGAGTGTTGTAGCTGTTGGTAATAGGTCGTTACAGATTTTGGTGAGTACTACATCTCTATGCAGTCTTGGTATTGCCACGCTTAAACTTTTCCACACTATGGATGTCACTATTTCATCCGACCAACCGAATTTGCATTGTAGATATTGTATGTAAGTGAGTTCCACGGAAGCTCTTATGAGTTGTTTACGATAATTGCTTGTGATACTGATACCTCTTATTAGTAGCATTGTTTGACAGCTTGGCATCATGTGTAATATGGGTCGTGACATTCCTAGTCTCTGTTAAAATAGTCACGCCAATTCGTCTGCGTCTAAATTCAACTGTGCTTCTAAAGGCAGGTCGTCATATTGTTCATTATCATCCTGGTGCCCTTTCAACCATACATAAGTTGGTTTCACTTTGCGTGATGCTTTTGTATTGTATATTTGTTCTGTTACGTCGAATTCAGATCGAAGTGTTTCATTTGGAAATGGTTCTTTATAGTGTTTATGGGCTTTCATTCTGCGGATGAGTTCTGCGTTGTCTGATATAAAAATGATCTTGAATTCCTGGTCAAAGTATGGTGATAATATGGAGAGAAAGAGTGTGCCTGAGAGCATCCCAGCTCCTTCTGCTCGTAGGGAGTTCCCTCTTCCATTACAAGAACCTTTCGATTCTACCATCCATATTCCAAATGGAGTCGCAAGAATCCAACCGAAACTCATGTCGTGATTGATGACAGACCCGTCTGATACACAGAGTAAGTAAGTGTCCATGTTTATTGTGTTGTGATTGTAGTTGATAAAAATCTCGCTCTCCATCATCTGTTGTATAAAAATCTAAGTCTTCCAATATTATTTGTATCCATGCTGGCTGCGAAAGGAGGTATGCATCCCATTTTACCATTGGTCCGTTCGTTCGGACTGGTGCCGTCGGCATATAACAATTTCAACAAACTAATACTGCACCTACTACACAGTCATCGTCATCATCAACATCATCAAAGAAAGAGGAGGAAATTGTTTTGTATATAACTGCTTATTAATTTTACTGTATTTTATATTGGTTTTTAAAATCTGAAATTTACCATGCAGTCTTCTTCACTCAAATCTAGGTACGATAGACAAAGTGAACTTTGTCGAAGACATCCATCAATTCTGATACTACTTCTGCCAGTAGTGACGAATATAGAAGAACTGCCTATTGTATCAATAGTATCGAATTCGCAGTTGTCACTGCTAGAATAATAAATGGTCGATAGATCATCAACTCTGTCATCATCTTCATCGCTGCTGCACGAGACATAGCTATCTGAAGTATACCTTGTTCGTTCTGGGAAATTTCCGAAGGAATCATGAGATGTAATGTTTTCAGGGAAATTTTCAAATGAATCATTAGACGCAATATTTTCTCGTCTTTGACGTTGTTTATTCTTTCTTAATGCTAATTTTGAGTGTCCACTATTATTGTTGCTATTCTTATACTTCAAATCTCTCAACGCGTGCCCGACTCGTTTGTAAGATTCCTCTTGATTCATGACATACCATTGGTTTGTTGTTTTTGTAGGATGCTTTTTGATAAATCGATGCCCAGCAGCAAACATAGTTGCAACTATATGTTCAATTACGAAGCTTTTGTGCATACGTCTTGGGGCATCCATATATTGTTGTAGGTTGGATTTTATTATCTCGATGAACTGCATGTTACCACTGTGATTGTTTAAGGTCCTTCCGCGTCCACTTAAGATGTCATTTTCAGTAGGTTCATAGTTAATTGGAAGAAGGATATTTGTTTTTTGAATGGTCATAGTATTATTATTTTATAGCATTCAATTTTATTGTGTTTAAAAGTAGATTCTTTGTTGTGTTTTAATTTATTCTTTTTTTATTTTTGTGAGATGAAGGAATGAATGAATCGATCCCTTACTTCTTTTTAAATGTTTTACGAAGACGCTTAAGCTGTTTAGCTAAATATTGCATACTAAAGTATCAATGCACGTGCAGTATTTACACTTCGCTGTTCTACGTCGCTTCTTGATCGCGCAGAGGAAAAAATAGATAATTTGACACAAATCTGTCACCCCAAGCCTGTAGTTCATTGCGTAAAAAATCGAGTCCTGTCGAAAACAAAAGGGAAAAAACAATGCTTGAGCCAATATGATTCTCGTGGCGGAAGATAAAACCATTCAATCTCAATATCGACCTTTCGTAACCAAAATGAACGATGAAGCTTCGATAAAGTGCAATCTAATACAATCAAAGACAAATCCCTATCTCTAGATACGTGTTTTGATGTGGTAGGCAGTAGGCATACCGTAATTTGGCATTCTTGAAACTATACTTATTTTACGTGCACCATTTTTTGTAGTCTAATAAACTGGATACAATTTGATGTAGAATAACCTAGCGAACTAACTAAAATAACTTCTACATTGGTTCGATTCCCCGAACTATAGTACATACTATTTACTGATCTTAAAGTGAATTTTACGTTGTCGGGTATTTTTTGTTACTTTTTTACGTTGATATAGTTGAAACATTCGTGATGACATCACTATCGTTTTCACTTCCTTTTCTTCTGGTTTGGTTCATCGTTATCATGGCGTGGTTCCCATTCGCGTTTCCTCTTTTCCTCCTCCTCTTTTTGTCGTAAAACGAACAAACTTCCGATTTGTATTATCTTTTCTACAAGGTCTTCCTTTACATTGATCATCTCGGCCTTTATCTTGGACTTGTCTGCATCTATTTTTGCTTCGATATGTTTGATCAATTTCATACTTTTTAGAAATTTACTCTCTATTTTTTCGTCAATTAACATCCTTGCTTTTTCTTCGGTGATTCTTAATATCCCTACGTATATCACTATAGATACTACTAGCAATATTCACGAAACGGTCATTCAAACCCCTTCCCAGTTTTTCTTCAATCGTTTTGGCCGCCTCGTCTACATCAATCTTGAGGTCCTCGGACTTTGCATCAATAATAAACTCCGTTGCTAGTTCGAGCTCTGATTTGAGTTCCACAACAAGATTTCGAGTCCTATGTTTCAAAACCTTTTCAATCTTTTCCACCTTGATTGAAATATTATTGGAATCCATTTTACTAGTAAAGCCATTAATTGCTTTCTCTTGTTCCTCTCGCGTATTTTCGATCGTCTTCTTCAAATCTTTGATAACTTTATTCGCCTTAGTTTGATAGTTTTTGAACTCGGCCTTGAGGATTTTTATATCATTCTCGGATTTATCTTTTTCCCTATCACGATCAGATTGGATCTGGAGGATATTTCTTTCGACACCCAACATCCTTTGTCCAAACAAAAGTTGCATATGATCCACTATACTTGACGAATTGTGCATTTTTATGTCCTTCCTACGTCCTGTGAAATCGCATCCACCAAAAGAACACGAGAATTCACGAAGCTGGCAGGAGTTCTTATCATGATCACACCATTCCGAAAATTTACCAGTCCAAGAACAGTAGCACATTGAACTGTTATCACCAACACGTTGTAAATTACGATCGTCATCTTCCGTATCGTTTTCCTGTCTGAGATGTCGTGGATCGCTATTATTCATGCAGCACATTTTCATATTCTGCACAACCCCATTCAGGGCAAAAGTTTGTTCGAATCCAAGAGACTCACAACTACAAATCGGACATTTATTTTGATCGGGAGACTCTTCACTACTAGATAGTACAGCGCAATCCTTGGGTATGATGGATTCCCTTTATATTTGTATCAATAGGAATTGTCTGGCAAATTCGCAGTTCCTGAACATTTGAGCTCCCGTGATTCGATTGACATATAAGCAGACAAAGTCGCTTACGATAGACTTTTTCGGTGCGTCTACGCCAGGTCTGCCCCTGCCCTACGACCTCCAAAATGTCTTCTGCAAAGAAGCAACTTGTCGAAAGTGCTGTGAAGGAATAGAGGATCAAACGTGCCATGATTTTTCTATAAGCTCTTAGGAAGTTGGACAGGATGATGCGATGGTGAGCTATGCTGTATATGGATAGAACGAGGATTGTGACGAGCTTTATGAATAAATAAACGAGATTGATTAGAAGAGACCAAGATTTCTGGATTTATTCCAAAAGCCGGATTCTCAACACCGCAACTGCTCAACCCAACAGTTCTTTATTGCCGTCAGCTTTAATGATCAATTCCCAGTTCTTACCTCTTTCTCTGTTAGATATGGTGACGTATGACGGGGCAAGTGGTGCTTCTTCTTCTTCAACTATCTTATTCTTGAATGAAATAACCGACCGTGAAAGAGTAGAAGATTTATTGCTTGGTCATTTAATTAAAATAAGCAACGATATGGTTGATTCGATTAAAAATCACTACATACAGTTTCTGATGAATACAAATTTTTAAATTTAGAATAGAATAATGTTGATGAAACAATACTTAACTTGATTTAAACTTTCGGTATTATTAGTTTTGATGTATCTTTTTTATTTATGCATGTTGGTATCCCTTTCTCTACTGTATTACTTACTCGTTTGTTTGTGCGTGTGTGTGTTTTGTCTGACACAGTATCATATAGTGATTCGATTCGATTCGATTCCGCTTTGATTTCGCTTTGATTTCGCTTTGATTTCGCTGTTTCTTTTCTTTTCAATTCGATTTGATTCGATTTCCCTTTTCTTTTCCATTTGATTCGATTCAATCTGATTCCTCTTTCCCTTTCCTATGCATTATATTATTTATGTATTCAGTTTTGTTTCTGTTCTGTTCTGTTCTATCTTTTTTTTTGTACTTTTTTTCGTTTCTTACTTATAATTTTTACTCCTTTCACTTTTTCGCTAGTAGTATTTCTGTACTCCCGTAAATGCCCCTCTCCCTTCCTATAATCCGATTCCTAATCAAACTATTCAATTTAATTCAACTCAATTCAATTTATATAGTCTAACTAAGTTACTTAATATCTCCATGTCCAACCTGGAATTTTTTCCAATGCAATAATACGATCTAATGTCAATGTTGTTGTTGTTGTTGACGTAGAAGTAGTGGTCGATGATGATTGTCCTTGTTGACCAACTCGTTGACTTACTTGTTGACTATTACTTTGTTGTTGTTGTTTTTGATTATTATAATATAAATATTGTTGACGTCTTTTCCATAATGCTAAATTTCGAAATGGATTTGGTGTTGTTTTTGTTTTTGTTAAACTACTACAATCATGTAGTGTTGTTAATGTTGTTGTTGTTGTTATTGGTATAGTACAATGTCCATATAATTTTGTAAATCTTCTTAATTGTGAATATTGATTATACCAGGAACAATTATTTTTATACCAGATAAAATTTAATTTATTTAATAAATCAATTTTATTTTGACATAATAACGATTTAGATTTATTATTATTCATGTTGTAGTAATTAGAACGTTGATGTTTCACCCAATGCATTAGTAATTTGTTGTTGTTTTGATTTTCGTCTTCTGTAGTACCTTCTGATGAATTATTACTATGTAATAAATTCGTATGACCATATGTATTATAAAATCTTTTGAGTGACAAAAAATTCATTGTCCAATGATAATCATCCTCAGTTTTAGTAGTTTTAGTTGTATTACTACTACCTTTACCTTTTCCTGTAGTACTAGTAGCAATCCTAGCCACAGCAGCAGCAGCGGTAGCAGCTGTCATTGTACTTTTCTTCTTCTTCTTGAGAATCTTCATTTTCTTGCTGCTGATTTTGATGACTTTATTCTTCATCTTTTTCTTGCTTACTGCTACTAACGTAGTAGTAGTAGTAGTAGTAGGAAAATATTTTTGTTGTAGTTCATTATTATTATCATTCAAATAATAAGCTATCATATCCACCTCCTCCTCCTCTCCGTGATGATGATGATGATAAGGTATTGGTTCGTATAACGCGTTATCATTATCGTTATCGTTGACATCATCATTCTTGTCCTTGTCCTTGTCCGTTTTGGTATTAGTGGTCATCACAGTAGTAGTGCTGGCGCATGACGACGATGATGATGAGGAGGATGATACTTCATTGTAATAATAACAGCTATTATTATTACCAACGTAATTCTTATTATAATCGTTATGAGCATTTTGAATCACGGCCGCAACTACCGCCGGATAATCCACTAATGAAAGTGCAGCTGTTGTTGCCGCATTATTAGCATAATCATCATGATGATGATCTTCTTCCGAAAAATAAGTGCTGGTGTTATTGTTCATGACTATGGATGTAGTAGTAGGAGAATAATAATCATGTTGATCATCATCACGTGTATTGAGATTAGGCGGTAGTGCTCGAAGTGATGATGATGATAAGGGTGATGATGAATCTGTATCATCAGAATAACCTGCGGATGATTCATTTATAGCTGCTTCAGCTGCTTTCGACGATTCAATTTCAAGAATCTTCAAGACTTGATCAACATTCCTCATCTGTGTTGTGACTAAGTTTGTTGTTTTTTTCCTGATAGTGATCGGTGGTGTCACGACAGCAATGGATCGTCGTCGTGGTGGTGGTGGTGGTGGTGGTGATGAAGACATCGCAGGAGCAGCCTGAAACGAATTAGTAGTAGTAGTAGTAGTAGCAGTAGCAGTAGCAGTAGCAGTAGCAGTAGTAGCAGTATACGTAGTAGCAATAGCAGAGTTCTTGTTTATCTTCTTGATGACAGGACGAGTTGCTACGATTATTGACGACGACGACATCGATGACGATGACGATGACGACGATGATGATAGTTGATTAGTAGTAGTCGTTAAGAATGAAACTTGATTCTCATCAGGATCAATCTCGTTTTCATTCGTAGGAGTAGTAATAGTAGTAGTAGTAATAGTAGTAGTGTCTTCGTCTTCTTCGTATTTCAACTTCTTTTTAGTAATGATAGGGGTGACTGCTGCTGCTACCGGTGCGACTGCAGTAGTAGTATTAACAGGAACCGAAAATAATGACAATGATGGCATCATGCAATTACTATTATCTCGTTGTTGTAGTTGAGGACGAAGAGGAGGTATTTGCTTGGCTGGAGTAGAATAATGAGCATTCTCATTATGATGATGGGAGGCTTGATGAACATGAACGTCGTTGTTGTTTTCATAAAAACTACGATTAAAGCAATCAAGAATAACATCATTGAGATTAAGTTGCTGTTGTTTATTATTACGATTACTACTTTTCTTAATTGCTTTCTTCGTCTTTTTATTGTGAGTACTTATACTTATACGACGTTTCTTGATGACAGTAGTACTTTTAGGATTCGTAGTAGTGTTCATGATTGTTTGTATTTGCTTTTATGTGTATGTTTGTCATAGAAATCCGAAACAAAAGTTATGTGTGAAAGACGACAAAGGAAAATATATACGATTACAGTACGTGTACTATGCAACGTAACTTTGTGTTTGTGTGTGTGTGTGTGTGTGTGTGTGTGACAATGATTTGATTTGAATTAAATGAAGAAAAAAAAAGCCGATGAATGCCTTATTTGAAACAGAAGGAGAAAAAAAAAACGGAGACGAAGATATTAAAAAAATTGTACTACAGTACAGTACAGTACAGGAGTATCGGCGGCTACTTCAATGCTGTAATATCTTACGGAACTTAGTATATTATAATAATAATATATATAATATATTATATATCGGCACTTTCAACTACTGATACTGTAAACTGCATACTGTAAATGATAATAAATAGGGACCTAACTTACCGTATTCAGTATTCATCATCTCTGTTGTTTCTTGTATCGGCTATGCAAGAAACATGAGATAAGGCCTAAAGTCAAGTAAGTGTGTATGAAATAATAATAAATGTTTCAATCGAGAATGCCTTATAATAGGCCTTAATTTTTAAAACATCTATATACATAAATAAATAATCATGTATGTTCTGGAAGAAGTTACAGTTAAAATGAATGAAGCAACAAGAAACAAAAAAGAGGCTATTCCTGTGTTTTCGGAAAGCAAAGTAAAGTACAGTACGAGCGATATTTAGTATAAAAATTTTATACTATATAAAAATAATCAATGATGCAATACTGCTACGTATTTAAACAAAGTAAGAGATTTATGGGACGAGCGCGATGAGAAGCGTATTTGAAAACTTATGTCACACACACACACACACAAAATATAGTACAGTATAGTACAGTATAGTTACATATCACACTTTCTTATTTAAAAAAAATGCACAGAGGACGTGACGGATGACCAGCAAGTCAAGTACTGTAAGTTATTCGAACACACTTTACGACACTTGTTAATCTAACAATGCACAGATCAGCAATGCAAGTATTACAATGTACAGTACGTACGTAGTATCTTTGAAGGTACTGTAGCTATTGTATTGTACCTTTCGTAGTATAGTACCTTTTGTAGCCCTGCTGGGTAATTAACGATTGTATGATAAGCATAATCTAATTAATATGATTCGTACCTACGAGACTACTGTACTACTGTATTAATCTATTAGTTCTTGTTTCTACAGTATCTACTGTAATTAATACCGCTAGCCATCTCTCGCCAAAGAATTTTCGCGAGTCGACGTCTCACAGAGTAGTAGAGTTGAATAAAAATAAAATCAAGAAAAAAGTGGTAAACTATTATTTGAACTTCGCCTACTTTCGTCGATCCATCACTACTTATTTTTATATTTTTGACACTACACCATGATAAGAACATACCATATAGCCGTGCCGTGCCGTGCCGTTTACATGACATGACATGGCATGTAGCGTGTGAGAGGAATGTGGCGGCGGATATAGCGGATAGCGGATAGTGGATTGTTCGTTGCGATGACGCAACGATCATCGAACATTCAATTCAATCCAAATGCTGGAAGAGAACAAATAAAGGCTGTATTATATAGCAGTAGCAGTAGCAGTACTAATATATATATATAGATCACTTACGGAGCTAATATATATAGATCACCTGACGGAGCGAGAGAAAGAGAATAAGAACTGACCGTATAATAATAACGTCGTCAAGATTGTGTGTAAAATAAAGCAAGTGATTTCTTTGATCTAACTAACATCAGGGAGCTAGGTGATGTTTTATTACTACGACGGCATGATCAACAATTATTGAAGGTACACCAAGCATATTGGATTGGATTGGATTGGATTGGATTGGATTGGATTGGATTGTGTACAATAAAAGAAATTTCAAAAATTAATGTCTTTATTTTAATCTCTGTCTTATAATTTATACGTCAATATTGTTTGTTTGTTTGTTTATCTGTTTGTTTGTTTGCTGCAGGACGACATTCATCGTCTCCCCTCATTAACTATCTTTACCATCGTCAATGATTGATCTTATATCTAAGATGACGACGATGAATAATGATAATGATTCATACATACAATTCGAAGAATTCATATATTGTTCATCTACTGTGATGATGGGCATTCATACTATTATGAGCACGACGCTGCAGTTCTTGCTGACATAGTAATTGTTGTTGATGTTGATGATTCTGTTGCATTTGCATTTGTTGCTGCTGCTGCATTTGCTGCTGGTGTTGTTGTTGTTGTGGTTGCTGTTGTGGTTGTTGTTGTTGCTGTTGTTGCTGTTGTTGCTGTTGTTGTTGTTCAAAGAGTTGTTGATTATGCTGAACTTGCTGCTGAGCCTGCTGTTGATAAACTTGTTGCTGTAGAACTGTTCGCATCATCATACCCATTGGTGGCTGATGCTGCTGTACTTGTTGTTGTTGTTGGTGAATTTGAACTTGAACTTGATTATTACTACTACTACTAGTAGTAGTAGTAATATTATTTTGAATAGTAGGAATTTTACCAAAAAGTACACTTTTTGTCCAATCATCTTCATCATTATCATTATCATTATTATCATTAATAATGTCTTCACTAATAAGGTCGTCGTCTTGAAAATCCTCAGCAGTATTATAGGCTAATGCAATATCAATATCAATATCATCAGATACTTCTTCTTCTTCTTCTTCTTCGCTTACTACTGATGGGGGTTGTACTACTGCTGCTGCTGCTGCTGCTAACACTACTACCGATGATGGAATTTGCATTTGTTTTTGTGTTGGAACAATATTATTATGGACTATATTCCTCTTATTATTCGTCATAAAGGGATTATTGTTATCACTCTTGAAGAATAATGAAGAAGATAATGTTGTACATGGTCCAATTGGTTTCGGTTCAAGTACGGATGGTAATAAAGTAAATATCATATCAGTGTTGTTGATGTTGTTGTTAGGATCACAGGTAGTACGTGTATTTGTTGTTGTTGTTGTTGTGGTTGTTAATAATGCATTCAAATCTAATGAACCTATTCTAGTATTTGAGTTCGATTGATAAATATTTGGATTATTATTATTATTATTATTATAATTGTTACCATCTTTTTGTAAGAAACATAATTGTTCTAATTGTTCTAATTGTTGATCTTCAGAAAAGATTGCTTCTGCTTGATTTTGATTACCGGTATTAGTAGTAGTAGTATCACTTTTATGGAATTTAAAAACTCCTTGCGGAATTATTGATAATGATGATGATGATGATGCTCTACGCGACAAAAATCGTTGACGCTTTATTGCAAGACACGGTGCTGATACAGCACCGCCAACATTATTGTAGTGTGATAATGCTTGGAACGAATTCCGTTTGATGCCGCCGTTATTGTTGATTCCTCTGGTATTGTTATTGTTATTGTTTTTGTTATTCGGGTTACTGTTACTGTTACCCGAAGATGATGATACGGTACAACCAATTTCAATACGTAATGCATCCATTACACTACCTCCACCACCATTATTTTGGTTATTGTGATGCTGGGACGAGAGTAGTGATGATGGTTGTTGTTGTTGTACGTAGTATTGTGTCGCATCATTGAAATTCGATTGCAATTGTGCAATATTATCTGCCAGTGATACACCAGCCGTAAGAAATATTGCGTTATTGCTATTTACATCAGTAGCGTGGTTGTGCATATTATCACCAAAGACATTATTATTATCCGTACCCCTCACAATATTATTGTGTTCACTAATATTATCCATTGATGGAAACACAGTACCATTACAAGAAGCAGTAACATCATTACAAGAAGTAATAGTAGTAGTAGTAGTAGTACCAGATCTATCAGCAGAGACCATAGAATCAGGAATATTCAATATTGATATATGGTGCTGTTCACTATTAGCAGCAGCAGCAGCAGCAGCAGCAGCAGTACCTGTTGTAGTCGAGTAGGTAGTGTTTGTAATCGAAGCTGATACAGCTGATGCGTATAGTTGTTCTACTTCTGTAATATTGGTAGTGCTTCTTTTGTTACTGCTTGTTGTTAGTGGTGTTGCAGCATTCGTACTATTATCACTAGCATCAGTAGTAGTAGTAGTACTAGTACTAGCACCTTTATTGCGAGTACGAGTAGTAGTACTAACAGCACCTTTGCGTTTCATTTCTAAACATAATGAACGTCGACCACGTACAAATAATGAATGTGAGCATTTCCCTTTATATTCACCACGAGTTTCACGAAAAAAACTATACCCCTGCAGTTGTCGTAAGAAACTCCGGTACTTCGTTTGTCTAAAATACATTTTCAGTATTGGTAACAGAACACTACCACTATCATTATTATGGCATTGTTTAATTACAAATGATTTTCCATCTGTATTCCATGATATAATATGGGAATGTCCTTTTTTTTCAGCATCATCTAACATATCATGGAGTCTTGATGGAAAATAATTTATATGTGTTGCTGATGGTGCTGCTTTTAGTGAACGTAATGAAGCCGGCATGTTATTATAGTGTGAATAATGATCTTGATCTTGACTTATTATTGTATATATTGAGTATTGTCTGAAGAATAGACGGCCTTGAAGAAGAGAGCTCTTCGTGAGAAGAAGGGTTTGAGAAAAAGCGTCGTGATGAGAAGCGGACTTCGTGGAGAGGCTTGCTGTGAGAAGTGAGAGTAAGCGATTTTATTGAGACGGACTAGCTTGAGAGATAGAGACGAGACGAGACTTATTGAGAGACGACGATTGTTATGTGATGTGATTCCTTGAGGGGCAGTCTTGTCAAAGAAGAAGAGGGTGAGACTTGAAAAGAGCTTCTTCGAAGCGATCTAGCTTGAAAAGAAGAAGAAGAGCTCAGACAGAGTGAAGGGGGAAAAAATTGATTCAACTCGATTTTTTTCCTTTCAGTTCAACAAAAAAGCGTGTTTGTTTGTTTTGTTTTGTTTGTTTGTATGATTGGTTGTTTGATTTGGTTTGCTGGAAGGGAGGAGTATCAGCGGAATTGAATGTAATAATGTGCGATCTTCTGAATGAATCTGATGCATATATTATTGGCACGACGGGTTAGTACTGTATGATTGTTTTTGATTTGCTTTCTTTTCCGTGTTTGTTTTGGGTACGTCATTTTTTCTGTGCTTCAAGATTGAATATGGTCGCAGGTGGTGAACAAACAACAGTAGGTATTCTTTCAAGCGTTCGTGTAAAACAGCCAACGGATTAAGAAAAAAGTGAGGGGGATTGGAATTATGATTTGATGATACGGTAGCCTACTTAAAAATGTATGCTACTAAGTAGAACAAAATTTAATAATAGGCCTGTAGTACACTAAATATGAAAACCGTAATTCAATCCATGCCAAAGAACATTAAGTTTAATAAGCAAAAGGCATATTATTAGATGCTCCTTTGTACTTGGCTATAGAACAAAGAAAAAATTGGAAAGGTTCGCAGTTACATTATTTTATTCAATTAGGGCCAACACTAACCGAATGATGTTTGTGTGTTCAATAAATAATAGTGGACAGCTTTTCCTAATTAACTTTTTGCAAATAAACATTGAAGTGTGATTTGAAAACTATTAAACGATGGCAGTAATAAATAAATAATAATATTAAGCTTGCATCGACTTTGTAAGGCATAATAATATTCAAAAATTAAAATTAATAATATTCAAAAATGTTTTTTTAATGATAAAGAGCACAGCGAAAAATTAAAATATTGTCTCTGTTTCTTTTACTTATTGAACGTAGAAAGTCGAACAAGTCGAATCTTCTTTTTCATAGCCCAGCAGGTATTAATAGGAGTAATAATATTTTTATTTAACAATTGTTCATTCTTCCTTGTCTTGCACCAGGCATTTATACGACTTGTAGCCCTGTCATTTATTTTTCTTTCTCCGAAAAGAACACGACGGAGTAGTGACGTACTGTCATTTTATATTGTGTTTTCTTTTACTATTGAACGAAGAACCATAGTGTAAACCGAGGTAGTAGTACTGTGCTAACAGCACGGCAAGATCATCCGAGTCGTAGCAGTTGAATAAATCGAAGTAGTGGCGCTTAATCTACTTATACTGTTTGTCTTAGGTCCTACTTATTGTAAGCGCAAAGAATCAATTGAATCGAGGAGTCGCGTCTGTAATGGGACTGACTATATACACCAACGGGAATATAAACTTGGCAAGCTATGGGCAGGACCATGCTGATGTGGGCGCTAAAGGGGGAAACCTGTTTGGGGCCTAAATGACCCTTTTGGGTGCTTAGCACACCCTGACACCTTCCTAACCTCCCTATAGCCCCAAGCAATAGTGGTACCTTGTACCCATAGGTATAATGTTGAGCTCCGTACAATCTTTCAAGGTTATTAGGTCTGTACTGATGGTGCATTATAGCCTTGATTACACACGCGCACTTGGCATTTAGAGAAATTGTATGTTTTAATAGCAGTAGACTTTGACCAGTGACATCCCCAATATATGTATGATTACCTAAAGCAATGTTATGATCCAAAACCTTTATGAATTAGGTTGATGCCTAGCTATTTTATTTGGTACTCAGCATACCTGGTATGGGCACTGTAGCATCTCAAATATTTTTGCAACGTGTGCATTCTGGGCTATTTTATGTCTACTCTATTGTTCCCCATCCCACCATACCACCAATATGGCAACTGTTCCAAGTATTGTAGGTGTATTTTGACCATATACATATATAGAAGGTATCTGGGTGTTCAAACCATGGTTAAATCCCTTCTTTTGATGTTGTGGCAGCCTATTTCTGAATGGTACTTTTGGGCATGGAAATATGACATGTTGGCCGAAATGCAATGTTTTTGTTCTGAAGGCAAGAATAAGGAATGTAGGCTCACACAGCAAACATCAAATAACCCCTAAAAATGGTCTGCCTTCCACAACAGCAAAATGAATTTCATGCTGCAAACACAGGATCAGAAAAGTGGTAGGAGGCAAACACACAATATTCTAGCACACTATGTGGATGCTGATGCACCCGACCCATCAGGTGTTGTACTCTTCCGTCCTTTCAAATGACATATTTCAATAGAAAATCATGTTGTTTGTGTACCTTCCACACCAGAAAAATGAATTTCATGCTGCAAACACAGGACCAGAAAAGTGGTAGGAGGCAAACACAATGTTCTAGCACACTATATGGATGTGTTTGCACCCAACCTATCTGGTGTTATCCTCTTCAACCCATTCAAATGAGATATTTTGTTGTTCATTCTTATCAAAAATCATGTTGTTTGTGTACCTTCAACACCAGAAAAATGAATTTCATGCTGCAAACACAGGAACAGAAAAGTGGTATGAGGCAAACACAATATATAGTACACTATGTGGATGCTGGTGCACCGGACCTGTTGTGTGTTGTCCTCTTTTATCCTTTCAAATGAGATATGTTGCAGATCATTCCAATAGAAAATCATGTTGTTTATGTACCTTCAACAACAGCAAAATGAATTTCATGCTGCAAACACAAGATCAGAAAAGTGGTAGGAGGCAAACACAATGTTCTAGCACACTATATGGATGTGTTTGCACCCAACCTATCTGGTGTTATCCTCTGTAACCCATTCAAATGAGATATCTTGTTTTTCGTTTCAATAGAAAATCATGTTGTTTGTGAACCTTCCACAACAGAAAAATAGACATCATTCTGCAAACACAGGAACAGAAAAGTGGTGTTATCCTCTGTAACCCTTTCAAATGAGATAATTTGTTTTTCATTTCAATAGAAAATCATGTTGTTTGTGTACCTTCCACACCAGAAAAATGAATATCATTCCCTAAACACAGGAACAGAAAAGGCTGTGGGAGGCACACACAATATTATGGTACACTATGTGGATGCTTGTGCACCCAACCTATCTGGCAGCCTATTTCTGAATGGTATTTTTGGGCATGGAAATATGAACTTTGGGCCCAATTGCAATGTTTGTGTTCTGGAGGCAAGAATAAGGTATGTATGAGGGATCATGATCCTTGGTTCATCCCCTATGGGTATAGGATGGATGACTGGGTGGTATCTTGGTGCACCATACTGGTTGTAGAACCTAAGGAGAAGTTATTCATCTTATTATTCATAATTGTTTTTAATATTCACAATAACCAAACTCCACTGGAGAATTTGTAAGATAAAAATGATACCAATCAGAATTACTTTAGTCAAGTGGTGGTGAACCACCAGGGATGGTAGGAGGAAAATACAATACTAAGTGGATGTTTGCGCACCTGACCAATCTGATGTTGTCCTCTGCAACCCTTTCGAATAAGATATATTGTGTTGTTGTACATTTTGATTGAAAATCTTGTTGTTTGTGTACATACCACAACAGCGGATTGTAATTTATTCAATAACCACAGAAACAAAAAAGTGGTAGGAGGCAACTCCAATGTTCTAGTATACTATAAGAATGCTATTGCATCCAACTCAAAAGGTGTTGTCCTCTGCAACACTTTCAAAAAAGATATATTGTATTGTTGTTCATTTTGATTGAAAACCTTGTTGTTTGTGTACATACCACAACAGCGGATTGTAATTTATTCAACAACCACAGAAACAAAAAAGTGGTAGGAGGCAACTCCAATGTTCTAGTATACTATAAGAATGCTATTGCATCCAACTCAAAAGGTGTTGTCGGCAACTACAATGTTCTAGTATACTATAAGAATACTAGTGCACTCAACTCAAAAGTTGTTGTCCTCTGCAACACTTTCAAATAAGATATATTGTTGTTCATTTTGGTCAAAAATCTTGTAGTTTGTGTGCATACCACAACAGCGGATTGTAATTTATTCAACAACCATGGGAACAAAACAGTGGTAGGAGGCAACTTCAATGTTCTAGTATACTATAAGAATGCTAGTGCACCCAACTCAAAAGATGTTGTCCTCTGCAACACTTTCAAATAAGATATTTTGTTAGGTGTACACATCATACATTTTAAAATCTCTAAAATGTGTGCTGTGTGTAGTGTGAGCCTACATTGTGAGATACCAGTGTGCTCAGCAGGAGACTAAGGAATATAACAATTCTCCATCCAATAGGTCAATTGTAAACTTCCTAGTTTAATTTATCAAAAAAATGACTCTTCAGTTGTATATCATATTTGATGCTAACACTACAGTAACAAATACTAGTAAAAATTTGGGCATGATTTAGTTTTTATATAAATTAATAGTTCCACGCGGAGATTTTTTCAAGTGCTTTCGACAGGTCCCCCGGCGCGAACATTTCAAAAGAATGATGTTTGTTTGAGGGGTGTAATGCACCAAAGTGGTACTAGTGTTGCAACACACACTGCAATATGCAAGAAGGTCGATAATGAATAATGACGTGATGACACTACGACGAAACAAGGTTGAGATGGAGCAGAAAGTCTTTTCCTGTCTAGTCTAGTCGAGTCTAGTCTAGTCGAGTCGAGTCTACTCTAGTCGTAGCTAGTTCTAACTCTATCAATGAAAGAGAGAGAGTGTATAATTACTGGTGGTTGTGCGTCCTACTACCTAGCTAGAAAATAGTACCGACTGCCGTTGGAATCTGAACATGTTGGACAATCAAGGAGAGAATGAGAGAGAGAGAGAGAGAGAGGGAGGAAAGAACGTAGTTGTAGCAAGTCATCGTGACGAAGCAAGAACAAACATCGAATCTATTAACTGTAAATGTGATTGTTGATGCAGCAGCAACAACAACAACAACAACAACAACGAGGAGTAAATCGAATCATCTGTAAATGCAGTAAAGACCACCACAAAATAGCACGACACAGAAATTCTTTCTTATTAGCTCTACGCTACAGTAGTATGTCAGTGTTGTATCAAAACAAATTGAATGCTGTACCTGTATGATAAATCAGAATGAATTGGAATCAAGAGAATCAGAATCAGAATAAATCGGACGTCAATAAACAACAAACCATGTCACCACCACACCAACCAAACAAACAACAACAACAACATGTCATGTATTGTATTGTATTGTATTGTATTGTATGTAACGGGGTGAGTGCTGTCGATGTCACCTACCTTCCTTTACGTTCATTTCAATCTTCATCAATCTTCATCGACCTCACCATCAGCATTCACCATCAGCATTCACCATCAATCACTATCGCCTAGAGGAACGAGAGCATAGATTTAACAAACAGTACGTATAGTAGAGGTGATACTAGTACTGTAGTATAATAATACAAACAGCCAACGTTGCTATTAATATTAGTACTAAAACTGATGATGGATGAGAAGAATTGATGCAGCACCGCACAGTACAGTACCGTACAGTAGAGTACAGTAGAGTACAGTAGAGTAGTTGTCAAAAATGCAACTCAACTCCACGTTCCAACACAAGACAAGATAACAACTACCACAGCGATTCATTCGTCAACGAATACTGTACAGTACTATTACTTTACGACAATCAATACAAGAAGAAAAATAAAGTAAGACCATACACAGTACACATATTATTATGTATACTGTATCGACACCATACAATGTAATTCGTCAGTCATCATCCTCGATTATTATTGATAAGGACGAAAGAAATATCGTTGATGCTGCAATTATTATTGCTACCCTTCTTGTCATGTCTTGTCTTGTTTTGTATTGATTTGATTTTTCATACATACATTCAGAAAATGGAAGAACATGCATAACATGCACTATAATATTACACCAGAGTAGTGGAAGATATTAAACTAAACCATCAAGCAGTTCAATTCAGTTTAGTTCAGTTCATGGTGGTCGTAACAAGTAGTATGTACAGTATACAAACGAAACATCTTCTTTTATATTTGTTCCATTTCATTCAAGACTGTGCTACTAGTACATACTTTCGTTGCTACTAAGTACAGCATGATTTTTTTAAACGGATTACTGTGGAAGAACAAAAAAATCGATACGAAGAAACAATCATCATCGTTCGTCTTCAACAGCAGAAAAAATACTATTTGAAACTTATAATTTACTATAATACAAGTACTGTATGACTTTTACTAATACAAAAGTAAGTAGGTGCCATTATCCGGTGTGCTAACATTTAAAATTGGATGTCATTGATTCCGTAAACAGTAGCAGTGTGCACACCACCACATCAGCCTAATCACATACGTAACATCATAAAACAGTATTTTTATTTAGTATGGATGGTCAATACAACCCACATGTATGTGTGTGCACCTATTATGTATGGACCACTTGCCTTTCGAGTATGTGAGTAGCGTAGTAGGTCCACACAAAACTGTGTGCTGTAGTTGAGCAGACAGTGTGAGAGCTGGCAGGAGGCTTAAGGAACTAGTGGATACAAGAGCATACCAAGTAATCTAGTCCTACCAGTAATTAGAAGCTGTACATACAATTAATTCTACTAGAAGCAAGTAAGTAGTGTATGCTATGCTGTAAATGTGTCTAGCTACCTCAGATAAGCTCTACTAGACGGAAGACTTCCTATATACCACTGTTGTTTTGTTGGACTTTTTTTCTTCATAATAAATCGATAGGAATGCCCACTATTATTATTATGATGCTCATCATCATCATCATCAGATCGAGAAGAAGAAGAAGAAAATGTAATTTTTGATTAATAAATCATCAATTATAAGACTCACTCCTATACATGTCATATACGTTTTGGTGATGCATTCCTATATATTGTTGTAGGTTATTTGTATATTATTATAGGCTCGATTCGTCCACATGTCCACACGTCCACACGTCCACTTACAATATCTGTATCATTTGGTATATAAATCAATTGGTAATCATTATTTGTATTTGTATTTGTATTTGTATTTGTTGCGGTTGCTGCTGTTGCTGCTGTTTTTCCTGTTGCTACATGTAGAATGTTCAAGATGATTGAGTTCTTGAGTTAAACTTGAGTTGAGTTGAGTTGATTCTTTTTTCTTTTTCGTCTTCTTGTCTTTGTCTTTCATTTAATTTATTACGTACTGTACATGAGTACAGTACAGTATGATACTACAATCAATTGGAAAGAAGTTTAAGTTACCGTCGTACAGTACAGTAGTAGTTCTACTGCAGAAATACTTTTTGCTTTTTACTAGCTAATTACATCGGTACTTTCTATGGTCCTATTCTATTCTTTAGTATTTATGTAGGTTTTGTTTTTGCATTTACTTGTAGGTTTATACAGTAGTAGTTTTATATTGATTGGTCCTATTCTATTCTGTAACATTTATGTAGTTTTTGTTTTTTGCATTTAAGTTCATACAGTAGTAGTTTTAATTAATATTCTATGGTCCTATTCTATTCTGTAGCATTTATGTAGATTCTGTTTTTTGCATTTGTTAATACAATAGTAGTTTTAATTTATATTCAGCCAGCCATTGACATGATCGAGCAAAAGAGAAAAAGAACATCATGAAAATGAAGCGAGCGATGATAGCGAATGATTGTAATTGGTGTTCTCTCTCTTTTCATACTGTGTATAAAATAGAATAATTTTTGAGGTAATATATATGCATCGAATATCAATTTTTTTTTTTCTCTATTGCCTTAAAAAGTAATTGTTAAGTTAACACGAAAACAATTATCGTGTAAGTAGTGTCGTGTTAGTTACTGTGTACAGCAATAGCTAATAAGAATACATTTTATTGAACAAACAGTGTGGCGCGGAAGAAATCACGGGTAGTAATTTTTTAATAATGATTGTTAAATAATAAAGCTTTTTTGTTTCGAACAATCGCTCCACGCGTTGAAGCAAAAAAGAATTACAGTACATGACATTTACTTTATTACTTTTACACCTAACTACCGTAACGTTAGTTACCGACTAAATTCCTTTCTTTTGTAACGGCAATGCAGCTTGCGAGGGAAGCGAAGGAAGCGAATAATTGAACCATCATATTAATATTACTATATAGGTGTTTGCAATGACTTACATTTGTGTATGATGTATTTAGTGTTAGTAATTAAGCGATTGCAGCGAGTTGAAGCGAGTGATGCGAAGGAAGCGAATAATCGTACTTTGCTTTACTATTATTATATATGGGTTTGTAATGACTTACGATGTGTAATTTTCATGGATTTTTTCGTTGATACTATATATCATTCAGAATCAAAATTATTTTATATTGGTTTGTAATGTCTTACGATTGATATGACTCGATTGAAGCAATACTAATTCACTCAGTACCATTCTACTCAAGTTTTTATACCTTGATTGAAGCAATACTAATCTACTCAATACCACTTTACTCAAGTTTTTATACTTCGATCGTACTTTTTATTACTATTATATATATAGGTTTGTAATGACTTACGACTTGTGATGTTCATGGATTTTTTCGTTGATACTATATATCATTCAGAATCAAAATTATTATATATTGGTTTGTAATGTCTTACGATTGATATGACTCGATTGAAGCAATACTCATTTACTCAGTACCACTTTACTCAAGTTCGTACATTTCCATTGATGCAGTACTAATTTACTCAAGTTTGTATATTACCGGTAGGAAAGAAATAATAAAAAGATAATCACCTATTTTTCAAACTGTTTGTGCGCTTTTGTTAGCACCAATCAATGCAAAACACACAAACACACACACATTAAAGTAAACTCGATCAATACAACACTCATAAGTTACAATTCGTTCAAGTACGAAACGAAAAAGGAGAGAAAACACTCAATATCAAACAACAATCACATAAATATCATTATAAAATGTAAGTACCAGAAGTTAGATGAACATTAATATTTGTATGCATCGGCGATGGCATGATGCCATAATAATTAAATTAAATTCAGCACAACAACAACAGTAATACAGTAATGATAATGGTAATGATGGTAATGATGGTAATGATACTGATGATAATCATAATGATGATGATGATGATGACGATAATGATAGTAATAAGAACAATAACATGAATTAAACTAACGTCTTTTCAATACGATAGTACATTATGTGGTATACGTGTTATGATGTATTGCGTAAATTACAACTGGTGGTTGAATTAAATAGTATTAATGTTTTTGTGAATGGTACCAACAATGGTAGTGCCATTACGACACTACGTTGTCCTTTTGTAATTCTGATGAGACGAGGTCAAGTCTATACGGAATCAAGTGTGGGCGTACATTTCATGTGGTCTAGTACTGAGATTATTACAATAATACGACGACATCATTGCAATTACTACTGCAACGATACATCAGTGCCATCACTTCTGCAACTACGGTACCACAACAATATAAATGAAATTCAAAAACAGCAAGACCTACTACTGCGAACAGCAACAGCAGCAATAAAAATAATGAATTACAAAAATTACCAAGAATACAACTAAGACTACATCATTCCACCTACTAGTACACCATCAACACCATCAACAGCCACACCAAAACAAAACAAATGGAACAACAACTACTGTCTTACGATACCTTTATTTGGTTACGGGATGCTTTTATAAACAGCGCCAACAATGGACATAGTGTACGATCATGATCCATCAGTATAAATTTATCGTGTGACGTAACCCAAATCCTATACGTATACAGTATGGTACCACCACCACCATCAAAGCTAGAAGAAGAAGAAGAAGAAGAAGAACAACAACAACATCTTAGAATATTATCCTTTCCTATTATTATCTACATGCCTTTATGTTGTCAACGTCAATGTCTCCATTGTTTCAAAATGTTACCATGTGCAATGTGTATTGTACATACAACTACATATCAATCAGACACCATTGAAATTTTACTCACATCATTTTTCCCCCTATAGCAATCACAATGAAATGTTCTTTTGCGTGCATCAGCGCCTTACTTGCTCCCGTCCTTGTTACTGCTAAGTTAGCTGGTGCTAACCGTCTTGAGGTTGGTTCTGAACCAACCAGAATCTACAAAGTGGATGGTGACGTTGAGGATTACAAGAAGAAGGATGAAGGAACAACGCCATCTCATCCTACTGCTGAGTCTGCCTACTCTAGTTCTGGTGGTGATAAGGAAGCATGCTTCCCTCCTGTAACACTTAGCACAACCAGCAAGATTAATGCTGGTAGTCTTCCATTGTCCTCTTGCTCCTCCTCAATGAAGCAGATTTGCATCAACAACGATATGAAGCAATTGTCTTCTGGAGTTTGTATGGACATCATCGATGTCCCAATTTCCTATTGGGACACTAGCGATCCTAGTGCTTCATCTGACATTCCAGCTTCATATTGGGAGGATGTTGTTACTAATACATCTGCACGTGATGAACGTCGCATATTATCTCACAAATGCAGTGTAACATGTCCTGATGAAGATCGTCCTGATGTTTCCAAATATGATGGAACCTTCGGAAATTTGGTTAAGAATGATAGAGATCTCTATTCTGGCACAATTAACTGCTGGGATACGTCAAAAATTACTAATATGAATAATGCTTTCTTTGATCAAAAAGAATTCAATGAACCTATAGAGTGTTGGGACACCTCGAAGGTAACATCAATGGACAATATGTTTAGAGGTGCATCTGTTTTTGACCAATCCATTGGTGAATGGGACACGTCAAATGTAGAGACAATGGCCTTTATGTTTATGTTTGCTTCAGTGTTCAACAAACCTATTGGCAAATGGAACACGTCAAAGGTAGAGAGTACGAGGTATATGCTTTATCAGGCATCTGCTTTCAACAAACCTATTGGTGAATGGGACACGTCACTAGTAACAGCAATGGACAGTATGTTTGGATATGCAACCACATTCGACCAATCTATTGGTGATTGGAATACAACAGCTGTAACAGCAATGCAACAAATGCTCCGAGAAACTTCTATCAATCAACCACTTGACACATGGGACACATCTCAAGTGACATCTATGAAATCTATGTTTTATGGAGCATCTGATTTCAATCAATGTCTTTCCACATGGGCTGGAAAGACTCCTAAGGATATTGATACCAGTTTTATGTTGCTTGGCACTGCTTGTCCAAATAAGGGTTCATATTTAGACCCAGAACCAGGTCAGGGGAGAGGCCCAAACCCAGATGAAGGTCCATGGTGCCGAAGTTCTGACCAAGCATGTATTGTCCCGCCAACCCTAAGCCCAAGTTCTGCTCCTAGTGCTGTTGCGAGTAGCAAACCTAGTACTGTCCCAAGTTTGGTACCAAGTGATGTTCCGAGTTTGGTACCAAGTTCTAGTCCAAGCCAGAAGCCCAGTCTTTCACCAGGTGATGTACCTAGTGCTGCTCCTAGTACCGATCCGAGTAATGTGCCTAGTTCTACACCTAGTGTTGATCCAAGTAAAAAACCAAGTACTGTCCCAAGTTCAGTACCAAGTTCATCACCTAGTGTTGTACCTAGTGCTAGCCCAAGTTCAGGTCCAAGCCAGAAGCCAAGTCTTTCACCAAGTGATGTACCTAGTGCTGCTCCTAGTACCGATCCGAGTAACGTACCTAGTTCTTCTCCCAGTGTTGATCCGAGTAGCAAACCAAGTACTGTCCCAAGTTTGGTACCAAGTTCATCACCTAGTACTGTACCTAGTGCTGGTCCAAGTTCAAGTCCAAGCCAGAAGCCAAGTCTTTCACCAAGTGATGTACCTAGTTCTACTCCTAGTGTTGATCCGAGTAGCAAACCAAGTACTGTCCCAAGTTCAGTACCAAGTTCATCACCTAGTGTTGTACCTAGTGCTGGTCCAAGTTTTAGTCCAAGCCAGAAGCCCAGTCTTTCACCAAGTGAGGTACCTAGTGCTGGTCCCAGTGCTGATCCAAGTAGCATACCAAGTTTTGCTCCTAGTGTTGATCCAAGTAACAAACCTAGTACTGTCCCAAGTTTGGTACCAAGTGATGTCCCGAGTTTGGTACCAAGTTCTAGTCCAAGCCAGAAGCCCAGTCTTTCACCAAGTGATGTACCTAGTGCTGCTCCTAGTACCGATCCGAGTAATGTGCCTAGTTCTACTCCTAGTGTTGATCCGAGTAAAAAACCAAGTACTGTCCCAAGTTCAGTACCAAGTTCATCACCTAGTGTTGTACCTAGTGCTAGCCCAAGTTCAAGTCCAAGCCAGAAGCCCAGTCTTTCACCAAGTGATGTACCTAGTTTTGGTCCTAGTGCTGATCCAAGTAGCAACCCAAGTTTAGTACCTAGTTCTACTCCCAGTGTTGATCCGAGTAGCAAACCAAGTACTGTCCCAAGTTCAGTACCAACTTCATCACCGAGTGTTGTACCCACCACGGGCTGTTCAAATGATCTTGACTTTAAATTCCAAGGCGATTCGTCGAAAACTTGTGATTCATACACTGAATTGAAACCCAGGAAGAGATGTAAAAAGATAGTTGCTAATACTGGTGGAAAAAAAATTAGATACTTTTGTCCTGCTACATGCAAGAAGAAATGCAAGATTCCACGTGGTAAGTGTGAAAATTTGGATACATTCCGATTTCAAGGTGATTCATCAAGAACATGTGATTCATACGTTGCTTTAAAACCCAATAAGAGATGTAGAAAGATACAACCTAAATCTGGTGGAAAGAAAGTTAGAAAATTTTGTCCTGCTACATGCAAAAAGAAATGCAAGACTTTGTAAGATCTATAACATCAAAATCAGCACAAGCACACACTAAGAACATCAACAGTTGTATTCACATTCAATCCGTTAATAAACTACAATATCACTCATCTTAAAATATATATTAACATACAGTAAAACACACACACACACTCACAAATGGGACCAGAAAGATACAATGGCTGTGTCGCCCAGCCCGTCCATTGTGACGTAAAATAAAATAAAACAAAAATAGAACAATCATTTAAATGCAGGATTTTTATTTTGTAGACTAAGTTACAAACAATAGTCGTTAATTAAGAATTCATTCTAATTTGAAAACTGATGTACAACTATTTTATGACAATACTAGTAGGGAATACCTACTTATTGCTAGCTAGTAGCTCTGCATTAGCCAACTCTAGATATGACCTTTTATGGTGGTCGTAAGAACCGTTAATAAGAAGGATCACGACCATTCACGAGCGATATTGATTGATTGATACTGCTATTATTCGCTTCGATCTTGGACAACGATCCTATGTACGGTACAGTAGAAGATTTTTTTTGGCTTGATACTGTGGTACAATTCAGACGGGTCTAGTTGAGTCGTGCGAAATTGTAGGAGGCAGAAGAGAAGAATTTTGCCTGTGTGTGATTGCATTTAATCTCAGGCTCACAAAACACTTCACGTAAGCTTTTAATCACGCAACCGTGATCGTGCAATTTCAATGCTCACTTTATTATATTATAGAGATATAAAAGCGATCTGCTCGTTCGTCTCTTCGTATATATATATATATATATATATATATATATTACGATTACAGTAATCCTAATTCTATCATTCTAAACACAAAGACATCATCTATAATAATAGGAATAGGAATAATACGACGAGCACTATGACCGGCAACAACATTATAGAAAATGAACGATGAAGGAAAAATAATGGTAAACTATTAAAGTTCGTTTTCGTTGCAATATTTTTTTTCCTTCTTGGATTGGTCATCTTTTTATATGTTCATTGCACTAAAATTGAGTATGAAGTAGCTGCTCTTGTCGCTACTGCTGCTGCTGCTGCTACTGCTCCTAATAATAATATCACTGGTGATGACAACAGCAACAATAATATTATGACGATTAATACGTCCAACGATACATTACAACAGATATTTATATAGATAGTAATCGGTTGTTTAATGAAAACGAAATATTAATGGTTGAACTGAGAAGAGTACTTCCTCCGTGCACCGGTAAGTGACTGTTTGCTATCGCTTCGAATTATTAAAGGATAAAAGTGCGTTTAACCCTTAAAATCTACCAACAAAATGCGAAATGTACGAAAAAAAAGCGAAGCTTTTTAAGGGTTCAACCAGTTTGTAATCTCTAATAATTCCAATCGATAGTACGCTGTCACTTAGTGGTGCACGGAGGAAGTAGTAATCCAAACAGGTTCAGGCGTTCAGGAACCAAAACACGAATAAAGAACATTTTTAGACATCCAACGTAAATTTATAAATAATAAGGTTAGAGGAGTAGAATTTAATATGTACTCACAGAATCGAAATCTAACAATAAAACAATCAACATACTAAACATTAACAACAACAAAACAGTATCAAAATATACAAAGATGGATATTCTTCTATCGAGTGTCCTTCTAATCCTTTTTATCTCTGTCATTTTTTGTGATGGTAACAGTCTTGACCCAAGTCCCGACGTTATCGAACAGTGTGTTAACGATGACTCGTCTGGTGCCAATAATGCATCTTCTGTTGCATTTTACCATTACGTTGTCGATGATGATACTACTACTACTACTACTACTTCTACTGGTAGTAATAATAGAGGAGTACAATACACCATTTGTGCAGCCAACAGAACAAGTTACGGTTTTAATATTGATACTATCACTAATGCTGAAGCCAATTCGATTTGCAAGATCAATGAAGTTTCGATGGTATTACCAGAAGATTTAAATGAAAAATGTTCCGATTTAGTAGTGTATTCTACTGAAAGAGGAGAATATGTCAAATTATCATCCGTTTTGGATTGTATGAACCGGTGTAGTAATGTAATCTTTAGGGATTGGAATGAGGATGAAGCGAACTACAATTATGAATTTGATGATGATATTGTTTTTGGAGGAACAGGTAGTACATTACCTATGGCAACTACTTCGATCGATGGCGAGGAAGTCTGTTTGTGTAATTAGGGTAACAGTAGTACACCGATCGTAGGTTGTGTTTTAGTGCTTCCAACGATGCCAATTCAATTTTATAACTACTACTATTAGCTTTGCTACTGTTGTTATTGTTATCGTCGCTTCTGCTTTTCTTGTATTACTAGAACAAAAAATAGAAATAAATTATAAAAGAGACAAAATGAGAACAACACAACATATGCTATCTTAATTCTTTGCCATTTTCACTCAAATTCACAGTTCTTTTACTAGTGTTTCTGCTTCTTAAATTAAAATGTCCAGGAACCCTTTATTCAAAATATATACATGTAATTTACTGGTGATTAATTATACATGTTGTAATTTAGCATGTAATTATCATTGGAAAATTAATTTTCATTCACAGTTCTCTAACCAGTGATTTCTACTGGTTAAATTCTCTAAGTGCTTTTTACGTGTTAATGATGGTTGAATGTATCGTTGATTTTTTTGTAATATACACTACATTCCAACGTACGTACGTACGTACGTACGTACGTTATACAATATATAGAAATATACAGTAGAACCTACAGTATTCTCAAAAAACAATAACAAAAAACCTAAAAAATTGTATTGTATTGTCAAAGATCTAAATATTACAGATAGATAGACAGAGCATTATATTATATTATATTATATTATATGATATAACTTGTTATTTATTTTTGGTTGATAAAGTAAAACAAAACAAAACAAAACAAAACAAAATAGAATAGAATAGAATTCCATTCAACGTTTATTTTATCATATTTTTTTCGTTTTCGTATATATAATATTACTTGACATTGACATTGACATTGACATTGACATTGACATTGACATTGACATTGACATTGATATTGACATTGACAGTGACAGTGACAAGATCTGAACATATTGACGAATAATATAATACTATTTTACATTTTACATTATTCTTATTTATATTATTATTCTTCAATTAAATTAAATAGTTTCATAGATTTCTTGTTCTTTTTTATTACGTGTGATAGTGGGTGTAGAGATGAGGATATTACAGATAAGATCCAGGAATTTTAAACCAGTACCAGTCACTAACAGAATTAATCCCCAACTCCAATTCCAGTCATAAGAGACTTCAATAGAATAGGAAATATCGTCAGAATTGTCACCAACTTCATTACCTTCACGATCATAGTACATATAATATGCTTCATTATTATTATTATTATCTTGATTGTTGTTCATAATAAAGGATGTATTATTAAAACATAACAAGTAAACACTGGATAGAATAATATTGAGATTTAATAAAATAATGACTAGACCAAGGATAGTGAGTGTATTTTTGACACAATTACTATCATATCCCGAATACATTCGAAGTTGTGTCAAAAAGAATGTGGGAATAAATAATGAGAGACTCATTAAAATGGAAATAGTACTATTCATACTAAAATAATTATAATTATTACAATCGGAGGATGGTTCTGAATTTAATAAATAATATGGATCGTTCTCGTTCTCATTCTCATTGTCATTCTCATTACATAAATTATTATAACCAATTACACTTTGTTGATTTTCAATACCAATACCACTGAATCCGAAATAAATGGTATTACTAGTACTAGTACTACTACTACTACTTGCAGAATTTGCCGCGAATACTGTGGTTTCCAGGATAGTGATTTCAAACAATGAGGATTTACATAGTAAAAAATATTCCAAACTGATCGATAATGCCGTGTAGGCTGTCAATACTACTGCCAGTATATTACATAAAAAACCAAAATGTAAAATATAAAAACGAACTAATTCATTTTTGTTCGGAGTACTATTACTATTACTATTACTCTTACTAGTACTAGTACCAAAACCAATGGCACCAAACCAACGACAACATCCATTTGTTTCCAATAAAACAGGAAAATATCCAACGATTGGTGAGACCCAACAACATGGATTGGGTGGTCGTTCATTGTCATTATATTTCGATTGTCCATGAATACGATCCATTAACCATTTATTATTTGTATTTGTATTATTTGTAGTATTATTTGTATTTGTATTATTATTATTTGTATTGTTTGTATTATTTGTAGTATTATTATCATTTGTATTTGTATTATTTGTATTCTTATTTGTGTTACTGGTCCTATTCACCATATTCGCATTCGCATTCGCATTCGCCATATTACTGGAATTTGAATTTGAATTTGACTTTGGTTGTGGTTGTGGTTGTGGTGGAGAAGATTGAAGAGGAGGAGGAGGAGAGTTCTTCTTCGTCGTACTAATAGTAGTGGAGGAAGGTAAGATTTCTTTACTTTGTGTCTGCTGCGTTGTGTGTTGTGTGTTTGTGTCTGAATGCGTTATTGTGGTGTTACAGTATACAAGTATATAATTTAACTTTGCTTTTGTCTTTCGTCGCGAGAATTAATTTTATACTTTCTTGTGCAAACCATACTTACCGTAAGTTATATGATGTTTTATACGAGACAAGACTCAACTCAATTAATTTGTCGAGAAGCAAGAACGAAGGAAAAAAATATCCAGCTAAAGTTGAAATCCTAGCATCCTCATGCTCGTGACTGGTTCATGCATGAATGAATGAATGAATCAATCGAATCCACGTTTCTTTTCGTCGCGGAACACCCGACAACAACACAACAATCATTACACGGTTCTTTTTGTCGTCAAGAAATCAAGTCACGTTGCAAATATACTGATCATAATGGTGATGATAATTTGAAGGTGGTTTGTTTGTCGACATAAGTACTGCAATCGAATACTATTTATTAAGTTGATATATTTTACTAAGTTAGAAGTACTAGAAATACACGTGTGGTGGTTCTATATTTTATAGATAGTATTATAGTACAGTACAGTATATATTGTAATGATTATAGTAATATTAGTTAGTAGGTAGTTCATAATTGTAGTCCTACTCTCTATTACTCGGCACTACTACGGCACAGCAGCCAACTGTTCTCGTAGTAGCAGACCTCATCAACATCAGTACTACTATTGCTGGAGGATGATGACAAGGATGCCATATCATCATATAGGATTGACGATGTACAAGATATTGCATCATCATCAAAGAATGGACGTGATATCGAATAACACTCATCATCATGATCATTATCATGATCATTATCATTATCATTGTTATTATCATTGTTATCGTACGTATTATTATCGTGCGGGTGCGTCGTCGTCGTGTTATTGTAATGCTGTGCTTGTGTTTGTGCTGGTTGTGCGTATAATAGTGCTTCGGACGAATCCGATGATGACGATGATTCATAGTTATCAGGACGGATGCTAGTAGTTCCGAAGGGAATAGGATTATTATTATTATTAGAAGTAGTAGGAGTAATAGTCCTATCTGTCGAAAAAGGATTAGTACGTTTTAAGAACGCCGACACAGATAATGGTGTCGTCTTAACATTATTGGTGTTGTTGTATTTCTTCTGTTGTTGATTGGAATACCTTTTCGTTTCCATTAAACCGACGACGGCTGGTTGTGTTGTTTTATTATTGGTAGATGAGGAGGAGGACAACGTAGTACAAGCAGCCATTAATTCCTGTTGTTCCTTTTTAGTGAAAGGAATAGGAAATTCTTTTATCAGCTTACGACTTACAGCCGATTGTTTCATCGATTCCATCAGTACTTGCATACTAGTATTGATCATCATGGATTGTTGATGTTGATCAACAATTTGTTCCTGTTGTAATACTTCCATTCTTTCTCCCCTGTCTCTCATTATTGATGTTCGATGATGATCATTATTAAGACCGATGCTAGTGGGTGATACTGTAAAAAAATTGGAATCACGATCTTGTTGTCGTTGTCGTTGTCGTTGTTGTTGTTGTTGTTGTTGTTGTTGTTGTTGAACAGCAGCAGCTGATGATGATGATGATGTTTCTTGAATATTGAATCTTGCATTTTGTATGCCATTAAGCGATTGTGACATCATTCCTTGTTGTACGATGCGTTGGTATTTATCATCATGCATGTTATTCATGGATGATGCTGTAAAAAATTTGGTATCACGATCTTGTTGTTGCTGTTGAACGGCAGGACGAGCTGATGATGATGTTTCTTGAATATTAAAAAATCTTGTATTTTGCATGCCATTCAGTGATTGTGACATCAATCCTTCTTGTTGTACGATGCGTTGATATCTATTATCATGCATGTTATTCATGGATACCGATAATCGATTCTTCTCCTGTACGTACATAATTTCTTCCATTTTGACAGTTTATATATATTAAGTTAATATTTAGTTTGAAAATGTTGTGTTTTGATTGTTTTGATTTTTTTTAAAGCTCATTAGACTTTGTGAAGAGATTATTAGTACTGTACACGTAATTCGCGTCTAAATTATAAGTTCTTTCTAATAAATAAGATGACAACGTCATCAATTGACATTATGAGCGCGCACGATTTGACAAGACTCTCTAATTTTGATCGTGGAAGCCGATTTTTTTGTCGAATTGAGTCCCTTTCGATAGGTCACCCGGCGCGAAAATTCAAGAATGCAATTGAAGGGTGTAACGCACCAAAGTTTGACGTGCAGTTCACAAATAGTCTTTTATATTTAACTTTTATACAGAGATTACAATTCACGGGTAGAAATTGTACTACTACAGTGCTTTACTCGCATTTGTTAGTACTGTACCATAGTGCTTGCTTATCACAAGACACATGCATCATGATTTTGACTACTGCAGTAGATACTGTATTCTTTTGTCAATACAATGACAGATATGATGCATTCGCATGCGAGTCAGTTGTCGAGTCCGTTGATTCTTGCTTTTGAAAGCACTTACATTTATTCGTTGTTTTCAGCTTTCGGTGAGATGTGCTGACGAAAACACGCTTTTACGTTATTACGTTATGTACTTTTAGCATTAATTTGTTGTTCTTTCGAAAGTGAGAGAAAAATCATACAGTACGGCAGAAGGATCGTTCTATTCCATTCCATTCCATTCCATTCCATTCCATTCACAACAAATCTTCCCATCCTTCATTCATTTTCTCCTCAAGCCAATCCTAGCTATGGACGTATTACTGTATTATTTATTTGTACTGTAAAAGCACAGCACAGCACATAACAGAACGTAGTACAGTACAGTACAGTACAGTAATAAAGCAGCTTAGCATAGCACTACACCGGCCGGATCGTGTTTTAAGTTGAGGGACTTATACGAAAAAAAGAAAGGAAAGATAGATACAAACATAAATGAATAACTGGGTCCTTTTGCTTCTTTATTATTATTATTAATAGATTTTGACATGATTTTTGCTTTCTTTTTCGTACAAATATTATTATGACTAGACAACACCGTTCAATCACTACAGTATCTACTCTCCCCTCTCTTCAGTAATTATTACCTAGTCTTCTCGTCCATTTTACTTTAACTAACTAGCTTAGCCTATAGTATAATTCAGTATCGTTCACTTCTACCTGATCGTGTTGATCTTTCTTGTGATACACGTCTTCTTGTAGGTCGTCGTTGTCCTTGCTCTTCATGATTTACACGTCCAGTAAAATCAATAGAACGTGATCCACTTTGGACACTATTACTACCAGAATATGATGGTTCCTTCCTACTTGATGATGGATAATTATTTTGATATGCTGATTTTGATGACTTTGTTGATCTTGATGACTTCATTGATTTTGATGACTTCATTGATTTTGATGAATTAGTTCTAGTTAGTCCTGTTCTTGAGCGTGATGGTGTTGGATCAATTCCTGCATTATTAGGACGAAAACTTCGTTGTGAGCATTGTGATCTCGACGAGGAACCTCCTCCTCCTCCTCCTCTTTCACTTTGAATGTCAATCATACCAATAGGTGGATTATATACACTACCACTAAATGAATGATTTGAATTATTCGTCATCATCATACTGTTCGGATCTTGGTACTGTTGCTGTTGTTGCATCATCATCATATTATGTTGTTGTTGTTCAATACCAATAGCATCTTCCAAATCCATTGGTACACCACCATATTGCTGCTGATGCTGTTGTTGCTGCTGCATCATCATCATATCATTGCCGTCTTGTTGTTGTTGCTGTTGTTGTTGTTCCAAATCCATTTCCATTTCATACTGTTGCTGGTTTAATTCTTGTTGTTCTAGAAACATTTGTTCTTCTTCATGCAGTTGTTGTTGCTGTTGTTGTTGCTGCATTAATTCAAATTCATATTGTTGATTGTCTTCCATTTCAGCAATTTGTTGTGCCATTAATTCACGTTCTTTTGCTAATTTTTTCATTGATTTTGCCATCTTCTTCTTTTCTACTGCTGTTTGTTCTAATTCTGATTCAAGTGATTCTTCAATTTGCCTTGCCTTCCTATTTGCTTTCTTAAGCTTGTATTCTGTTTCCTTTTTAGATTCAGCTAAATTATTTAACTTCTTGGTAGAAACACGACTTTCGAATCTTGCATTTATTGCTGCACGCTCTGCCCGTTCAAGGTCATCTCGATCATTATTGTGTCGTGGTCGTGATCGTTGTCGTTGGGGTAGACGACGACTTGATTTGAAAACACGATCCCGATCACTTCCCCGATCACATCTACGATCACCTCGTCGTGTACTTCTACTTTCTGATGAAGTTGACTTCGTTGATACAGATCCTTTCTCTCTATTATTATTACTATTATTATTATTCCTGTTCTTACTTGATGAACGATAAGAAGGATCACGAGAACGATTAGAATGACTTGAACGACCAGACTGACCACTACCACTACCACTATTATTATCACTATCACTATCAGAACTATCATTATCACGTGATGACTTCTTCTTTTTTTTCTTTTTCTCTTTTTCCTTTTCCTCCTTCTCCTTCTTCTTTTTCTTTTTTTCCTTATCCTTCTTTTTCTTTTTCTTATCACTATCATCTGAATCATCTGAATCATCTGAATCACTGTCAGAATCACTGTCAGAATCATCGCCCGATTCAATATCCTATAGGTTGTAACATAGGTGCAGTAAGATACAAAAATGAGGAGGTGCAGAATAGAAAAGTTAAGTTAGACGGAAACGATGAAATGGAAGAAATATTTTCTCGATGATACAAGGAAAAGGGAGAGAGAGATTCTATTTGAGTATCGTTCAGGGATACGGAAAGGTGGAAGAAGGGAGAATATGTGCAAAGCAGCAGAGAACACCGGTTGGCTGTACGGTGCAATATACAATATATATGACGGTGATGATGATGATGCTGGAAGAAGAGAATCAAATCAGATCGAAACAAATCAATCTACATTTTTTCTGTTTGGTGTCCATCCCATCCGTCTCTCCATCAAATCAATCGTATACTGTACTGTACTGTACTGTACTGTACTATGCTGTACTGTAATGGTCTGTCCGATATGGACGATGACAATAACGATGGATGATCGACGATATCCCCGAACAGAAGATTGTAAAGTCATATACGCAAAACGAATAAATCGTGTTCGTCATCGTCGTTGGTGGTAGTATTTATCTTGGCCTTGTCCTTGCCTTATCTTGAGTACAAGCAAATGAATGAATCGTTGTCGTCGTTGGTGGTATTTGCATTTGTATTTGTATTTTTTTGTCTTTGTCTTTGTCTTGAGTACAAAATTAGACTAGCCATTTTTTTTGCGATGGATGGAACCTAGGCATAGCTAGCCGACGATGTAACTCTCTCTTTCTCTCTCTCTCTCTATCTATCTCTGTATGCGTATGTGTATGCGTAGGTCTTATCTTTCTGTGTAGAACTGTATATGTCTTGTCTTGTCTTGCGTTGCGTTACGTTGCGTTGCGTGGTATTGCAGTAGATCCCTCTCGTCGCTCAATCATTCTCATTGTATATATCTCTATCTCCTGACTCTCTCCTTACTTTATCAAACACACACACACACACACACACACATACACACACACACACAACCGCAAATAAGTAAGTAAACGAATAAAGCTACGTACCTTTTTGCCTTTCTTGTTCTTTTTCTTCTTATTTTTTTCTTTACCATTTTTCTTGACACTAGTAGAATCACTAGTAGTATCTCCAACTTTAATATTCACCGCCACCATACTTTTAGCATTTCTACGTCGTGATCTACAATATAAATAGATACATAATAATAATACTAATAAACCACCACAGGAACTACCAATAATAATGATCATTGTGGTGGTAAAGAACCCTTCATCGTTTGTCGTCACTGTCCCCGCTGCTTCTGGTTGACCACCCATAACACGATCACATCCATACCATTCACATGTCTTATCACCAATAGAATACTTTGTTAACCATGTCGTATCAAATTGACAACCAATATACAATTCTTGTTCCGCAACACAACAACAAGAATGTGGTCCGTCCTTGATTGGTGACCATGGTTTGCACGTTCGATAATTTGCTTCTAAACATATTTCCGGATCGGTCGGTGGTTTAAAGGCCAATGTGGATCGGAATGCATTTTCAGCATTACTTGGAAATTCGTCCGGATAGGTATTTATATCAATACAGGCTGCACATGTTTCTGCATCACCTGTGACACAACTAATTGCACCTTCTAATTCTGTATCACAAACCATAATAAAATACTAATAATGTACTTTGTACTTTGTCTCTCTCTCTCTCTCTTTCTTTGTCTCTCTCTTTGTATTTCTCTTTTTGTCTGTATCTCTTTCAATCTCTCTATCGCTTGTTAAATAACCGCCCTTTATTGATGACGAGTTGTGTCGATAGTAGTGACAGTCTTCTTTTTGTTTTGTTTTGCTTTGCTTTGTTTGCACTGTGCTGCTGGGCTTTGATGTGTTGCTATTTTGCTATTATTTGCTCTTGTGCCTACTATACTATACTGTATGCGTTTGTTGTTTGCTATGTTACGTACGTGTGTGTGTGTGTGTGTGTGTGTGTGTTACCTGCTTATTGTTCATGTGCGGTGTTTTGTTTTGTTGAAGTAAGTTTCAATACCGTAGGACCGATATAAAGTAGTAAGTCTAGAAGTCGTAGTAGTGTCAGTGTCAGTGTCAAGGCGTACAGTACTAGTAGCGCACATCTAAAGAAGAAAGAGGCGATATGTAGCAAAAGAGATACAGTAGTAGGGAGAGTGAAGTGAGGGAATACAGTAGAAAGGTCACAATACAATACAGTCAATGGAACACAACCAATACACAGTAGTAAAGTGACAATTAATAATAAAAATAAGAATACCTACAGTAATGCATTACAGTACAGTTCCTAGAAGATAAATACCGTATGATAAAAAAATGAAAATACATAGGCTTGATATAAATTCTTCAAGAAAGAGAAGACATAAATATACCGATAAAATGACTATAAATCAATGTAACGTTATGTAAATCAACAAAAGAATGTGAAAGTGTTAATGATCGAATGAATCGAAATCGAATCATAAAAGTAGCACAGAAGATGTTCTGACGACTTGATTATATATAGGAATGATAATTTAAATATATACCCAACAGGTTTACAGCGGCGGAAAGACATTTTCATTACACCGAACCTGAACAGGTGGGACTCAACTTCATTTTTATATACAGTACAAATAAGACTACGTAAATAGAAATCAGGCCGCCCCCCCCCAATTGAGAGTAATCGGTTCAACAAGTTTCGATATAAAATAAATACGTCTTTCTTGTAAAAAACGCGTGTTAATTTGCGCGATTGGGTTTATACGAAACTACAGTACGCGATTACTATCAATGCCAATATAAGAACTAAATCATGTCCAAAAATTTTATTAGTATTTGTTAGTCTAGTATGTTATATCAACTTTAGCATCATATATGTGCACCTGAAAAGTCATTTTTTTGGAAAATTAAACCATGAAGTTTACAATTAACCTATTGGATGGAGTTCTATTATATTCCTTAGTCTCACAAGGCTACAAGCATCTCATAATGTAGGCTCACACACAGCACACATCATTCTTTTATGAGATATCTTGTTCTGGACACAAAGCAGGGTAGAACTTCCAGGAAAATGCTTTTTTTTGGTCAGCGAGAGTTCCTCTAACTTACCATGTGTGTGACAACTATTGATCTTAAAATATGTGGTATGCACTCCCTCAGTTCATGCACACATTCCTGTTACGATGACGAGCATTTAACACACCATGTTACTAGTTAATTTGTTGCGGCTATTATTTTTGCTAGAAGAACTTTTTTCAAAAAATAAAATCATGGAACCCATTATATGCTTAATATTTATATGTATGCAAGACAGTGGGTTTGATCAGGGGTTCACTTTCTTCGTCAAGGACCAAAAACCAATAAATACCCTATTTTAGCTAAAATCCACTTAAAATAATTTTGCACGAGATGTAGCATATGAACCAGAAGCCCCAATGGTTTCGGCTTTAGGTGCATTAGTTTATTTTATGAGTATTTGTGTGAAAATACATGTCAAAATTTGTTTTGGAGCATAAATCAGCCCACAGTGATTATTTTAAGTACGGTCCTTGACTGCTTTTTATAATGAGATATTTTTGAAAACAGGGGTAAACTGCAATTACATCCCAAAAAATGGTGGGTTGGCATGATAATGGTTTCTATCCACAAGTAATAGTGTATGAGGATCTTGCCTAACCCTCCTACTACTTTTTCGTATGTTTGGTTGAGGAGGGAAGTAGATTTGGCTGTGGTAGGTTTGCACTCAAATCAGTCCTATTTTGTAGCAAAAAATACATACATAATATCTTCGACTCAGTCGACTGAACCCTAAAATCATTGTTCTATGTAAATATAAAACCTTTGAACCAAACACATTTTAGTTTATTTGGCAAAATTAGAGCATTAGCTATTGTGCATCACAATAGTGGCATAGCACAAAACAACTTCAATTGCACCAAGATAGTCTAGCAAGATTGAGCATGGTAGGGTAACTGAAAGAAAGATAGGAAAGTAGGAAGGCAAGAAATCATGAGACAACATATCAACTACAAGAAACAACAGCTAGTACAGTGTATGATGAATGAAATAATAGCAGCAGCAACAATAGAGTATGAACATAGGATGAACATTGAGGGGCAGTTGGAATGAAATGACTAGTAGTTTTACACATCACACACATTACAAATCATAGGTAGGTATGCACACACTCTGCACCTAGCCATCATTTCCAATCACCACCACATGTAGAGGATAGCTAGTAATGGACAGAAAGAGATAGGGACAATGAGAGGTTGTGATGAGAGAGAAAGAGAGATAGAAAGCTCTCTCTCAGAAAAACAAGCACACAAACACACAAAAACATACAACTATACACACATACACACATACACACACACACACACACACACACACACACACACATAAAGTGAAAGAATGAGAGGGTATGATGAGAGAGAGAGAGAGAGAGAGCCTGCTCTCAGAAAGACAACCACCATACACATGGCATGCACCACACACATATGGAAACAAACACACACCTGCAAAAAGATAAGAGAGAGAGAGAGAGAGAGGATGAATATTAGTGAGAGATTCAGGGCCCTATCTGCACAATAAATACACACAAACAAATGCTACTATTAGATAGATAGAATGAGAGAGATGTGCATCAGGCTAATAGATGACAGTTCAGAAAGGGAGAGGACAAATAATAGCAAGACACACATATGCCAATATAGTAGAGAGAAAGAAAGAGAGAGGGTGACAGAATAATAGAAGGAAAAAAATCAATTAAAATAGAGAGGATGAAATAGATAGAGCGCTCTACGCAAACAAACAGCAGTAGAAGACCAATATCAAAATCCACAAACTCTCACCTACCTACCGACCGCATAATGGGTCGTGGATACGTATGTATGATTCCAGTAGGCATAGGCAGACCCCCTCTACACAATCTGTTTCCAGATGCACAAACAAGACAAGGCATGGAAGGTCAAGGAATTGAATCCCAATACATATTGTATCTATATTGAAGGTGAGCAACAGGGCACTTCAAATTTTAATGCACACAGGCATGCATGCTATGGTTAGCATCAGAGCACCTGGAATGTACATATGATATGTGGTGGATTCATTCTAACCACCACATATTGTAGAATGGCACGCATGTACCTGCCTACCCATCACCACATGTAGGCAGGCAGGCACATCATGAATCCACAAACCTAACCATCAGTGCAAGAACCACTAAAGATGTGTTTGAAGCAATACTACTGATGATATGTGTATATATATTTGTTTGAGAAAGAGAGAGAATAATAGTGAGATAATAATGAGGGGGAGGGGGGGGGGGTCTCAAAAAGGTAATATGTAGCAGTAGAAAGAGTTGGGGTGAGATAATGAGAGGGTAGGAGAGAGAGCACTATTCTGAGAAGGATTAGACATGCATGCATACTAATGGATAGATAGAGAGAGAGAGATAGAGAGAGAGAGAGAACAAAAGTGAGAGAATCATAGTAGGATTGGAGGCAGGAGAGGCTGTGTGTGCTCTATAAATAACACAAACAAACAAACACACATGATATGCCTATTGATTAGATAGAAAGAGAGAAGAAGAAAGAGGAAGAAAGAGAGAGCTCTACACAAACACATCCATCCATCCTAATAGTAGGCAGAAAGGGGTAGGTATCTCAATATCATCATATAATATTTAATTGGAATCTATTGTTTTTAGGTACACAGAAAAGTAAAAGACAAAAGGAAAGTCAAGGAGAAAAAGAGTGTTCAATCTACAGTAGTACAGTGCAGTGCAGTGCAGTGCATTGGTATGGATGAAAAGTTATAGTATCTTATCTTATCTTATTTTATCTGGAACCTTTTTCTTTTTTAGCTTTTGGTAATTTCATACTAATTATTGTATCATTTCGAATAGTTTTCATCCGACCATTAATATTAATGATAGTAAATTCATTATCATAGGATACTAAACGACCTTCAATAGTTTTTTGTTTTGTTTTTGCTTTCTTGACCGTCTTTTTATCAATTTGTTGTATCAATACTACAAACCCTTTATAGACATTTAATATTTGTGGATTCGTTTTAATTAAGATCATTAAATCATCGGAGACACCTGGTGTTGTTACTTCAATTGAATGTACTTCCGCTATTGCTAAACCAATATTAATAATTCCATTATTATCGTCGTCCTCATCCTCATTGTCTTCGTCATTATTGTCATCCTCGCCGTATTTTTTAGGAGGATCTAACATTCTATTAATTGTTCGTGCTAATAATGCTATATCAATTGCACCACGTGCATTTTCATCTACCGGTTCTTCTGCTGGTTGCTGTTGTTCGTCTTTGTTGTTTTCGATATCGTCGTCGACGGCATCATCATCATCACCAAAAAGATCAGCTGTTACATCATCAGCTGTTGTTTCATCATCATCTGCATCCACATCTTCGTCTGCACCCTCTTCTGTTGTTATTTCATTTTCTGCATGTTCAATTGGTATTGCTGATAATAATACATCACCATGTACAGTAACAATAATACTTCCAGCTTTCCATTCAATATCTAATTTATTATTCTTTATAATGTCTGTACTACCGGCGGCGGTACTACTACTGATTTCAATTTCAGGTTCAGTTCCATTCTCATTACTTTCAGTGTCAGCGCCAGTGCCAGTGTCATCCAATACCATACCACATTCAATAGCAGCTTCACGAATTATACGTTCACCAAATTCTTTATACCCATTTGGTAATGCATGTAAAATTTGCTGTTGTGATTGTCGTCGGTGTTGTTGTGATTGTCGTCGGTGTTGTTGTTGTCGTTGGTGGTGGTAAATATTATTATTATTGATATTGATATTGATATTGTTATTGGTTGTGAAGGCTTCTACGATGCTCGGTAACGCGCATACTAGAAATGTAAACGCAAATGCAAATGATAAAGAAGACGACATTGTTTTGCTTTTTATAATAATATTCCAATCTCTCTTTTTTGTGTGTTGAATAGTAATTATTAATACGTCAATACGGTTTCTTCTGCCTATCCGCTCGCTGTATACAATTCCCACAAGTTACGGTAGTAATGTACCGTACTTACTTAGCTAATCTTGTGTATGGAATGGAAAGGCATGTGCATGGCAATAAAGGAATTTAGAATGATCCAGATTTTTAGATGATGATTCTTCATTCATCATGAATGAATGATGCGATGTGTGAAAAGATATATTATTTGAATGGTGGCATTTAAAAAAGCGTCGCCTGTGCGTCTGTCAACAGCCTTTTCACCTGTGTTCGACACAAAAGACTCACTCGACTCACTCGACTCAATCAACTCGTATCTTTCACTTATGCAACAAAAAAATCTTTTTCATCAACTAAGAACTTTCTGCGTGAACTTGTTTGTTATGGCTGAGAACTTTCTTGCGTGAACTTGTTTGTGTGTGCGGTGAAGGAAAACCAATCAATCCAAGAGATCGGTGTTCGGGTACTGTAAATTGTACGGTGCGTGAAAACGATAGGGCGAAGCAATTTTTTTTCGTGTCAACAGTTACACGTGCGCATCAATGTCTGTCGTGTATGTGATCATCAACCGAAGAACCAGACAGTGTGCTGTACTTTGGACTTCTTTGTACTTCTTTTTATCACTACAGAACAACGGCGGATGCACGTTGTAATCATCGTACTATGTACTTTGTACTACTTGATATACCATCACAAAACAGTCGTAACGTTGGTATCTTCTCTTCACAAACAAACAAAACACATACATTGACTACAGTAATACAAAACATCGTCTTTTAATATTTGAAAACAACACAAACACAACACAAACACAAAAACACAACACGAGCAATGACAACGACAATGACAATCGCAGCAAACAAAATCGATCAAGACCAAGATCAAACTAATAAAACAGTAATAATAATGCAGTTGAATGATACAAATACAACAACAAAAAGTGTTCAATTCCGTTCTGCTCATATAAAAGAAATACCGAAACTATATGAAAATTCAAAAGAAAAATCTGATTTGTGGTATGGTCAAAACGAAATAGATAGAATGAGAAAAGAATCATCATCTCAAATACAAGAAGGTGCAGGAATAATAAGAAGAAGATTATCATCAATTACGATGACACCATCTATAATAAAACACATTATACAAAAAAAGAAAGTTCAACTACATCAAAAGAAGATACTTAAATTACATAATAAATCGCAATACGACGATGTATACGATTATTGATAGAATAAGAAGTACTAAATATATTTAAAGAACTTCTAATCTAATCTACAGTACAGTGCAGTATACTACTACTATAATTATATATATATATAGCCTACTAGCTAATATAGATTTTATACTGTAGTATTCTTGAATAGCTGTACCAACAAGAACGAGTGACAGGAACCGCTACACATACATACAACTACATAGTAGTCATTCTGCGCATTTTAACAACAAAAATCTACTGAGTTTTGCTGAGAAGGATCGTAAGATCACTTTTCAAGTTAGAGACACGAGACCGGTTTCATTCGTTCAAGCAAAGAATTGTGTATTGACTTCAGATATAGCAAGAAGGAAAGCAAGTATGTACACGAAGAACCCATCGATATGTTCTCCATGTTTCTTCAATGGATGGCCTCATACTGTATGTCACAAGTGATTGTTGTCATCAACACAATCTTTTCTTTCAGTAGATCTTCTCTTTCTTATCTATTTCGCGCCACCAGTTTTGCGCTACCAGGGGCATGCGCTTCACTTATTGTATAAATATTTTTACTATTAGTACTAGTTTAGCTTTAATTTACGATAGAATATAAAATCGTTTCCCTTGAAAGTATGGAAATTGACGTATCATGATAAAAATAACAATACAATTCAAAAGTAATAAAAATCCAATACCAATCGTTGCACCTAAGGAATATGATAAACCACAATATCCTAAAAAACATTGTGTATTTCGTTTACCGAAACCATATTTTGTGGACGCATTAGTATTATAACTATTTGTTCCATTGCCATCATCATCAGCATAAATTAGTAATGGTAATGCAAATTCAGATATGGGAAGTACAGCGGGTAACTCATTTAGATCAATACCAGTTTGACTTTGTTGTAAGTGACGTCGACTACGTGGAACTTGAACTTGAAGTTGACGACGATTAGGATTACTAGGAGGATCAGTATCAATAATCACATCATCAGTGTCAACAAATTTATCATCGATATAAATAATACTATCATCATCAGTTACTCGATCTAAATCTTGATCTTCAGCATTATTATTACATTCCATACCAACACAAGCAGGATTTCCATCATCATCATCAGTAACAGCACCAATAGTACCATCATTTTCACCAAATTGAAATGTAACAGTACCTCGAGCAACAATTTCTTCCTCAAATGCATAAAATCGAGCGTACAACATCGTCTGGACTATACATTGTTTGGCACCAACAGGACAAATTAATACACTTAATTCATTTGTTGTTGTTTGTTTACGATTAATAACAGCATCTTGATATAATTCAGCAGTTGGTTTTTCATAGAACAAACTTTCAACAGCTGTTATTCGAAAACCATCTAATATTGCGGATGGTAATGGTTCAATACAAATTTGTATAACAGTTCCTTGTGTAATACGTTTGTTACCAGGTATGCAAAAATATGATTTTACAATATCACCCAATTCTAAATTCATTACCTGAGCTGTTAGTTACGTATAGTGTAGGGTAGTATAGTGCAGTACAGTGTAGTGTAAATCGAGGATTAAGAAGCATAAAAAGGGATGGTGTGAGATGATACGGCGATCGAGGCGAAGCGAGGCATTGTTTCATTGTTGACACGATTACACATGCATCAGAATCATGTATACTGTAGTATAACATAATATAGTATAGGATATAGTACGTACCAATTGGTGGTAATACATCAAATGAGTCTATAACAAAAAAACCACCTTGAAAGTCATAAGTTAATGTTAATAAACTTTCAATATAATTAATTTCAACACCAGATAATGTCTTGAGTGATGCACGGACACATACTTCCAATACTGCATATCGTCTTGCATCACCTTTTGAATAATCCTCTGTATAAACATCCAAATTTTCCCTTACACCTATTTATTTTATGGAGTTAAAGTTAGCGTAGTAAAATATTTGTGTGTGTGTGCGTGCGTGTGTGTTGTGTTGTGTTGTGTTGCGTTGTAAGATGAAAGGAAAAAGAGGGTGTGTGAGGAATACGTGGAGATTGATTCGATTATTTGCCAAAGGGGGTGATTACAGTAATAATGTAGTGTAATTTTTGTGCGAAGTGTACGGTTCGGTTCGGTCCGATCCGATCCGATCCGGTGTGGTGTAATAATGCAACAATAACAATAGCAATAATAATTGTACAAAGCAAAAAAAATTGGCAATAAAGCAATAACACTTACTTGGTGCAGAACGGAATGCAACAGTAAATTCACGTGTTGATGAACCATCACCTGGTGGCTGGCCATCACTTTCATATTCAAATTCATAACCAATACCATATTGTTCTAATGGTACACCACCGGCCTTACAATTTGGTGCTGTCCACCACGTAGCACTAAACATTGTATCTTCAATCATATCATTCACTGTATACGTTAGACGAAATTTACTATTCCAATCACTATTCTCAATGCTATTATTTTTTATTGCAATTGCTTCAAATTCAAATGTTGGAAAATCCATATCCCATAATACACCTAATCCACCAATTGGTGTAGTTGTCATTGTTGTTCCGTCAGACAAATCACGAGGTATCGTTTTATCATCGATATTATTCAGACCATCATTATTATTATCACTATCACTATTATGATTATTGATTCGAGCTGTAACGAATATATTTGAATTTGATTCATAGCTACATAGTACCGCTAACGTCAGCAGTAGGAACGATGGCGACAACGACAAGGGTCTCGATAATAATGATGGAACCATGATCTCTATTTGATAGTACTTATAGTATAATATAATATTATCTGGATGCGTTCCGTATTGTATTGTATAACAGTTGTGGTTGAATGTGTTTGTGATGTGATGCTTTGCGTTTTATACAATTGTGGTTGTTCAAATCGTGGTTGTTTAAATTACTACTATTGTAGAATATGGAGCGAAGGATCTGGCTAAACAACAAAACAACAATAAACAACTGTAATTTTGAAGTTTTATCATTCTTCAATCAATTAGTTAATGATACATCATTATCGTTTGTCCGTGTAGATCAAACTGCGGAACAATACACGTACGTAATTCCTAATTTATAGGATGCAAGGAAGTCATTTATTTATTGACTGTGCGTTTTTATAGTTTCGTTAAGAATTTCAATTTTTTTTTGTACTAGTACTTGTACTCCAGCGCTTTAACTAATCAACCCTTTGATTTCAATTTCAATTAACCAACTAGAACCAAGCTTTGAACCTACTTATAAGTGAAGCGCATGCCCCTCCTGCTGGTAGCGCGAAACTGGTAGCGCGAAATAGGAAACTGAAGATCTGAATAGAGATGATTTGAAAAAGAAGATATGAAAAATGAAAAGATCCAGCAAATGAAAGAAAAATACCTACCAAAAGAAAACAGCCCGAAAGGCTCACAACTCTGTTTTATTCGTGGGACAACTGAGCTACCAAAATTACAACCTCAAATATAGATTAAGAAAGTTTAAAATACCTCCCATCCACCCGGCATGGAATATTATTCCAATGAGTTGATCGATCCACAACTGGACCCCAGTCCTAGCCGTCAAACCAATCGACTCTAATACACGTCTAGAATAAAGTGGGGGGAAACCACAACCTAGTAGACTAAGAAAGTTTAAAATACCTCCCACCCCACCCGGCATGGAATTCTATTCCAATGAGCCGATCGATCCACAACTGGACCCCAGTCCTAGTGGTTGAACCAACCGACTCTGGGAAATACTTTCCACCCTAGATTGCAATCCAGGGATTTTCAAACTAACTTGTGTGAATCACTGTATCAACTGTTTTTAATATGTGAAGAAATGGACAGACCTCACTGATAAAGTAGATCTGGTTCTTAGTGGTTAGGTACAAAGCACACATGCAAATTAATTATTTAAAGTAAATAAAACTTGTCAAATACATCCCATGGTAATGGGTTCCCTTCTAGTAGATCAATAAAAGGACCAGTAATATTATGCTATGCAAACTGTAACTTGATTGTCAGGTGTGGAGTTTTGGGTGAAATTGCCTGGGGAGAAAATTATCGAATTATGATTGGGTACAATAGTAAATGGAAACTAGTGAGTCTGCCCTCCCCCCGGAACCCCAATCCTGATGGAAAAGTAAATGGCATTGTAGTGAAGATAATGATGTATGGTTTTATGGTAGGAGTAAAGAGAGAACGATGTGAAACAGATACTGTACAGTAGGGTGGGTGTGCTTTTGCGAAGCAAATCACGTATTTATTTTGTATTTCCCATATGGATGGACTGTGCGTCATACTGTAATAGGGTCTGTGAAAAATTCATTAAGTAAATTCAATAGGTGATGGTAGAAAGCGCGCGAAAAGTGCTCAGTTGATAGCGTCAGCTAGTTGATAGAAGATGACCGCATATTGGCTGTTCAGTTGATAGATGAAAGATGTGCGATTATATCCATAATTGTTTGATAATACGACCTAAAAGTTTGCTATAAGGGGGGAGTAAGCAAAGTTTTCAACACACAATTGTGGAATTTCTAGGGGCAACATCCTAGCCCGCGAAGAGGAGCAACTTAGCCAATTCTTTTAGTATCTCCCACCTTCTGCACGTCTATTGATACGTCAATAACTTCGCTCTTCTATTGCTCATGTCACCACAGATATTTCCGAACAGACATACTTAAAATCGTACTGTTCCCTTGCATGAATTGTATATGTTAAACGCTTTTATCCACCCCATTCGGGGTCTAGACTAGCTACTAGTTGTATCTTATAAGACATGTAGTACGATACGGCACGTCTACTGTTAACAGATATATGATGATAAGACTATATATTAATTGTATACTAATAGAAATAATAATAACTACTAAACATCGTTTATATATACTATTATAATATCTATCGTTTTCGTTTATTCTTGATCTTGCTCTGTAATACTGTAGATTCAAATAAGGCCATTCCCGTAGTTGATTTTGATTTTGATGTCGAGAATGGCTTCCGCACAGGCATCACTGGAGGTGTATCGTTAGGACGACGACGACGATCATGAGGATGAGGATGATGTTGGGAAGAAGTGTGACCAACTAACGGTCGTATGCGACAAGGATCATCATAATTTTCAACAACATGAATTATTGGAACAGTAGTCGTATTAATGGATTCAGCACTCTTCTTATGAACAGGAAAATGAGTAACGTTGTTGTTGATGCTGTTGTTTTCCTTTCGTTCTAGTAGTTCTACTAGTAATGGCTGACGTAAACCTTCTGACAATTTGACTGGCGGCGTACTAGCTGCAGTAGCTGCAATATCAGCAGAAGCGGTAGTAGTGTTTGATGATAATGTCAGTGATAGCTTCCCTATTTGTTTTTGTGATACGGATGACGATGATGGCGATGCTGATGGCGACAAAAATGCATCCGAACGATCTAGTAGTAGAGGAGACACCGCAAACAATCCTCTTGGGTCGTCATCATGCTTGTGAATTTGCTGCTTCTGTAGTTGTTCAGGAGCACTAAGACATCGTCGATAATAATGACGTTGCTCATTACTGCTAACTGTTTTACACATCACATCTTCTTTCACCACTACATTATTCGTCTCGCAGCAAACGTTAGTCTGCATCCGTCGACGAGTAGTTTCAGTAGTACGCTCGTCCTTGTTATTATTATTACTATTATTATTATCTAATATCCTGTATGATGAAGATTCGTCACTACAAGGATATACAAGTACTCGTTCTCGAAATCTTACTTGCTTCTTCATTTTAGTCAACAATGGGGGATGGTAGAAGAACTTTTGTTCTATTGCGACGATGTATGTTGCTGTTCCACGTATAGTGCAATATTATAATTATATTTTGTGAGTTAATAGGCGCTTTTATCGTAATCGGTGAACCTTTTTTTTTAACACATCCTTCGGTTCGGAACATGCTGACACGACGGGATTGGAATAGTGATAACATTTCTGTGAAGTTTTTATTTTCTGTTGTTCTCTTTTACAATTAATTGTACTAGTAGTAACGAAATAATCCAAACAATGTGACGAGAACACTAAACAATAAGGTATTTACTCTTATTACTTGCATAACAAATATTTTAATTATACAGTGCAATTAGATGTACTTTTCGACCGTATTCAAAAACAGGATCGTAAAAATAAATTAGGTGAAAGAAATCGCGCCTAACGTTAGGTTGTTTCATCATTCTTGCTTTCAAATTCAAATTGATGAAATTGTTGAAATCGCGCCTGAGTTGTTCCCAATCCGAGGCTCAAAGTGATTTTATTGTTAATTGAAAGTAATGATGTTTTTTTTTAAAGTGTTGAATTAAGGTATATAATAATGCTCGTACGTGCTAGTCCTAGGCTTAGTGCAGCAGTATAATATATCTTATACTATACGATTTTCAAATTAATATGTAGCAGCGGCGTAAAGGGTGGGAAACAATTATCACGGTGGTAAATATCTGACTGACTGAATGCTTACATAAATCGTTTCATGTTTTCAATACCTGATTGCTCGAAGGAGAGGAGAAATTATTGAACTAGCGTTTCGAAAACACTACGCTTTCTCGTCTGATCTGAATGATATATATCTATGAAATAGATGAAGAATACACGTACTTCAGTAATTTTATACATTAAGATGACAGTTATTATAATAGGAAAACGTATTTAATAAATCAAATCGAACGATGCTATGTTTTACACTTTTTTTTTAAGCGAACCAGCCAAGATTTGACATATTGGAGTAACCATGAACACCATCGTCATCAAATTCTTTCTCTGTACCACGCTCGTCGTCAACATCATTCCCTTTGGTTTTTAATAATGCTGCAAGAACAGCAGCACCATAAATTCCTGGTTGGTATACTGCGCCTAAATCTGTACCTTCGCGATGGGACACAATCAAAGTTCGACGACGTTGTTTACTCTTCGTATTGAGTAATTTTTTAACATCCTTTCCACTCATTTTATCACTAGTACAAGAATATAGGGAAATGAAAATGGAAGAATGCGAGTTGAGATGAGTGAGTGAGCGAGTTGAGTCGAAAATAAATCTCAATATGCAAATAACAGCATTATATTATAACGAATCAATCGATGATATTAGGATTTTAATTGCATTTCATCAATCTAATCGAATCTAATCTAATCGAATCGAATCTATCATATAACAAAGCATATAATACGTACCACCGTGTCTTATCAATTTCAACAATAATATCGCCATTGAATAATTGTCCAGTTAAATTCTTTGCTTGATATCCACGATATGATACGCCACTTTTATTTGTCCTTGCTGCAACAGCAGCAGTTCCGTCCAAATTTGAATATTCATCACTGGACCCTACGACCATCGGTCCATTCTTGGCGATTTAAAAAAAGAAGCAGTTAAATTAGGAAAATTGTGAGTGATAACTGACAAAACTGACAAAACGAAGCAATTTTAACAAAATGAGATACAACCGAGGTCATGTGCAACATATATATAGTTTACCTTTGTTGATTGGATTGTATAACCAAGTTTGCCTGGACCTAAAACAACTCTCCGTAATTCGTTTTCTTCATGGTCCCTACCAAAGGTTAACCACCGACTGGATGACTTCTTAATAACACCAGACGTGATTTCGGTGTTATTTGTTCCTGTTGACCCATCATCGTCAGCATCATCAGCATCATCGGCATCAGCATCGGCATACTTCTTCTGATTCGATTTGACACTAATAAAGCTTACATTTTTTTCGTCATCGTTATATGTTTCATTGTTATTATTGCCACCCCGCATGTATTGTAATAAATTCCATCTTTTATTAACTCCAGCATCGTTGCCAACGTTGCCAACGTCGACGTCGCTGTCCTCGTCATCATCCTCGTCATCCTCTACGGGTTCGGTGGCGCCGTTCCGAATCATAACACGATAGGAAATATATTCCCAATCACTCAACAGCAATGTAACAGAATTGAACGCACCAGAAACCATATATCCGATAACAACACTAGCAGCCAGACTTGGTAGTCCCCATTTAAAATAAAATATTGAAACACAAGCACAAGGAATCGTTACGAATAGACTGCAGGATGAAATCGAAAGAGAGAGAGAGAGTAATCGAAAATGAGAATGCGTGGCACAGGTAGGGACTACAATTGAACGAGCGTAGTATTACGTAAAACGTAAACCTGAGGTATACGTAACGTAAAACGTGAACATGACGTACCTTCCAACACAGCCATGGAATGTTGCAACATTGTATCGTCCTTGTGCACCGACTAATGTCCATGATAAACTACCAAGAGTTAATGTTAAATTACCAATGGCACAATATGGTAATACCATAGCAACATTTTGTTTTAGTTCGTCATCATCAGTAAATATACTTTTAGAAAGAAAAGATAATAAGTGAATATGTGTAGAATTAAAAATAGTTGTACGGTAATAATAGGTTAGGTGTTAGTGTTAAGCAAATGTAGTATCAATTTAGAGAAAGAAGACACAAAAGAATCAAGATCAAAGATTGTGATATGTTCGTTCGTTCGTTCGTACCTTGGCAAGAATGGTATACCGATTACAAATATTACACTCATAACTGTAGCGAATGCATTACCTAAAAATAAACATTTGTATGCTGATAATTTTGCTAATCTCTGCAAGTCAAGCATCGATTTGCAAGTGCAAGTGCAAGTTCAGTTTTGGTGATTTAAAGTGGATAAACAAGAAAGAGAAGAATGAATGAACGCAATTGTGAATGTGAGATACAGTATAGTACAGTACAGTACCAATCACACACACGCATAAGTACACGCACACGCACACGCACACAAACAGAACTAAAACTAAGACTAAGACTAAAACTTACCGGATTGCCATTACCGAGTAACTTGGCGACACGAATTTCACCAGCAGAGGCGACACAATCTGTTGCATATTCTAATACACCCCAAATACTACCAACTTTTATAGGATAAAAATAAAATGGGGAGTAAGTAATTTAGTAAAAGATAGAGTAAGTTGTGAGTGTGTGGCGGCGCGGTGAGGTGAGGCGAGTTTCAGTACAAATACAAGTCAAAAACAACAACATAAGAATCTGAGATAACGCAAACATTGAAATATAAACCTCAACGTACCAATCCCCCATGCAGCAACTTGATTCCCACCTAAAGTTGCAGCAAATATCGCTAATAATTCCCATTCAACTGTTAATAGTACATTCCCAACAGAAATAGGTGCAGCTGTTTTCAATACAAGCCAAACAACATTCCAATATTTCATTGCTACCGATCGTAGCATACCTATATTTATAGTTATGAAATAGTTATGAAATATAATGTATATGATTATAAGACAAACAGATATGAAATGAGGACGACGACGATGACGACGACGATGACGTCATCAAGGTAAAAAGAAAGAAACGAACACAAGGATAGGGAAAAAATGGTGAGATGAGATGAGATTACAATGTATTATGTGCTGTAACTGTAATTGTAGACGATACAAAACGAAACAAAAAAAAACAAAAACGAAGACCAATTCTTTCAATTAATTGTGTGTTTTGTTTACCTTTCCAAAAATCATCAAACCATTTTTTCTTTTTAATTACCAATAAATCAATAATAAGAAAGACAATCACCAGTATTGTCCAGATAATATTCACAATCACTAATGACGAGGATACATTATGATATCTATTATACTCTAAGTACAGAAAAAACCCAATCACTGAGATAATATTATGTGCCACACCGGACTTCATCCCATACCCCGCATGATCTGTTACTTCTAATAAACTATGTATTACGGTAGAAAATGCTTCGACATAACTATATACTAATGATACTAAAAAATATTTATACCCTTCATCAATAATATCATCATTTAAATTTGGTGCAAACCAACGTAATGTTGGTTTTAAATAGATGATCCATAATATGGCATGTGGGATATATAATATTGTATACTTTTTTTTTTTAAAGTTTGATATTTTTTGATTTTGATTTTGATTATTTGTTATTGTTATTTGTTGTTGCGAGATTGTGTGAATAAGATTGTAGAATAAGATTGTAGAATGAAAAGAAGAAGGAAAAAGGGAATATATGTATATATAGGAGTAGGAGTAAGAATTAGGTATATTGCGTCTGTAGAAGTGTAGTGTATATTGTACTGTTCTACTTACCAATACGATACTAATTTGACAATATTGTCCAGTTAATTTATACGATCCCACACCAATACTTTGTCCACCTAAGGTCGATATGGTACTTAAGATCGATTCAATTAATGTTAAGGTAAAGGTAGTGGGTACGCCGACAATATAATAAATGGCTAAGGCATCAACACCTAAACCACGTCCAATTAAGGAAGCGGAAATGATATCACAAATGGATGCAATCAAGGCATCAAACCAAAATGGTTTACATAGTTTTAAGATCCGTTTGGTTTCAATATCATTTTTAATAATATAAAATGCTTCATTGTAGGAATTTTCTTTTTTGATTGGTAAGACATATTTATATATTTCCTCATCGGTTATTTGTTGTCTTTTTTTATTACTACTACTACTACTACTAGTTTTACTAGTACTACCACCACGACTACCACCACGACTACTACCACGACTATTTCCACCACTATTTCCACTACCACCACCTAATTTAATACGATTTTCATTATTAGTACGTCTACGATGATATTTAATACGAAGCAGGATATATAAAAACATGATCATACAAAATAAGGCTGTACCAGTAAATAACCATACATTAAATCCTGTTGTTGTATATTGTTCATTATAACTACTACCACTGTTATTGTTGTAGTTGCCATTGTTATTGTTGTAGTTGCCATTGTTATTATTGCCATTGTTATTATTGCCGTTGCCATTGCCATTGTCATTGTCATTGCTATTGTTATTGTCATCATCATTATCACCACCACCAAGATAACGATGAACAGCTCCATGTAAAACGAAGGACGCAATATTGCTGTCATTACTACTACTACCCATAATGCCTTTTCTTACGTTTCGGTTCGGTTCGGTTCTGTTCGCTTTTATTTTCAGTTCGTTATAATCGTTTCTCTGTCCGTTATAATCGTCGTCGTTGTCGTTGTCGTCGTTGTCGTCGCCTTATAAAGCAATATTAGATATAGAGAGGAATCAAATCAAATGAAATCAAATCAGATCAAATCAAGTCAGTATTCTCTGATGTGATGAAAAGTGATGATAACAGACACGTGATGGGAGAGATTGATGATGATACAATGTAGGTGTGCTACTTCGAAGTATATCTGGCTTACAATTATTAATTGTTTCGAGACGACGACCGAACAATCGATAAAATACCCTATCATTACTGTAGCAAGCCCAGCAATGCTCGCCTTTGGTTGGTGATGTAATAGCCATGCCATAATATATCCATATTGTTGTTTCTTGACTTGTGCTTCTCTAATTTATTTAAAAAGATTTGATCGTGCGTAAAAAGAATGACAAGATAAGCGTGCTACATTCATCTTTACTATCGTCATTATTTTTGTTGGCGATGCGTGTGCAACATCACCAACACCCATCGATTTATATAGTCTCATTTTTTATTTTTTCATCTCCGAATTAAAAAAACTTTTAAATCAAATAATAATATGGCGCGTTGATGGATAAGGTACTTAGTAAAATACAGTATGTGAACATTTTTATTTATTACGACAAGCTTGTAAGTACTGTACTGTGTTTGGCATAATACACATCATTAGTAGTAGGTACCTACGCACATTTACTTTTAGTCCGTTGAAATTATTAAGCACGTGTACCTGGCTGTTTAAAAAAAATATATATCTCCGTTCATGCACTACACTAGAGGCAACACACATTTACTTTTCTAATCGGGGGTTTTCCTTGAGAACTAGTGTTTTTAGTTAACTATTTTTTAAATCCCTAAAAAGTGTAACTGTAGTTAATAATCCCTCAAAAGAGCATAGGGGGGCCACAAAAATAAAATGTATTTGGGGACACAAAATATTTCTTACAAAAATATTGTTTATTATGTACTACACTAGTACTATTTGAGAGGGATAAAGAGGACTTCACCAAATAGTTTTGGTGCACAATCATCCACATACTGTACTAGAACATTGTGTGTGCCTCCTAAAACTTTTCTATCCATGTGGTTGAGGAATAGAATTCATTTTGCTTTTATGGCAGGCACACAAAAATAACAAGATTTTTGATCAAAATGAATCACAAAATATCTCATAAAAAGGGGTTTCATAGGACAACACCTGCCAGGACAGGTGCAATAACATTCACAAAGTGTACTGGAACATTGTGTTTGCCTCCTACAACTTTTTCTACACCTGTGGTTGAGGAATTTAATTCATTTTGCTTTTGAGGCAGGCACATAAAAAAAACATGATTTTTGACCAGAAATGAACGACAAAATATCTCATATAAAAGGGTGCCATAGGACAAAACCAGGTTGGTCAGGTGCACTAGCATTCACACAGTATACTATAACATTGTACTTGCCTTCTACAACTTTTCTGTCTCTGTCCATGTGGTTGGGGAATAAAATGTGTTTTGCTTTTATGGCATGCACAAAAATAACAAGATTTTTGATCAAAATGAACCACAAAATGTCTCATTTGAAAGAATTCCATAGGACAACACAAGATAAGTCAGGTGCACTATAATTCATTTAATATACTGTAACATTGTGTTTGCCTCCTACAACTTTTCTGTCCATGTGGTTGAGGAATAAAATGTGTTTAGCTGTTGTTGCAGGCACAAAAAAACATGACTATTGATCAGAAATGAATACAAAGTATCTCATTTGAAAGTGTTGCAGAGGACATAACTAGATGAGTTGGGTGCACAAACATCCACATAGTGTACTAGAACATTGTGTGTGCCTCCTACAACCTTTCCTCTGTGTTAAAATACACAAAGACCAAGTATTAAAACTAATCTAGTACCGGCAAAGAAGACCGAGCTCATAACCCAATCAGTGTTGAAGTCCGAAGTTAAAAAAGTCTTGAAGTCCGAAGATCAAAATGTTACAAAATAACAAGGCGATTTATCCACCTTAATGATGTAAAATGAACATCACATAACTTACTTAATTTAATAAGAATAATTTGATTGTTACTATAACATCTCTTCTTTTGCTTTAAACCGATCTGCATCGATACAATACGACATTGTTGAACCTACCCGACAGAAGATTCAAGCCTACACCGACGTAGGGTCTTGACGAACTGGGAGCTTTGGGTTAATATTGTTGCATTCGAATTAGATTATTATATTGAGTGTGTATTAATAATAATACAGTAACACCAACACCAACGCAAAGCCATAGAGCACACCATCAATAATACCAATAGATTGTCTTTGCTCTCTGTACGAACTATTGTCAACAGTAGTATTTTGTCAACGACAAAATATTATTTTGTCATCGACATAATTTTGTCATCGACAATATTCTGTCAACAACAATAGCTTTGTTCTCTTTACAAGATTAACAGTCGCATACTTCTCTCAACTGTGTTGATACGATTATTGTGATAAGGAAATTGCAATCCCATCCTATCAGACTTTGGTCTGCCCGATAAATTGCATAACCTCAAAGCAAGAAGAAGAAAGAAAACGATACCAAAGATCGGTGATCGTAATACGAAATATCTCGGAATAACGTCCCTATTTCTGTCCTAGACGGAGGAATAGTGTTTATTTTATTATAACAATCTGTTACAAGTGTAACGAATTGATTATTAATAAACAATAACAATAATATCGTATCCCGATATTTATGTCAACAGAGAGTCCCGAAGAATAAGGAACGAGACAATCAAATAGACAGCCCCCTAATATAACAACCTAGTCTGGACAAGAGCCCACTAATTTTAGTAGAACTAGGGAGAGAACGAGTTACCTAGCCGCGACAGCGACAACGACAGTCCCGTCGGTAATCTTGCTTTAACATCCACTACCACACCTTTTACAATGGTAGTATTTGATGCTAAACTCGATTACGTACTCAAGGACCTACTTGGCGTACCTATTGATACTGAAACAAACCCAACGCGTATCGTATTTGAAGAAGAAGCTATTTATAGCTGGTCAAAGTTTATTCAACTACCAACATCTTTTATTGACGGTCTCAGATATTTCGAAAACAATATCCCAAAATACCCTGCAAAAAGTATTATCATAGAACTCCAATCCATTCGAAACTACCAACGTCACCTTATACAATCAAATGATGTCATGCGAATGATCCACCAAGCTGGGATACATCATTGTACGGAAATTGGGTTGCGTACGATGAGCTAAGTTTCCTTGCAGGAACGACAGCCATTACAACAACCACGTTCAATAGTAACTCATGTGCTACGTCGTTGACAAAAATAAAACATGACCATACGAAATTCGATAAAATGGTGAATGATGATATCAGAATAGAAGAAGAAAGTTCTACTTCAGAAGGTGCCAAAGCGCGGACGCCGCGTCTGCAATGACTATCCATTGGATTTCCAGACAAGAACAAGAAGTGCACAATGGCTGCTGCTACTGTTCAAACCACTGTATTTGATGGTAAAGGTATTCCGGTAGAGAATACACCTCCACAACCACCACCTCCTTCTAATGCTTGTATTGAAAATAGTAATACAGAAGATAGTGGAACAAGACCTTTAAACCAAGAAGTCGAAGCTACCGACTCCGCATCTACAAAAAGCACGATAGTTACTACTACTGTTGTTGACAGTGAAGTTTTTCCAGTAGAAAATACACCTCCACGACCACCACCGCTACCAGAACCACCACCTCCTTCTAACAATTTTATTGAAAATAATAGTGAGGATTCTCAACGACAACTTTGCTCTATTCTATCAACCGATGGGGAGATTATTCTGATGATACAGGTACTTGTACTGCTACTTCGATTGATGTATCGAATACAAGTTAGCGAGGATAATGATGATAATGATGACAATGATACCATTGCTGACATTCACGAAGGAGATGAGACTACTGCCATTGTTATGCAATTAGTAGCACTCTACCAAGTCAAGTACAAAACGGACACCGATTTTGTCAACAACAATATTTTGTCAATGACAAAAATTTGTCAACCACAATATTTTGTCAATGACAAAATTTTTGCTGACATGGATGATAACAATATTTTGTCAATGATAAAATTTTGTCAACCACAATATTTTGTCAATGACAAAAATTTTGCTGACGCAGATGATATCTTTTACAATTGCCTTGATCCGAATAATTTTATCGAAGATATCCATATTGACCGTACTTGTATTGAACCATACAACGATTGGCGCACTATTAATAATAATGTTAGTACTCTTTACAGTGAAGATGATGCAAGTACACGTCGATATAATGATATTGTTTATAATATTGATTCTATCTTGATTTATGCACTTATCAAGCATCATGCTACAGCTCCTGAAGGCACTACAATCAGTGGGGAGTTGATAATATTATTTCGATTGGCATATCAAGAAGACAGAATATATGATATAGGAGATCTGAAGAACTCATATGACAACTGTCATGCTACAGCTCCTGAAGGCACAACTACAATCAGTGGGGAGTTAATAATGTTATTTCGATTGGCATATCAAGTCAACAGAATGTATTATACTATTACCGCTATTACGCAACTAGTATTTCTTCATCAAGACATTCACGAAAATGACGACGATGATACTATTGCCATGATTATACAACTAGTAGTTCTATTCCAAGTCAAGTACAAGATGAGATCGTTTGTTCGTGAAGATGATGATACCATTGCCGACGTTCACGATAGTAAATATAATAATAATCTTTACATTGACAATCTATGCTGGTACTCTACTACTCCAACCCATGAGGAGATACTGTTATTTCGATGGATCTATCAAGTTCAAGTCCAAGGTCAAGCCAAGTATGAAATGATACGACCAATTCATTTGATATGTAGCAACGACAATGGTAATTTTTCTACTTCAATTGATGGGGAGAAATATACAAGTCAATTGAAGTATAAAGATGATAATACTATTGCCGCTATGCAACTACTAGTACTTCACCAAGACGTCCACAAAGCTGATAATACTATTATTACCTTTATGCAGAAAGCTCTATTTCAAGATACTCATATCAACGATGAAACTATTGCCACTATGCAACTAGTAGTTCTCTATGCTGTAGTTCCCTACCATCAAATCTCTTGTAGAATGAAGCTTACGCCAACAACGGAAGATTCCAGTAATACCGATAGTAAGAAGACCAAAGATCAAATCAATTCGAATACGGCAACGATCAATATCTATGAAATGATGATACTATTGCCAATATGCGACTAGTAGCTCTCTACCATGACAAAGATGTTGTTCATAATATTGATTCCATTTTTAATTGTCCATTTGATATTATTAACAGCAATGCTAAATTCTCTACTTCAATTAATGGGCAGAAATATACAAGTCAAGATTATTATATCAAGGAATATCAAATCAAGTACAAGACGTTACGACCATTTCATTTGATACATCACGGTGATGAAACAATGAATGATAATGGTAATTATTGTAATGATACAAGGAAGAATGGGGAGAGAACAATGCGTTACTCTAATGAAGACCCGTATATGATCCAGTATCATGACATTATTACTGCAATTGATGCAACTTATGATTGTAATAGTAATGATACAACAATAACAACAAGTATAACATATTATTGTACGGAACAGATATGGATGAAGAATAATAACTACAATAACATTAGATCTAATGATGGTAATCATTGTAATTATATATTGAAGAAAAATGGAGAGAAGAAAAGGTTAGAAGAGAAATACCAATCAAGGGCACTACGTTCCGAAGGGCAATATAAAGATGAAGTTTATAATGCTGAAGAAGGAATGTTTCAAGAGCCAATAATGATCAAAGATTCAAGTTATTCGAATACAGCAAATACCGACATCGATTTTCATAATGATAAGATGAAAGAAAATGGGGAGCAAACAACGTGTTACTCCAATCAAGACCTATGCATGATTATAGCAATTGAGTCCAAGGACAATATTGATACGATTATAACTGATGCATCATTAAGATTAGGTCATTCCAATGAAGGCAAGATCGATATCAATTCAAGTTTCAACACTATAGGAGATGAGACGACCACTTTGATTAGAACTGCAACCCGTACCTCTATTGGAGATGAGACAACCACTTCGACTAGCACTGGTCAGAATGGGGAGAATAGTGAACGATTGGATTACAACCTGGTAATAGTATTGATATATGATTATGTTATCTCGATGATACCGGTACAACTGTGTTCGTGTATTCTTTTGATTGTTACAATGAGATTGTTGAGCCAATCAATGGGGAGTGTTAAAATACACAAAGACCAAGTATTAAAACTAATCTAGTACCGGCAAAGAAGACCGAGCTCATAACCCAATCAGTGTTGAAGTCCGAAGATCAAAAGTCTTGAAGTCCGAAGATCAAAATGTTACAAAATAACAAGGCGATTTATCCACCTTAATGATGTAAAATGAACATCACATAACTTACTTAATTTAATAAGAATAATTTGATTGTTACTATAACATCTCTTCTTTTGCTTTAAACCGATCTGCATCGATACAATACGACATTGTTGAACCTACCCGACAGAAGATTCAAGCCTACACCGACGTAGGGTCTTGACGAACTGGGAGCTTTGGGTTAATATTGTTGCATTCGAATTAGATTATTATATTGAGTGTGTATTAATAATAATACAGTAACACCAACACCAACGCAAAGCCATAGAGCACACCATCAATAATACCAATAGATTGTCTTTGCTCTCTGTACGAACTATTGTCAACAGTAGTATTTTGTCAACGACAAAATATTATTTTGTCATCGACATAATTTTGTCATCGACAATATTCTGTCAACAACAATAGCTTTGTTCTCTTTACAACTCTGCCTGTGGTTGTGGAATAAAATGTGTTTTGCTGTTGTTGCAGGCACAAAAATAACAACATGATTTTAGATCAGAAATGAGCACAAGATATCTCATTTGAAAAAGGGTTGCAGACAACAATACCTGATGAGTTGGGTGCACCAACATCCACACAGTGTACTAGAACATTTTGTTTGCCTCCTACAACTTTCCTGTCCATGTGGTTGAGAAATAAGATTGATTTTGCCAATGTGGTAGGCACACAAATAACAACATGATTATTGATCAGAAATGAATACAAAATATCTCATTTGAAAAGGTTGCACAGGACAACAAAAAATAGAATGGGTGCACACACATCTATATAGTAGTGCACTAGAACATTGTATTTGCCTCCTACCATCCCTGGTGGCTCATCATCACTTGACTAAAGTAATTCTGACTGGTATCATTTTTTTCTTACAAATTCTCCAGTGGAGTTTGGTTACTGGAAGATTAAACAACTACTTTGAATTGTAAGATGAATCACTTCTCCTCAGGTTCTAGAGCCAACATGTTGCACCAAATTACCACCAAGTCATCCATCTCATACCCATAGGGGACAAACCTAGGGTCATGATCCCTCATAATTACCTTATTCTTGCCTGCAGAACACAAACATTGTATTTTGGCCAACATGTCATATTTCCATACCTAAAAGTACCATTTAGATATAGGCTGCCACAACAACAACAAAAAGGAATTGAACCATGGTTTTAACACCCATATACCTTCCATATATGAATATGGTCAAAATACACCAACAATACTTGGATCATTTGCCGTATTGGTGAGTGTGGTTGAGTGGGGAACAATAATAGAATAAACACATAAAATATCCCAAAATGCACATGTTGCAAAAATATTTGAGATGCTACTGCTCCCATACCAGATATGCTGAGTCCCAAATAAAATTGCTAGGCTTCAATCTGACTCATAAAAGTTTTGGATTCTATCATTGCTTTAGGTAACCATACATATATTTTGGGTGTCATTGGTCAAAATCCACTGCTATTAAAACATACAATTTCTCTAAATGCCAAGTGCGTGTGTAATCAAGGCTATGATGCACCATCAATACAGACCTAATAACCTTGAAAGATTGTACGGAGCTCAATATTTTACCTATGGATACAAGTTCCAACTATTGCTTAGAGCTCTAGGGAGGTTAGGAAGGTGTCAGGGTGTGCTAAGCCCCCAAAAGGGTCATTTTGGCCCAAAACAGGTTTCCCCCTTTAGCACCCACATCAGCATGGTCCTGTCCATAGCTCACCAAGTTTATATTGCTCTTGGTGTATATGGTCAACTCCATCTACTTACTTTGGGATAATTCATCTTTTTGAGTGTGTACTATGTCACATACTCCTCCAAATGGGCCATTTTCCCATGTCCTAGGCTGCATCACACCCTTTACCACCTTCCAGTGTGAAGAACACATACCTAGCACCCCAAAGTCCAGTCTAGGTATCCACCCTATGCATATTAAGCTCAGATTATACTATCTGACTGGGACTTTATACATGCTAGGATGGGATAGAATGCCAGAAAATGGAGTGGTACAGGTAGCAAATACCACAGGACCAGATTTAGTTTTTCGAGTTATCTAAGATAATACTAAATAAGTAGAGGTCTGTTGTTTGACTAGAAGTTAAAATGTACACCTGCTACGCTACTACGGGAACTCTTAATCACTACGACTGTATTTCTTCTTCCGACTTGCTTGTGATTTTTGTTCACGTGCTGTTAATCACGTAAATAATAACATCTTGATCATTCGTTCGTTGCGATGTACTGTACAAGAACACATCAACCGTCATTCACAAAGAAAGAAAATCCCAATACAGTACAGGTAGACAAATTCAACATCAAAGCAATTAACAAATAGTTTCACAAGACAAACAAACGAAGCCCTTCACCCTAACTACTGTACTGTACTTGATCTATCTTTACAAAAATAGATAAAGAAAACGCGCAAAGTTAGAGTGTTTTGCCTGTAGTACAAAGTACAGTACACGTAATACACTTTCGTCGTGGTAGCCGCGTCATCACGACTAAATATGTAATTGTCATGACGACGCTTCATCACGACACGATATAATGACGAAACGATACTACTGTAGTACTAGATTTTCGTTTCGAAGCTGAAGAACTCGATACTGTACACTTTGCTAGTAGTACACAGTGCATGCTGTGGAATTCGACGTACTGTAAATAGACGATGGTACTGTAGCAAAACTATGTGTAGCTCAGAATAAGAAGTGGAGACAGTACTGTAGTTCTACAAATAAGTAGTAGCGAATAACAAATCTATTAGAGAAAATACTATTCAATCTTCGTCAACGTTACAACCGATAGACAGGAAGCAAAAATATTTTTTCTACAGTACTATAAAAAAAAGAGGAAAAAGAAAACAACGACTCTTTTTTTCTTCTTCTTCTTCTTCTATATTTCCGCTAAAGTTATGATTCTGTCTTGAAAAACAAGTTCAAATTTGAAGAAAGCTTCTATATTATAATGATAGAGTTACGCCTGTATGATTAAATGGAGTGTATCTAGTATAAGTTTATATCCTGTGGGCGAGAGATAAACGATGATCACCATCCTCAATTAATTTAAGAATGATACGATCATCAATGTCATCATTTTTTGAATCTTTTTTTCTTGCTGTAGTTGTCGCTGCTGTTGACAAGAGTTTCGACAATTCCAACGACTTCTTGAACGAAATATCTGCGTTGCGTCGCATTTTCCGTGGAGCATACATATATACTGGACAATATGAACGGCAAGATTTCGTTTTTGAGATTCTATGGCTTCCTTCTTTCTTTCGCTTTGAAGTACTTAGAAGAATCTCCCAATTTTTCTTTGCATCTTCCACTAGTTTGGACGTAATATATATACGATAGGAGGATCTTTCGTATCTTGATTTAATAGGCACAGCATCATTGTTGCTTTTATTGTCGGCTTTGTTGCGAGTTTGATTTTGATCTTGATTTTGTCACCATAAATCTTGAATAAAATCTGGAGCAGCCAGCTGCTATTCCGATAATCCCATCAATATATACTGTTTGATTCTTACCGTGTTTAAGATTATTAACATGCATATTTATATTAGAATTGTTGTTAAAAAGAAATGCAATATGAATCGATATCCATGCGCCCATAGATGAACCAACTAGTATTATTCTTCGCTTTTTATTTTGAATATTATCTATTGTATCATCATTGTCATTTAAGTTCAAATGCAATATTTGAGTTATAATATTTCTTGTATCTTCGATCCAATTGTGCACTTAAAGTCATATCATTAAAATTTCCTGACGATAAACCATGTCCACGATAATCCAAGCAACAGAAGTCGATGTGGTTGATTTTGCAATATTCTTCCACAGCGTTCACCTTTGTACCACCCGATACACTGGCAGATCGAAATCCATTACAAAACAACACGACGGGTTTGTCATTATCGTTATTGACGTCAACATTATCATTGTTGTTGTTGTTGGCAGAAGAAGCTACGTATCGGTATGCCAATCTATATGATGACGCTCTATTTACATTCTTCTCAATGTTTTCCGACAAAATTAGCCAAGACACTTTACTATCATTTTTACCGTCGTTATTGTTATTGTTATCAGACATCATGCCGTTGAACTTAATTGTAAAATTACATACGTGCAGCAGGAATATTATCAAGAGAGGCGCCATTGAGTATGTTGTGTCGTCATCGTCGACAAACAGCCTCACTAGAGAACTCAAGAGCACATGGTCTTCAAATGGCGAGACCAATTAACATTATTGGTCGAAATAATACCATCTCGAGCTATCGTATGTCTGTTGGTTAATGAAATGCTGAAATGTACAGTATGCTGGTAAATCTCGAGATCTCGTCAATCCAACACTCAGTATTGCATCAACTTTGGGTTACACTCCACACTATAATGCAACATCGTTAAATTTCCACCCAGCTTAATTACTTGTGTGCACTTATTAGTAGTCCGTCGTAGATATCCTATATGCTTTAGAAGAAGTGTGAAAGTGAGATAGTGTGAAAGTGACATAATGAGACAGTGAGAAAGTGATAACTTACAGTGAGAAACAGAAGAAGAAAAAAATTAATTAGAATGTATCATCATCGCTTCTTGAAATTGTAGTCGCAAGTAAATTAAGTAGTAGAAATTTTAATATAATATTGGGAACCAATGTAACTTTTTCGTTAATAAATACACAAAAGAACGCATCGCTTGTTGAAATTGTAGTCGTAAGTAAATTAAGTAGTAGAAATTTTAATATAATATTGGGAACCAATGTAACTTTTTCGTTAATAAATACACAAAAGAACGCATCGCTTGTTGAAATTGTAGTCGCAAGTAAATTAAGTAGTAAACGCGATCTTCCGAAACAATAGTTTTTGTTTTTTGCAATTCAGTTAATACAGTAGTAGTTTAATTAATATTCAATGGTCCTATTCTATTCTGTAGCATTTAACTTTTATTTTGCGATAAATACACAAAATAACGTCGAACTATCATTTGTAATGACTTACGATTGATTGATTGGCTGACTACAAAAGAGAACTTTTTCCATTCGATGACTGACGATCATTTTTTTCTAAATAATAAAATATCAATCAGCAACAATATTATTATATAGAGGTTTGTAATGACTTCCGATTGATTGATTGCCGTGGTTCAATACTGCTTCATGTACTTAAGTAGTGCAAACCGTAATTGCGAGAGAGAAAGTGAGTGAAAATAGAAGTAGAGCTTTCGAACGATGTGAAGGTGTAAGCTAAGTAAATCATACAAAATTGAAAATAGAAGTAGAGCTTTCGAAGGAGTGTGAAGGCGAGAGCCCAATAATATGTAGTTTGTTAATTGAATACATTTTTAATTATGATACTTCTACCTCGAAAATGAAACATCAGTGGCGTATATAATATTGTGAAATATCAATCAGCATCAATATTGAAATATATGGGTTTGTAATGACTTACGATTGATTGATTGCCTGTGAAAAAAAGAGAACATTGATTCCGTTCGTTTTCATAGACCAAAAATACATAGCACCTCTCATGACCACGTCGACGCTGGTGCCCGAAGATTCGTTTCTATCCGGCAAAAATGCACAGCAACACAGCAGCTGCCTCCCACGACCACGTCAACAAAAATTTAAACACGCTCAAGATCAGATAACTGTGCGTCAAAGTACATGTAATTGAAAAATACAGGTTTACATTACAAGATTAATCGGAAAGATATACATTCTCATAATAATACAAGAATTAACTTTCGTTGTCTTATTATTTAATTGTCTCAATCGCTTATTGCTTTTTTCGGTAAGTTGTCTTGGGAAGTTAGAATCCGACGAGTCTAGTCTAGTCTAGTCTAGTCTGAATCGAATCGAGTTGTTGTATCGACCGATCTATACATCTACTCATATTTTTTTTATTGTACCCTCTGATTTATTCTTCATCCTTTCTATTTACTTCCATCCGTCCCTAATTTATTTTCATTCCACATATTTTTCCGTTAATTTAGAACAACCCTACCGTTACAAGATCATGAAGATCTCTAACTTACTCACCGCTATTTCTGCCATTGGCTTAGGTCAGTTTGGAGAAGCTGTTGATAACTTTCCCCATACTGGTACTAGCCTTGTGGAAAAAAATCCATATCCACCCGTCCGCAAAGATATTGCCCGTTCTTTAGCTCCTGGTTGTGCGCACATGGATGTGAGTACTGCATTATTTTTTGCTATGGACTTTGAAGTATTATATTTTTTTGTAATGACATACTCTTGGCTTTACTATTCGCTTTGTTTCGCTTTTGTTTGTTGTCACTAAGTTCTGTTCTGTTTTTGTAATCTACCATTCTTATGATTTATAAATGACGTAGATCTACACTTTATGTGATGTTGCTGAAACTGTAACAGACGCCGATGGATTTACTACCAGCACATCATATTCTAAAGACTGTAAAGCTTCCACTGAGTATTTTTGTCTTGAAGAGGCGACGATTACCTATGACGTATGTGTAAATAAAAACGATATTGGAGATGATATCTTTTTCGGTATTGAATTGGATTTAAGTACTGTTAATCAATATTTCCGGTTCAAGCTAATGCTTAATGGAATGGAACAAGAAATTGACCCCAAATCATATTCGATAATCCCATCTCCTGATGGCTCGAAAGGATTGTGCTTTCGTTATCAAACAAACGTGAATGGGTGTAAAGACAAGTTGGATTTTACTGCGGGTGTAGTATTCTTTCCGGATGGTAAAAATATTGATATTCAAGATGACCAATGCACTGGTAATGACCCATTTGTATTACAAGTTCGACACCTCCAAGATGATACTCCTGAACAACTATCACGAAGAAGTATCACCTTAACTTTACCGGAGGAAGTGTACAGTAAAACGGAACGATTAAGATTACTAGAAGAAGAGGGGGTGAAAGAAGCAGCACTATACGTCAAACAAACTTTGACTCGTTGCCTTGCCTTTATCGATGAAAGTAATGATAATCAATCTGATCAAAGAAATTTGAAAAGTTCAAGATGCCGAGACAAGAAGAAGAAATTCAAAATCAAATCAAAAGAGAAGCAATTTGTTTCCAGAAGAGGTAAAAGAAGAAGATTCACTTGCAAGAAATTGCTACGTTTAGATTTAAATTTATTGAACATCAACAACAGCACCAATATATGTGATATTAAACTAAAAGAAAAAAAGGGGAGAAAGGTCAAGGACAAATGCGTCTCTTCTTGTAACAATTGTCCAACTGTAAGTTTATAATAATTGCTATTGGTTCATTCTTATTTTCGTGTATTGTACTAACTCCTTGTCAATTTGCTTCTCTTTTTTACGATGAATTTTCTCATGATGAACTATAGAACGAACCATCAGACAGCCCATCAAGTTCACCTTCTGTAAGTTTATAACGAATACTACTGGTTCTTTCCTTTTTCCATATTATGTGGTACTCACTCCTTGTCCTATTGCAAACACTTTAGAACCAACGTGGTCCATGTGAAAATTCACAGTTGTTTCGTTTTGAAGACAATCCCTCATGGACATGTGATACGTATGTTGCAAAAAAACCCATCAAGAGATGTGTAAAGCTGCAACCTGGTACTGGAAAGGAAGTTAGATTCTTTTGTCCATCAACATGCAACAAAAAGTGCAAGAATACTGGTACACCAACATCATCACCATCACGTAGTCCAACTGTAAGTCTACAATAATTGCTACTGGTGTATTCATATCTTCCTATTTTGTACTAACTCCTTGTCCTATTCGTTCTTCTATGCAAACACTTTAGAACCAACCATCAGATAGCCCATCAAGTTCACCTACTGTAAGTTTATAGTGATTGCTATTGGTTCTTTCGTATTTCCGTACCTTGTACTAACTCCTTCTGTCCTACTCGTTCTTCTATGCAAACACTTTAGAACCAACCATCAGATAGCCCATCAAGTTCACCTACTGTAAGTTTATAGTGATTGCTATTGGTTCTTTCGTATTTCCGTACCTTGTACTAACTCCTTCTGTCCTACTCGCTTCTCTATTTTATGACGAACTTTCTTATGCAACAATTGTTAGAATAATCCATCAGCCAGCCCAACCCATAGTCCAACTGTAAGTGTTTAATGATTGCTATTAGTTCTTTCGTTTCTTTGTACGAGGTTCTGCCTTTCTCTACTTCAAAATGACCTCTAACTCATTGTCCTATTGGGTTTTTCTCTATTTTATGACGAACTTTCTTATGCAACAATTGTTAGAATAATCCAACACTCCCTCCTCTACGATCATCTGATTTATTAGGCTGCAAATTCTTGTTTGATGCAAAGAACGACATTACACCTTTTGCCCTTGGGCCTTTAAAGTTGTCCACTAATGCTTTGAATGCTATTGGTATTACTGGTTATCCAAGAAACAAATACACTCCTATCTATGAAGATTTTTTAATCCCAGAACTAATGACGAACTCATGCATTGAATTTGACGGTTCCATTGGTAATATCAAATCATCCATTATCACATATTCTAACTCAGAATCCTACTCTAAACAAGTTGCAAAGGCTAATTCCATTAGTGTAGATGTAAGCGTAAGTGGAAGTTATGGGGGTTTTGATGCTGCTGCTAGTGCTGGGTATGCTCAGTCTACTAAAAGACAAACATCAGGTACTGGTTTTTCACGAAGTGCATACGGAAGACGACAAACAAAAAAAGAAATTGCCAAGATTAGTATTAACTGCCTGAATAAAGATAGTTTTGTTGATTTAGAGTTACAAGATTTGATCAAGCCCGAAGTTGTTGAAGACTGGAGATTTATTAAAGAATTTACTGGAACAAAAGAAGCCCTAATGAATACCACGGTATTCCTAAAGATAGCAACAGGAGGGTTCCTACAACCGACTACATATTTGTATTCTGCAACTGTTCGTCTTTCCACAGATACACTGTATACAGAAAAAGAAAGCTCTGATAGTTCTGACGTCTCAGAGGACATCACTGCAAGTTTGAGTGCAAGTTATTCTGGTTTTGGTGGAAGCGGTTCTGTTACTGCTTCGGTTGCAGTCTCAAATGCAGTAAAAGAAAAATTGTCATCAAAAGGCATTACCTCTAGCAGTGAATCCGTACGAATTGCTACTGGAACTCCAAGCATTACAGCGGACTGCATTTTAGGAGGAACGAACACAATAGACACACCATCTTGCCAATCAGTTGTAACAGACGAAGTTGCAAAAGTATTCCAAGATATCAATAACTTTATTGTGGTTCCATCTGAGCAAATTGGTAGTGTTAATCTTGATGAAATTGTGAAGGATATTTCAATGATGATATTGGACTGGGTGAACTTTTTTTGAAGCTGTTGCTGGGAAATTTGGAAGCATAACTCCAGAAGGCAAGTTTACTTAAATATTTATTATGACAATTAAATGCGGTGAAGGCCTCACAGAGCCAGATGGGTTTTGTCACTAAATACATGTACACTGCTTGTAGAGGACCACCTAAATCGATTTACTATAAAGTTTCTATCGAGGGACAAAACTACAAAGTCATAGAAGCAAACAACGATGAATGCATTCAGTAGATCCTGAAAAGGACGAATCTCTGTCCCCATTCGGTATTTGTGTTGCTAGAACTCCCGCTAGGGTGTTTGGTGAACTATATACTGCAGAAGCACCCGACAAACACCCTTCCGTCAAACCTAGCGGTTCATTTTCCGTCTTTCTTTCGAGTACCCAAATGCAACGACGTGTTGATTGCCATTTAGTATTACGGTCCATGCGATCATGTCCATTTGCATTTCGGTGTGCTCAATCCGAGTGCACCAAGCTCAATCCGATGGCAACAACCAGTTCTGCCCTTACCCTAACTGAAACCAGTATAGCTCTGCCCTAGTATCTCATCTTCCAGTACGACCCAGTTTGTGCTCTAATTCAGACGATGATGATTGCATTGGTTAGGTTTGACTGTGCTAGTAAATCCACCACAATTTTCCACAAAATTCTTTTTGCATTACCATATCCGGTTTACTGTAACTGAATGGAATTTTTTTAATATATATATATGTATAACGTATAAATATATCTTTTTATTTCTACATCGCTTCTTCTCTTTCTCTTTCTTCTTCTGCTTTTTTGTTTTTTGACTTAACTTACTGTATATACTACTGCATGTATGTAATGTTATGTTATGTTACGGTATGTTACGTTACGTTTTCTTGCGAGACTTAGTACTGTGCTGTAGCATGCGTATCATTCATTCATTACGGATTGAAGCAGAAGATCATAGTCATGATTGATTATAATGATATCGTGAATGGAATATCTACTACGTGAAGATACATACCGTAAGAACATGCATGAACCAAGGGTACTGTATTGTAGTAGAGGTGGAGTCGAGTTGGAAGTAGAGTTAGATAAGATAAAAGATGAATCGGAAGGATAATAGATAAATAAATAAATCGTTTATTTACTATTATTATTTCTATTTCTATTTCTATTTCTATTGGTAGTAGTAGCAAGTACTATCATCTTAGTCATGTACAAGTCGGTCGGTAGGTAATAGTTATGCACGTTCATCGATCCTGCATGGGATCAGTTGTTGTTGGTGTTGTTCTTGTATCGTATTGTATCGGATCGGTATGTTGTTTGTTGTTGTTGACTCATCATTTGTGGTGGTGGTGGTTGTTGTTGCTGTTGTTTATCCTTGAAAATAATGAATTACAATTTTTGCACTGTACTTGAATGTCGAGCTGTGCCGTGCGTTGTGTTGCGTTCGTTGTTCGAATTGTATTTATTGTTGATACTGTAAGTAATTATTCCTATACTGTACGGGTATGCACAGTACAGTATCAACTATCGACCATACAACCACCGGAACCAACCAACTCAACTACCTGTATGGGAGATTGATTCCTGTACAATAACTAAATTGACAGTAGCATTCGGGTATCGTATTGTATCCATATACTACTTGTGGTTGATGAGTACAGATGTCGATGATTATTGTTAATGATAGGTGAGTAGGAGGAGGAGGACGACGACGACGAAGAATAGAAGGAGTGAGAGAATCAGTATAAAGATTTAGAGAATAAAGAATTAGTTGTGTGGATATCATTTTTACATTTTACTTACTTGTTTGTTTTCGTATTATTCTTTGTATATCGTATATGCATCATGTACTATGTATGCCATGTATAATCATGGATGGTATCCTGTATTCATGGTATCAGTTGTTGTTGATCGATTCGGTGATGATGCACCAGCGAATATCTGATATACGAAAAGTGTTAACGTCTTGTGTTGCACCTTTGATCTTGTACTTGAATCGCAACACCACCACTGATCTCGGGAGCTTGTTAGGAACATCCTTATTATTTCTAGCTATAGAATGTCTGAAAGGCTCTGTGAACTCACCATTGTTACCTATCGGGAGGTATCGGAACGGTATGTTGTTGTTGTTGTTGTTGTTGTTTCATTATTATTATTTGTTATTGTTGTTGTTGTAAGAATGAATCAAAGAAAGATGAAGAGCATACACTACCCCCGCTGCCGCAAGAGGAGAGAGAGAGAGAGAGATTCGTTAGTTCTTTGCTTCAAATTCGTTGTTGCACTTTCTTCCTTCCTTCCGTATTATTTATTAGTCTTGCCTTATTAGGTTGTTGAAGTATGAAGCAATTCGATGTTCATTCGTCTTCTTGTTTAAACTGGATCGATCAGGATGGTACTGCAATTAAATAGATTGATTCAAGTCGGTGGTGTGATTGTTGTAATTAGTTATTGAATGCCTTCATGTCATGGTGGTCGTGTCGTGTCGTGTCGTATCCATTTTTCTTCTTCTTTGTGTCATAGGCGGGAGTACCACTCTATGCATGCATGCCGGGTGTACACTATTCTGTACTATCCTGTACTGTACTGCTGATTGTTTTGTTGTTGTTTTTTCTCAATAGCATTTTGATGATCGATTTCTATTTGTTGCTCTTGTTGTTGTGTTGTTGTGTGTGTGTAATATTTTTTGACCCACATCATCACAAACAAACTGCCCTTTTTCGCTTCGCTCACTGTAAAAAGTACGGGGTTATTATTAAAAATTCTCTCAAATATCGAATCATGTGTGGTGTCACACAAAGCTCTACCACCAATACACAATTAGTCGTCGATTTGGTTGATTTGATTTGATTTGATTTGACACCCACTGCAGCTCGACTGCTAGGTCCTAGCGCGGTACTGTACTTGTTAGCAATTGCTTTCTTTTTACTGTACAGTACTTCGAAGTACAGTACACTGTACAAGAATACGGTACATGTACGTACAGTAATGAAGTTCGCATCCTACATAAAATACGCCTGATCGTGCATGCACCATGCATGTATTCTTTTTAAGATTTTTTGGATGACGTAGTACTATTGGAAACCTTTAAGGACAACTTGAAGGAGCAAGTTGATTAGGATTTGTCGATTCACGGTTACCGTAAGTTAGTGGAAAACAAAACGCACGTACGTTGCGAGCTTGTTTTCTTTCGAGTTACTGCTGTGTATGATAAAATAAATTCAACGAAAATACAGAGTAATTAATTCTTGTTCGGCAGGAACATCTTCCGTTGAGTTTTTCCGGGCGCGCGCAAAACACAATTGCGAGTACTGTAGTCGGTTCAACAAGTTTCGACATAAAATAAATACGTCTTTCTTAGAAAAAGTGCGTGTTAATTTGCGCGTTTGGTTTTACTCGAAACTACTCGACGCGATTACTACCATGCCAATATAAGAACTAAATCATGCCCAAATTTTACTAGTATTTTGTTAGCCTAGTATGTAATAACAACTTTAGCATCAAATATATACACCTAAAAAGTCATTTTTTGGGAATTATTGAATATGATGTTTACAATTGACCTATTGGTTGGAGAACTATTATATTCCTTAGTCTTGTAAGCCAACTGGTATCTCACAATGTAGGATCACACACAGCACACATCAGCTTTTTATGAGACATCTAGTTCAGGACACAAAGCAGGGTAGAACTTCTAAGGAAATGCTTCTTCTTGGTCAACAAGAGTTCCTCTACCTTACCATGTGTGTAATAAATATTGGTCGTAAAATATATGGTAGGCACTCCTTCAGTTCATGTACACATTCCTGTACGCTGACCAGCCTCTAACGCACCACGTTACTAGTTAATTTGATGCGGCTATTATTTTTGCTAGAACAACTTTTTTCGGAAAATAAAATCATGGAACCCATTATATGCTTAATATTTATATGTATGCAAGTCAGTGGATTTGACCAGGGGTTTACTTTCTTCCTCAAGGACCAAAAATCAATAAATACCCTATTTTAGCTAAAATCTACTTAAAATAATTTTGCACGAGATGTAGCATATGGACCAGAAGCCCAAATGGTTTCAGCTTTAGGTGGGTTAGTTTATTTTATGAGAATTTGTATGGAAATACCTGTCAAAATTTGTGTTGGAGCAATTTTCAGCCAACAGTCACTATTTTAAGTAGAGTCCTTGATTGGTTTTTAGGCGTGTTCCGGCTCGATGTGATCTCTTAATGTGCTTACGGGACTCAATGCGCGATAGGCTCGCGACGAAGGAAAATTCTTTTGAAAATAATTAAAATAATTAAGTATTGAAAATGGAAAATTATCACATCAACATGAAAATGGGAATATATTGAATCGAACCTCCATGGGTAACGATCTATTTAACTAAAGATTACCAGACGAAATATAGATAATGGTACGCTTAATAAGGGAAAAACGTTTTGGTTGAATTTGGATATCTTGGGAAAATTCTATGAGGTCGTATATGACTGGAAGGCAAATTTCGAATCGCCAGGAAGAGGTGCATAAGAGAGGAAAATTAAAAATCAAAGAATGGATTGATCGATAAAGTACTGATACAGAAGTCTCTATCAGTGTTTTATTAGTTAATGCGATAATTTTTATACTTATTGTTACATTAAGAGAGGACCCATTATCAACGAGTATGTAGGACGTGTTTTTTCGGAAAATCCGATCATGTGTGTCTTTTACTAAGAGAGAGATTAAGTACTTAAAAATGGATCCAATTCAACCCAAACTTTTCGTCCTTGTTAAGAGTACAAGCATCTATATTTCGTCTCATAAGCTTTTGTTAAATAGATCGATATCTTTTCGTTTGGAATAAATTAAAACGCGCACCTTTGTTTACACATCTACTAAAACATATAGTACTAAATCTACGTAGAACCTACGTAGAAACCTTTTTGCCAACCTTTAAATTGAGGTGTCGACAATGGTTATCATGTCTAATACTATCCAAGCAGGATGGGATTTTGACTGCATAGATAGCATCGTTGACAATTTGTCTGTAGGAACCAACTCAAGTTTCAAAAGGAATGAAATTCTGACGAAAAATGATGGAGATCCGATCGTAACAAAGTTTGCGACAAAAAATACCAGCAATACCAGCAATACTGATGAAGAAGGATGGACGACGACAAGTCCAGGAAAGAAGAAACCAAAGAATAACAATAACAGCAAGGCAGCATCCACTGAATCGATCATCACGACAATTGACGGAAATATAGATCAGCTTGAAATAGGAAAACAAAACAGAATCTACGTAACATCACCAGAAAGAAAGAACAAGTGCAACATACCAGACGATAGGAAAATTGAAATAGACTTTCACCCAACCACACTCGCAGAAAGAAAAGAAGATAAAGAAACAGTAGAAGAAATGGACACAACACAAGGCAACGGAGAAGAAGAAGACAACAACAAAACAAACGGACAGAATAATGGCAATAGTGAAGAAAACAGAAAAGAAAAAGAAAAAGATAATAATGGGCAAGACGCAGACAATAAAGAAGACAGTAACAGATATAACAACAGAGGAAATGAACAAGGAGGAAGAGGAGGAAGAGGAGGAAGAGGTGGACGTGGTGGAAGACCAGAAAGGAAACAAACTCCAAGCACAGAATGGGCAACGTACGACTTTTCAATCAGTTTTAACCCCAAAACAATGGCAGGTAAAGATCCAAATGCAGAATTCCAAGCACTACTACAGGAGATGATGAAAAAGTCCCCAGGAGTTGCATTTCATCCAACAAATGAAGCAATGTTTCCTAAACCCAGTTCATTTACAACGATCCAAGGATATCCTAAAACAGAAGCAGACTTTAAAGATTTCTTCGAAGTATATGAAAATAAAGGATTAACAATCTTCAAAATATTTGTTAAAACTACAATGCAATATAATGAGCTGGAACTACGAAACAGTCTAATGAATTACCTAAGAAGCAACAATCTATGGATGTCAAGTGAACTAATATCTGAAAGTGTAGATGAAATGATAGGGTACATACAGTATGGGCATGACAAACTGGTGTGGCGACCTGATTGTAAAAGAAGATCAACAATGCAATGCAAGCACTAATCCAAAGTGAATCGATATCAGAAGCACTGAGATTGAAAATACGAGGACTGAAGAAAGGAATCCATGTTCGAGTGGCAACAGGCACGGTAAGAGGAGGCACAAGAAATGATCCAGTAATGTGTGAAGGACTAGTACTGCGAACAACCAAAGTACAGGCAAGAGCATGTATCGAACTACTAGGATTATTAGATGACAATATTTTAGGAAATTTCTATAGTATTATACCAAGAGGAATTGATAAAGAATTAGGACCACAACAATATGGAGAATATCTACGAACAAACAATGACATGCTAAATACAATTAGGTCAATAGCTGTGGTAAACTGGCCGGAAGAATTATTCTATGAAAAATACAATCCAGCAATGGGCGTAACCGGAACAGTAGCAATACAAGTAGACAAATTATTACTCAATGTATGGCACTGCGTAGCAATCGAAAGGACCATGGAGACAACTTCCAAAGGAAAATACCTTCTACTGTTCAGAGATCAAGACATGGAGAAAGCAAAAGAATCGATAGGCAACCTGATTGAAGCATTTGGTAGAGCAAGTGGAAGAAAATGTGCGAAACTAGCCCTGGAAAAATTCAATGAATATCCAGAATTCGATAGCATTCAAAGAGTGTCAATGTCAGTTCACTCAAAGGCAATGAGAATTAGAGCAATGCTAGAATCGACAACAGGTAAAAGAACAACCAAAACAATCAAGAAAACACCAGAACAGAAATTCCTTTTTCATGTACCACAAGAATTACAGCAACAACTACCAATACCAAATCAACCAACAACTTATAGTAATATAGTAACAAAACAAAACGAGACACCTAAGAAACAAATAATGATAGCACAACCCACACCACAACAGAAATCACACCCAATGTCACGACAACAGACACCATTGACTCAGATAACACCACTATCAACACAAGCATCACCAGACGCGCGGACAGTAGCAACAGCAAACTCGGGACTATCGAATGATCAACAGACAATAGCAACAATGATGACTCAGATGACACAGATAACAACACAGTTCAATGAAATGGAGAAAGAAAGAATAATGAGAGAAGATAGAAACGAGAAGAAAAGACAAGAGCGCGAAGAACAAGCTGAAGAGAAAAGAGAAGAAAGAGACGCAAGAATGGAAGAGATTAGATTAGAAACAGAAGTGAAACGATTAGAAACAGAAACAAAAATGAACAAAGCTGAAGAGAAAAGAGACGAAAGAGAAGCAAGAATGGAAGAAAAGCGATTGGAAGCCGAGACAAAGCTGTACTCCTTTATGCAAACAATGATGACATTTAGTATAAACAAGAATAACAACCAAGGACAAGTGCCAGGTACACTGATAACAGGAACTACAGAACAAACAAGTGCACTCACAAATAGTATTGCGACAACAAACACAGCAACCTCATCAGAAAAACGACCGCTATCACAACTATCTAACGACAATGAAGAAACAGAGATGGAAGATGCCAATACAGTAATAGGAACACAAGAAGAAAATGGGGAAGAATTGCTGTCGATAAAACGAAACAAACCATTGCCCAGAAGAGAGGAATTAGTGCATGATGAAGAAATCAATAATGATATGGAACTGGAGACAGAAACGGATGATCGAATCAACAACAATGATAAAGATACAAATAATAACGATACAGGATCATTCACAGAGGGGTTTAACAACCAACAGTTCAAATCAACAGATAAAGTCACTCCTAAACAGGGAGTGAATCAACAATAAAGGCCCATTAAATGCCTTTCTATCGAAACGACATGATGACAAAACAAAAGAAAATACGAAAGAAAGAACTCAAGAAAATATCAATAGACACACAAAAGAACAATCAAACAATACAAACAATAAGCCTGGCAAAACCTTGGAAAGCGATACAACAGGTGGCGAATCAAACAACATAATAGAACAATTATCAAGAACAACAACAGCGTTCATACCAACAAAAATATTGAAACAAAGAGCAAACACAAACAAACCAACAAGCATTAGAAAAATGGATGACCCACCATCACTAGAAACAAGATTAAATTTATTGAAAGAGGCAATAACAAAGATTAAAAGAATTCGTACATTAGTACAAGATAACTCCAGTATAACAAGTCTTATCAACGAAACAACCCAAGACTCAGATGATGAAGATAGCGATGAAACAGAAAAGGAAACAGATACAAGTACAAGAAACAGTAGGATCACCCTCAAAGAAAATGAGGTAGAGCCTCTTAATCTCGATAATCAAACCACACTAGAAAATAGGGATGACCTCAACAAAAGTGAGGGGCGCCTATAGTACTAGTTGAAACGGTCAACGAAGAAGCAATGGAAGAAGAAATAGAAGAAAATAATAACAAAGAGAAGCAAGAAGAAGTGGAAGAAAACAAAGATTATGAACTCTATTTTATACCAAGTGATGATGAACAAGAAGAAGAAGAAACAGAACAAGAAGATGAAGAAGAAGAAGGAATAGAAGAAGAAAAGAAGAATGATAATATTAGCACGGAGGAAGAACCAACAACAACTAGAATGAAAATCACAAAAGAAAATACACCTTTCGGTCATGTATGCGATGACATAGCAATTGATAATGATACACCATATGTAAGGGTATACTGTCAGAATGTTAGTGGAATATTCGATAGAGAAGGGATAGGCTTAGACTCAGCGTTCAAAGAAATAAAACAAGCAGGAGCTGATATATTTACATTTAATGAAACACATGGTGATGAATCGAATGCACTAGCAAGAAGAGCATTAAGACTTTCTAAACAAAGAATGTGGAGAAACAACAACGAAGATTGCAAAATAGTGCACTCATCATCAACAGCACCAGTACTAAGCTTCACGAAACCTGGAGGAAATCTAGTAGGCGTCACTGGATCACTAGTAGGAAGAATTAGAGAAACAATAACTGACCCGTACGGAAGGTGGTGTGGGTATACGCTAATAGGAAAAGATACGAAAGAAATAATGGTACTCACAGCATACAATGTATCACAGTACAAGAATGCGAAAGTAGGAGAAGACACATTATTCAATCAACAAACAGCACTGTATAAACTCAATAACATCAGAGAACCAGATCCAAAACAAATCTTTATTGATGATCTAACAGCACTAGTAAAGAAAGCTAGGAGTGAAGACAAAGATATCATACTAACAGGAGATTTCAACGAGCTAGTAGGAGATGACCCAAGGGGAATGCTGAAGGTATTATCTGCTGGTTGCCTAACTGATGCACATGAACACCAACATGGAACAGTAGAAATATCAACATACACAAGAGGAATAAAACGACTTGATTATGTATTTGTAACACCAAGATTAGTAAAACACATATTAAGAAGTGGATATGAACCATTCCACAGCCGAATTGCATCGGATCACAGGGGGTACTTTGTGGACTTTGCACAAGCAGGCTTATTTGACAGAAAGCTACCATCTATCTTCTCAGCATCATCAAGAGCAATCAGAGGAACCCATCCAAGTAATATAACAAAATATGTTGAGTACCTACACGACTATCTAAAAGAAAGAGACATATACAGGAAAGTAAAGGAGCAACGATACTGGTATGAAAAGGATAAATTAGAAAAACTAGACAGAGCAATAACAAGGGGAATGCTAGAAGCAGAAGATCAATGCAGAATCTTTCATCGGGAACCATGGTCAAAGGAAGTGAATGAAGTAATGACAACAGCCAATATACTGCGAGTACACTTATCAAGTCTGAGGACCAACATCGATTGCAGTACACAAATACGTCAAAAGCAAAGATTACTAAAGAAAGAAATAGAACTACCCCCAGAAATAAAGGATGCAATGATAGCTTTAAGACAGGCACAGAAGAAATGTAGACAACTGATTGAGCAGCGACGAAAAGATACAACAGCAATAGAAGATGAACAAGAGGCAGCCTTTGTAGCAATGAATCCAGAAATGGACGCTAAACGTGCAGCACAAATATTTCAAAGGGCAAGAGATACAAAAGAAATGATGTCAGAGTTACCATCGAAGATGAACTGTCCAGGAGGAATATCAGCAATACTAGTACCACTACCGAAAGAAGGAATTGAACTAGAATACCAAGTAATCACAGACGGACCAACTATTGAACAAGTAATACTACAGCGAAATATACGACACTTCAGGCAAGCAGAATTCACACCATTGGCAAATCCACAAGTGATAAAAATAATAGGATTTGGGGCAAACACGATTAGATCTAAACAAATCCTTGAAGGAACGGATGATCCAAGTGATATAACAGACGATGAGTGGTCAAGATTTCTCTTAACATCAATGAAAAGAAATTCGGAAGAACTGAAAATAGAGATAACAGCAGAGAAAATGATGGAGAAGTACAGGAGATGGAAGGAACGTACAAGCACATCACCATCAGGCAGGCATCTGGGACATTTCCATGCACTATTTCAACCACTGAAAGCGAAAAATAAGAAGGATAGAGAACGATTGGAAGAAATACGTGAAGAGCTAATCAATCTACATGCAATCATGCTACAAACAGCATACGATAATGAACACGTATACAAAAGGTGGGAGTACATCATCACATGTATGCTTGCCAAAGAATCTGGAATACCAAGAATACACAGACTAAGAGTGATACACTTATATGAATGTGATTTGAATTTACTGTTCTCAATATTCTTCAGAGAATTTGACCAACACTGTGAGGACAAGTTTCTCATCAACAAAGGGGTATATGGGTGTCGACCAACAAGAAGAGCCATCGACCCAGTATTTGTGGACGTGTCGCAGACAGAATTGGCAATGATAACAAGAAGAACGCTAGTCAAATTCAATAACGATGCAACAGCATGTTTTGATAGGATACTAGTACATTTGCTCAATTTGTGCTTACAGTCATTTGGAATGCCAAAGAAACTAACAACAATAATAGGAGCACTATTAGAAATAGCAAGATATGCAATCAAAACAGGGATAGGAATATCTAAAGAAACGTATCATCATTCAGATGACTCACCAGCATTCGGATCGGGTCAAGGCAGCGGTGTATCAGCTCAGGGATGGGGCAAACTAGTATCGAAACTGTTTGATATTCATGACAAATTTGGGCATGGATGTAGGTATGAGGATCCATGGAGACTATATACTACTATAGTAGGAATTTTAGGATTTGTAGACGATAATAACATCACAAACAATGGAGAAGACTGGGAAACCACAAAGGACATTATGAAGAGGACACAACATGACGCACAATTATGGAATGATTTGCTAAGAGCGACGGGGGGAGCGCTAAATCTAGAGAAGTGTTTTGCTCAAGTCATAGCAACACACTTCAGCTTAGACGGAGCACCAGTGATAGCACCAGTAGACCCAACCTTAACGATAACGCTAAAAGACAGATTGTACAACAAAGAAGTAGTGATACGACCAATATCAGCGTACAAGACATATCGCAGCCTAGGAACAGAACAGGGAATAAGTAAAAATCAGACACAGCAACATGTTAAAATGACAAAGACATCAAGTACACATCAGAGAAAGCTAGCTTGCTCAGCGATGTCACCAAAATGTGCATGGGTACACTATACAGCAGTGTTTCAAAGCAGTGTAGGATATCCACTGAGCATGTGCCACCTAAGTCAAACGCAACTACACGACCTGCAGAAGAAATACATACCCACACTGATGAATAAGCTAAGGATAGCACGGACACATGCACATGTGTTAGTATTTGGGCCAAGATCATATGGAGGGATAGGATGCAATGATCTCAGAATTGAACAAGGACTAGATGCAATACAGAATCTAATTAGACAACTAAGAACGCCAGGGTACGGAAAACAAGTAGCAACAATCTTTCTTCGAACGTTCCAACATGCGTCAGGACTATCAAAGCCGCTGCTACAGTATCCAGGGATAAGAGCACCTCATCTTGAAGGACATTATTATGTACACATAAGAAGATTTCTGGCAAAACACAGAGCTAGTCTAGAAATAGAATGCATACCAGAATCAATAGATGAAAGAATAGGAGATACGTACATAATGGATGTAGTATGTGCACCAGAGGCGGCGCAGACATTGGATAGAAAGCAACTGAAACACTACACGGATGCAGAAATCAACCAAATTTACTACTGTAAGAGTTATCTACAAGTAAAAAGATTATCAGATCTATGCACAGCTGATGGAGCGTTCATAATACCATCCATAGCAAAAGGTGAAAGAAGCATACGACAATGTACATCTAAACTGAAGGAAATAATACAAGAGAGACCTGGCGATCAATCGTGGACAGTGTGGAGAAAATTCCTGAAGACGATATGCAAACCAAGCATGAACCAAGGTTCAAACCCGGAATCAACTAAATCTAGCCTATTTGAACCAAGAATTGACCCACAAACAACTGAACCAGGATCCGAACCCGGCTCCAGCTCACGACTTAATCTATTCACTGAACCAAGAAACAAAGCAACCTCACTGGAAAATAGGGATATTCTCATAGAAAATGAGGGACTCCAACAGCGAAAAGAAGCAATAGATAAAGTTAGCATAGGGACTTTCATACTCAAATACTGGATTGGAGTATCGTACAGAGGCATTGTAATCAACAATACAGGCAAATACTACAAAATACTGTATGAAGATGATGATGAAGAGGAACTTAATCATACAGAAGTAGTAAAATATGAGAAAAAGTATAGAGAAGAAGGAAGAACGAGAGGTGAGATAGGACAACGGATGAGACTGACGAAGCCACTAGGCGATTGGCTAGTACAAGCCAATGATTCAGAACGACTGTGGCCATTCTATTACTCAGAAGAAACGGACGTACTATACAGGAGCTACAGAAAAGAATGGCACACCAATGGAGAATACTATATGACTGCCACATGATAGCAGACAACGATACATACAACTATGTACCAGAAGACAATGTGGAAAGACTACCGAATGATGCAACACCAGCGGATGTAATGGACACAGAGGACGGATGGAGAATAGCAAATCACCACCAAGTAAGACAAAAAGAGGAGAATGAAGACACAGAGAGCAAAACGATTATGCAACATCTACAGTCACAAGAAGAACACGTGTCACAGTACTATGCAGAAATAAACTTTCTAACAACACCATTTGAAGTTTACGAACTCATAAAATCACCAAGAAAATACAACATAGCAACAGATGGAGGAGCAATACCACTCAAAGGATCTCTGGGATTTGTAGTTGCAGATGAAGATGGAACAATACTGCTATCTTGCTATGGACAACCATCAGGAAATGATCCACTATCATTCAGATCTGAAATATGCGCGCTACTGGCAGCGGCGAAGTGCTTACAACTGATAACAGAATATTATGATCAGCAACTACAATGTGATGAACCAGCAAGAGGAAAAATACAGGTATACACTGACAGCCTAAGTATGATAAAGAAATTAGAAGCATATCATGAATACCCAACGGCTCCACTGAAGACAGTATTAGATTCGGAATGGGACGTACTGTCAGCATTAAGTAGGACATTGAAGAGATTCCGAACATATCCAAAACTAAGCTGGGTGAAGAGTCACCAAGATGATATGGTCTTTGATGAAAAAGAAATGCCACTGAATGCATACCTCAACTCGGAAGCAGATGAATTGGCAACGATAGGACTGAAGAGATTACAAGAAAAGCCTATTGTACCAATGGACCCAAACACATGCATACAGTTTCACCTAGAAGGAAGAACAATAACAAGAGATTTCAAAAGAACAGTAAGAGAAGTAATACAACTAAAACCACTACGAAAATACTACTGTACCAGATTCAAGTGGAGTGACAATATATTTGATCTAATTGACTGGGATATATTTCGACCAGTGTATAAGAAATATTTGTCCACAAAAGGAATACAGTGGATGCACAAATACTGTATCAAGAAACTACCAACAGGAGAAAGGGTTCACAAAAGGGATCACTTCCATGTCAAGAAATGCGCATCATGTGGATGGGACAAAGAAGATGATGACCATATATTTCAATGTGAACAAAGAAGAAGCCTACGAAAGAAGGTCATCAACCAAATCAATCTATTAAGAAACACGGTCGACCCAAGACTCTGCGATATACTGAAGGAAGGATTAATGACATACTTTAATGGAGAATCAGTATCAAATGCAATGCTAAGGCTCAGAGGTCAAGAGGATGTGGACAAAGAGCAAATATTCAAAAGGTACACACTACTTATTGATGAACAGGTGGTAATAGGTTGGGACAATTTACTCAGAGGAAAGTTCTCAAAACAATGGAAAATACAACAGAAAGCTTTCATAATCAGAAAGAAATTGTCGGACCCAAGAGCGTACGCAAGAGCAAGAAGGAACAAGAAAAGAAAAGAAGCAAAGAATACCAAGAAGAAGAATAAAACAGAAGAGTTCCATGCCTTCTTCCAAGCAATCATACCCATAATACAAGAAATCTGGATGGATAGATGCATCGATAGAAACAAACCAGTATTGGGAGGCAGAATAGCAGCAGAATATGATTCCCTCATCAAAAAGGTCACTCACTACTATACACTGAGAGAGATGGTTCTACCGGAAGATGAACTGAAGATATACGATGAAACAATCAAAAACCGACTTGATGATACAAACCAACAACTGAAGAAATGGATAAACAGATGGAAACCAGTAATAGATCATAGCATGAAACGAGTGAAAGAACTAGCTAAAGAAAACAGCAAACCAATTTGGAAACACTTCACTGCAAACAAACCAGCAAAGACTACTGTGTCAAGGATAAACACAAAACAGAAGAAACCAAAGAAATACTCCGACAATCCATTAACAAACGTGTTCAAATGCCTAAGAAAGAAAAGATCATCCAGCAGAGTAGTACCGACAAAGAAAACAAAGAATAAAATGAATCACATGATATCGAAACTGTACATGAAAATGGGTAAGAAAAGATCAACTAGTAGAACAAAGACAGTACTGGAAGTAGAGATACAGGAGATTGATGATCGATTTGGGGATGTACCAAAGTAAACACAATTAATATAGAATAATAGGCGGGTAGACTGTTGACTTTTCTTCTTTCTAAGAAGTTGAGGAGCAAAGCTGCAGCTTTTAAATAACAAGTTATATAAATAGATCGATATCCATGGAGGTTCGATTCAATACATTCCCATTGTCAATGTGTTGATAACGAATTTTCCTTCTATTTACTGCATAGGTGCGCGATAAATCATTATTTTCAGCTTCGTCGACTTACCCCATATGGGGGAAATTCTCCTTAGATAAGTACCAGGTCATTGCCTACACCACCTAGACCTGTCAATAATTTAGAATGTGTAGAATATACAGAGATGGGTACTGGAGAAGGTTTGAAGAGCTACCATACAGTTAAAAATTCCCCCAATTGATAGCACTTTACTGCATTCCTCGCGTTGTAGGAATAAAATGGTCTGTGCGCCGACAGGATTTTGTAACAAAATGGGCAAACACGGATCACATCCGCGCGGAACACGCCTTTAAATATGAGATATTTTTGAAAACAGGGGTAAACTGTAATTACATCCAAAATAATGGTGGGTTGGGATGATGATGCTTTCCATTCTTCAAGGGTAATAAATGTCCTAGTGAGGACAGTGAATTAATGCTGTGTTCTAATGTACCTGGTGGTATGTGTAAATATAGATAACTGTGTAGTGTGGGATGGTGTGTTTATTACTTATTATTTTAATATATAGAAATGACAGTAACAAATACCAGCTGTATTAACTTGTCTTAACAAAAGCAGTACAAAGATGGTTGGTTGGTGTTTCAATGCAGCAGAAACTAACTGGCAGATATGGGTATGTTTTAAAATTCAATTCGCTGTTATGGAAGGGGAACAAGGATTTTGGTTAGAAATAATAAATGAACAACAAAATATTTCATTTGAAAGGTTTGCATGGGACAAAACCAGACAGGTTGGGTGCACTAACATCTGTTTAGTGTACTAGTACATTGTGTTTGCCTCCTACATGTTTCCTGTTCTTGTGTTTGAGGAATAAAATCTATTTTGCTGTTGATGCACACACACACACACACACACACACACACACACAACCAGATTTTCCACCAGAAATGAACAACAAAATATCTCATTTGAAGAAGAAACTTGAATGTACATATTCGCACACAACAACATGACACAACAATGGTTGCAAACCTCCCATACATATTTTCTTGTGCTAATGTAGGGTTGGTGAACAGACTACATAGAATTACTATATGACTTATTTTGAAGGCTACTGTGCTGTGGATTCTCATGTACTCTGGTGCTAGAAATTTAGTGTTTAAATACATGGTACCAATGTACAACCAATGTCAATACACATGTATGTTATGTTATGTTGGTAGTGTATTGATTGACATTATCATGAGTAAGTTGTACCAGTAGCATTGTTTACTTATGCACACACCCTGCACATTGCTTGTTTCTTCATGTATTATTTGAGAATTTTGAATATCATGCATTTCTATGAATTGTTGTAGTTCTTATACATTTTGGCTGGAGGAAGTGTTTGCAGTGCTGCCTGTGCATGGATGTTCTGTAGTAGTATTGGTTGACATAATCACGAGTTAAGCTGTACCAATAGCATTGTTTACCTACCAACTTGCACCACACAATGATTCCTTCATGCATTATTTGAGAATTTTGATTATCTTGGACTCCTATGACTTCTTTTACTTTCTGTACATTTTGGTTGGAGGATTTTTTTTGCAGTCCTATGCAGGTATGTTATCTTAGTAGTAATTATTGACATTATCATGATTAAGTTAGTTGTACCAATAGCATTGTTTACTTACCAACTTGCACCACACAATGAATTCTTCATGAATTGTTGTAAATGTGTTTAGTTACCTAAGTTCACTAGACTGAAGACTTCTATACTATTGTATGTAAAGAAGAGTGTTTATTTTAAGAAGGGTTAGCTTAGTTGCTCTCTATGATCTGTTACATCTGTTGTGCTTGAATTTGTTGTGTAATTCTTGTAAGCTTTTCCATTCCAAAGGTTATTGTACTGTTGAGAGTTAAAGGACAACACTCACTGATTGATAAAGCAAATGCTGCATCTCATATATTGAAGCATGCTAATTTTATGAAACAACAACAAGAACTGACTGCACTGCTGTGTAAAAATTTGCTTCTTTCAATGTAAACTGTTTCATTTAGAAGCATGTCTTGAGATGTAGAGGACTGGTGCATCCTCTCCTGCTGTCATGCTGCATCTACTAATATTCGAAACAATTAAACTAGTCATTAACATAAAAACTAAATTATGCCCAAAATGTTACTAGTATCCATTAGTGTGGTATATAATAACAACTTTAGCATCAAATATATACACCTGAAAGGTCCTTTTTTTGGAAAATTAAAGCATAAAGTTTACAATTGACCTATTTGATGGAGAACTGTTGTATTCTTTAGTCTCCTAAGCCTACTTGTGTCTCACAATGTAGGCTCACACACAGTACATATATTAGGGATTTAAAATGTATGTGTACACACAACAAAATATCTCATTTGGAAGGGTTGCAACAGACAGCACCTTCTGGATCCAGTGCAATAGCATCCGCATAGTGTATCAGAACATTGTGTTAGTCTCCTACCACCTTTCTGCTCATGTGGCTGGGGAGTAAAATACATTCTGCTGTTGAAGTAGGCACAAAAATAACCATATTTTTCATCAAAATGCACCACAAAATGTCTTATTCAGAATGGTTCCAAAGGAGAACTTTTTTCTGGTTGGGTGCAGTAGCATCCGCATAGTGTATTAGAACATTGAGTTACCCTCCCACCACTTTTTTGTTCCTGCAGTTGAAGAGTAAACTTGATTTTGCTGTTGAAGTAGGCACAAAAATAACCATATTTTTCATCAAAATGCACCACAAAATGTCTTATTCAGAATGGTTCCAAAGGAGAACTTTTTTCTGGTTGGTGCAGTAGCATCCGCATAGTGTATTAGAACATTGAGTTACCCTCCCACCACTTTTTTGTTCCTGCAGTTGAAGAGTAAACTTGATTTTGCTGTTGAAGTAGGCACAAAAATAACCATATTTTTCATCAAAATGCACCACAAAATGTCTTATTCAGAATGGTTCCAAAGGAGAACTTTTTTCTGGTTGGGTGCAGTAGCATCCGCATAGTGTATTAGAACATTGAGTTACCCTCCTACCATTCTTTTGTTCCTGCAGTTGAAGAGTAAACTTGATTTTGCTGTTGAGGTAGGCACAAAAATAACCATATTTTTCATCAAAATGCACCACAAAATATCTTATTCAGAACGGTTCCAAAGGAGAACTTTTCTCTGGTTGGATGTAGTAGCCTTTACAGGGTGTACTAGAACATTATGTCACCCTCCCACCACTTTTTTGTTCCTGCAGTTGAAGAGTAAACTTGATTTTGCTGTTGTGGCATGCACAAAAATAACCATATTTTTCATCAAAATGCACCACAAAATATCTTATTCAGAATGGTTCCAAAGGAGAACTTTTCTCTGGTTGGATGTAGTAGCCTTACAGGTGTACTAGAACATTATGTCACCCTCCCACCACTTTTTTGTTCCTGCAGTTGAAGAGTAAACTTGATTTTGCTGTTGTGGCATGCACAAAAATAACCATATTTTTCATCAAAATGCACCACAAAATATCTTATTTCAAAGTGTTGCAGTGGACAAGACCGTATGCTTCAGGTGCACTAACATCCACGTGGTGTACTAGAACATTGTGTTACCCTCCTACAACTTTTTTGTTACTGTGGTTGCCAAATAAAATATATTCCGCTGTTGTGGTAGGCACAAAAACAAATAGGTGAACAAGAGATCCAGGTTTAGGTGATAACAGTAAGTTGGTATGAAACACAATGGTTCAACAGTACTAGATAAATTAAATAATGTGTGTGCAAAATATCACACACAACAGCAACAGCAAGTTGAATAAGTCTTTCCATCATGAACAGCGACAAGGTGAATGTACACGCCCAGCATCATGATACAGAATTCGTTTTGCTATTGTGGTGAACAGAAAACAACTTGAATGTAAACATGCACACAAAATCACACACAACAACACACGCAACAACAACAACTGCCTGGTCAGGTGAACCAGCATTCACATAGTGTACTAGAACATTATGTTTTCCTCCTACCACTTTATTCTGTTCCTAATGTATGTGTGTTGTTGTGTGTGTACCGTATGTGTGTGTATTGCAGTATGTGTGTTGTGTGTTGTGTGGTGTGTGTTGTGTGTGTTGTGTGTTGTGTGTGACCGGATGTTGGTGGAATAATGTGATGTTGTATCATTTCAATTTGCAATTTACTACCATATACCAGGTAATTTAGATAAAGCTGCAGCAGCAGCA
>FMBT01000173.1:0-16667 GCA_900095095.1 Fragilariopsis cylindrus CCMP1102 | reverse complement strand
TCTTTTCAATTTAGCGATTGCCCCTCTGGTTCCCCAGATTCGCGGTGCCACGTTGAGCACAATCGCCAGTCTATTGCAGCCAACTGAGGGAGTGGAAGACCCAGAAATAAAGTCTTACCTGGAGGAACAGGGGAAGAACGCATGGGAGTACTTAGAGTGTTCTTCTTTGCTACCAATTAATCTTTTAGATCGATATCGCGTCGTCAAAACCAGTGGGCTAGAAACGCAAAGTCAAGTGGGATTGTCTTTCCCTCCCTCGTCAATGACATTAGCAAGTTCATCAAGTTATATGGAATCAACCATCCACAAACATCCTATGTATGGACTACTGTACGAGATGGACCATATTGAATCTAAGAAAGGTTGGTATCCGTCGACGGAGGGATTTCTTGATTTGTTGAGGTCTCTCATCTCTTCGGTTGGTTGCCCCTCTAATTTGGGACAAAACTCTCGTGTTCGAACAGGATGTACACCTTATGTGGAATATATTATCCATTTTGTTCTACCAAAAGCATTGGGAGTGAATTCTCAAACGTCACTTCCGTTTCGTGTCTCGGGTGATAGAAGTAGACTTGTTTCTCGAGCGCTGGCCGTTGTAGAGGCTGTTATTACTCGTTATAACCTACCCTCAGCCGACTTGAGAAACGTCAAAGCTGTAGTAAGTCCTCTTTCTGTACTTGGAATTCAAACGGTTGTTGATCAAGTACACGTGCCATCTAATCAAACTAATGCGAAAGAAATCGCTGACGACTTCAAGAGCATGACTGCATCAGATTTGGTCCCTCCTTCAGATCCATTCGGATCAAATCCTACATCAACCCCCCTTACAGCTAATGCTAATCAATATTTAGACGTATCGGGATCGTCTGGAACAGGAATACCTGTCCCAAAGTCTCCTGGTTTTACAGTACTTGTTGAATTACTATCATCGTCCTGTGGGATCCTTCTACAAAGCCTGGCTTTATATTGACAGAGTGTGGTGGTCCAAGTGGTGTTCTTTCTATTTTTGGTGATCAGTCAGACAAAATGGATATGACCTACGCACTATACTGTTCGACCCGCCCGATTTGAATAGCGCAAAAGAAGGGAGTAAAGAAAATGGACCTACAAAGCCACTCCAAAATTTCTTAAAATCTTTTCTCCGAAGTTCCAAACAGCAAACATAGACGATAAATACGTCGACAACTCCATCATGTGGCGGGAGACATCATCGCTTCGGCTCTTCATATTTTATGTGCCGCTGCAACTCGAGAAGATGCTTTCATCGACGCTCTTGCGGCAGCGAAAGACAAACCCCTCAAGTTGTTTCCTGTCCTTCAATTTCAGGAACTCCTACATGGGTCGGGCAACGGCAACGCCCAAATAATGGACATGAAGGCAAAGGATGTACAGGTTTCCCGTCTTACAGATCTACTCTTCTCCATCAGAGATTCTCGATTTCTGCGCTCTACAATCGTTCAATATGTTGGTTACGATGCGGTAGATGAAACGGACAGCTCGGAAATCGCAGCGGCTGCATTGTCGATCGTTTACCGTATGCAACAAACTATGTCACCTCAAACAAGTTTGCGTTCACTTAGTGGAGATGAATCTGATACGAATGGATTTTCAAAATCATTTGCCTCTAGGTTACTAATCTCTTCAAAGAAAACTGATTCTAGTGTCAGGGACTCGCAGGTTTTAACATTAATTTTAAATTGGATCCTGTCAGAACTCCGCTCTGGGGGCGTAACCAATGAAGGACTTGCCCAGTATTATTGGGACTACCAAGTGAGACCAATGATGGAAACTGGAATCCAGGACGTGGTCATTACTCTGGTGCTGGTAGTGATTGTTTTGATGCCATTTTGGATATATTAGACCACCGGGAGTGTACGTTATCGGTGTTTCCCATATTTCTTCGTTGTGCTTAGAAATATTCTTCAGGCTACACGATCTGATTAAATCAAGAAACTCAAAGTCTCTGAAAATAGCGATATATACAGCTAAACGACTGCGAGATGTGGACTTTTGGAGGATGAATATATCGAAAATGCTTTTTGTTGATTTGGGTTCTCTGGACCAAGAACAATTCATACAAACTGTTCACAGCATGGGATGGCTGCTGAAGGGTGTTTCGTGCGAATTGCGGCTTCTTGTTGGATTTGCATGCGACGTGATATCGGCATCAGGCTTTGCGAGATTGCTCGAACCGCACCCTAAAGTATGTGATTTGCTCTTGTCTTCTTTGTTTGGATCAGACGCGTCAGCAGTGTACACACTCGTTCAGAATCTACCGTTAGAGATTGTTTCGCTGGATCCAAATCTCCCACATCCATCTAAAGAAGTACTCAGAGCTTCTGTGTGTGATTTAACTGGAGCACAGGATATCGTTCAGGGGTATCAAATTCTTGATTGCAACAAGGCCGTCTCAATTATAGGTAGAACAGGAACACCAGCTGGCTCTGACGATGCTAAGAACGCCATGAAGTGGATAAAAGAATGGAATTTCATCGCACGCCGTGAATGCGCGGTATTTCATCTAACAAACTCAATCAACGTCTTGATTGATGCCTCATTGTACAGTGCACAATCGATGTCTCTTTATCGTGAAGATCTTTTGGATTCTTCGAGTTTTAGCCATCCTTGGTTGCACAACGATGGATTACGAGATGTATTAGTGTGGTTTCTTCAACGCCTCGATTTTAGCTCCAATATGAGTGATCATCGAGGAATGGATGGCTTTTTGATACCTGTTGCCACAAGAAATTTGAGCAGTATCGTTTTGACCCTCTCCGAGTCTGCCACATCACCTTCTAGTGAAGAATCGATTAGTTCCAGTGATTTGCTACAAATTGGTGCTTTGGTTGCACGTATTATTGAATCATCTTCAATTGGTCAGGATACAGCTGAAGAAGCACCTTTCCGTTATGAAAGGACAGCAACGCTAGGAAGTGCGCTTGCATTACTTTTGCGTTCTTCGGCTTCGCTTGAGCCTGTATTTGCTAAGGAATTTCAGGACGATTTTATTCGGGCTGCACATGGACTTGCTAGAATCTCTCGCTTTAAAGTCGATTCCAACGATAATGACTCGCGTGGGACCGTCTCTATGCTGTCACGTGGCTGTATTGCTTCAATAGTTCTTGCTCTAAGTCACGATGAGTTCGACGATTCAATGATAGAAAATTCTTATGCCTGTTCATGCATCCCCCAAACATTTTTGGAACAATTGATATCATTAGTAGCTGAATTAGACGAGGACGTCTGTAACTTCCTCCAAGTGATAGCATTAAAACCTTCGGGAGCTAAAATGTTGATTGATGCAGGTATTGATCAAGCATTATTATCAGCTGCAAGACAATATATGCGACAAGAAAGCGACGTGATTAAGAATCTGGACTCTTCAAGCTTCAGCAAAAGTACGATTCGGACTCCGGGATTTCTTCTTGGTCATCTTAAACTGATCTGCGCATTGCTAACTTCAGCCAAATTACCGGAACAGTCAGCAAACAGCTTTTCCTTAAATTGTATTGAGATCATTGCAACATACAGACCAACCATTGACAGACTGTGCTACAATTTCCCTGTCCAGGCGGATTTCCTACGTTGTTTTTTGAAAGCCTTAAACCTGGTTTTCTCGTTTGCGAAACCAATAAAGAAGAGGTATCAGGGAAATACCATACACAATTCGGGTCCTGATTTCAAAGAAATAATCTCAGGCCGTGGATTTCTTGAAAACGGGATCATAATGCTATTAGAGCAACTTTCAGAAAATCCTCTACCAAGAGATATGCAGCCAGAGCGTATGCCCAAAGAACTAAAGGAATCGACTGGTCAAGCAGTTAGGTCTAACATTGTTAGTGTCGAAAAAGACAATTCATCAACGTGGTGGGATGTATTGCAACAGATTTTAACGACGACACACGGTGACTGCAGTACGAATAAGTTCCTCGCCCCCACGGGGGATCAAGTCTTTAATCCCGCACGTTCATGGAATGAAGACACATTTGAGTACAGTATAGTCGCTTCTGATATCTTGTGGCTGGGTTTGAATTTGTTGAAGCGGATGGAACGGACTGATTTACTTAATGGATCAGACCTTGCGCGTGGTCTCTTTCGAACAGTCTTAGCAGCGAAGTCTGTTGGTGACCGACTAGAGCACGTTCGTTTGAAAACAACAAATACGATCCACTCAATGGAAACAGACGATAATTTTGGGAACAATACGGAACTCGAATTTGAATATTTGGAGCTTCTGGCGAAATCACTGGCTTCCTGTGTTGAACAACTACTTATTTTGTGTCTTCAAGTTTGTGATTCTGATTTGAAAGAGAATGGACAGGAGCTAGTTCTAAAGCAAATTGGTATAGCTATCGAAGCTTCTGGTATCGATAATAGCTCACTCTCCATCCTTTCAGAAGAGAGACAGGAATCTATTAAGATCCTATGCGAAGAAATCAAAAATGGGTGCAAGGGAATTTGAACATAACGTAGTTTGACATGCATCTTAAGTAATGTGGAAAATGATTCCACTCATTTTCACTCTAGACTATAATATTGATTAATGAAGATAACGTACGAACTAAAAGTTATATATGTTTCGTTTTACAGTAGCTCCTTTCCTACAAGGGGTAATGAAAAATGAGAAGAAGAAAAAGGAATGGAGAAAATGTATTGATTTAAGTAATATTTAATGTATTTATCATGTGCCGTGGCGCTTTATTCGGTTTTACGTAAGGGTCCCAATATAAATTACAGCATGTGGTTATAAGCAGTATTGAACATAAAGGTTTCTATCAAAACGTTCGTTCGTTCGTTCATCCGTTCGTTCATCCAATCACTCAAGGATATTATTATTCAATGATGACCGCAGGTTAGCTATACTAATTAATTATTGTACCAATGATTCATGTTCTTGATGACGCATTGATAGAAAATTTTCCGTTGTATTTTAATGACATCCAAACTCCAAATACAACCATCCCAAACTTGACCAATTGTATCTATAGGATGAGTTATCCGATCAAGTGCTATACTACCAATATCTTCAACGATTGGACCAATACCACCCCGACGATTAATTTGTCGTCCAAGAACACGTAACGTTTGTTTCCCAACTAACTTACTTGTTGCTAATGTTAATCGACTTGCTTGATATGCCTGTGCTGCGCTTTGTTCTACAGCATCAATTAATGGTGTGTTACGGAATTTTTCATAAACATCTTGAACAGCACCATCAACTAAACAAACAGATGATCCAATTAATGCTGTTGATATCGTTACTGGCCATAATGTTAATCCTAACGCAGCTGCTAATAACGGACGTTTTGTTGTTTCTTCTTTTGTCCATGACATTGCCTTATCAACATGTGGTCCTAATGGTGGCCATAATACTCGCATACGTCGTTGTTGTTTTCGTTGTCGTCGACTAGTACGATCTTTCGATGGAACTTTCCTTTTTGTTGCCATTGTCATTGTTTTTATCATCATCATCATCATCATCATCATCATCGTCATCATCGCTGGATAATTCTTCGATCATAACGGTTGTACGTCCGTTGTTGTTGCTGTTCATAATATTATTATTGCCTTCATCATCGCATTGTCGCCGGTACTACTATTACTACTATTAGTTAATGACATCGATAATTATCATGAATACTTTGTAATGAAAGCAAAAATAGACGAGCAACGATTAAAGCCGCATCGGCAATCTCTTCAGCTTCATCATTTCCAATTTCTCTTAAGCATTTTCTACATCACGTAAAATTGTAGATGCACCCGATAATGCTTGAAGAATTTCATTATCATTATCATTATTATTATTATTATTATTATTCCTATTATTGCCATTAACAGGAGAAGAAGGAATATTCAAGATCGAGTGGGCGGTAGTATTATTATTGTTGTTAATTCTGTTATAGTTGTGGGTGCTATCTTCGATGGCGGCATTGATATTGTTTTCGTACAATTGAAGATCATCACGAATAACGTCAGCTAATTGTTTCCGTTCTTCAATAGATTGATTTTCAAGTTCATTAGCAAGAGAACCAATACCGTCAGCAAATTCATTACATTTACGGATGATTGCAGTTGGTAATAAATCAAAATCAGTTTCTAATCCTGTTAATGTTTTATCAACGTTATCTAGTACATGTTCTATTGTTGTTGACAATATTTGTAAATCTTTTTCATTTATTGACATCGTCATTGGACCATCGGGTGTATCAAATCGGAAAGAATTAGAATTAGTACTTGTAACGTCATCGTTCATTGTCGTCATTGTCGTCAACGACAAAGGAGATAAGTCATTGTTGCTATCAGGTCGCATCATCATTGTTATTCTTGTTGATCTTGTGATACTTACTGTAACGTTATTTGAGATTGAGATTGTTGTTCCATTTTGAATTTCTTCAAAATTTTAGAATTTAGAACGCATTCTGAATTCGACTAAAAAAGTTCCCTTAAACAATTTTCTTTTAATCCAAGTAGTCAAAACTCAGATACGAACAAATGAAGGAAGGTGTTGCTTGCTGCTAGCTAGCTAAATAAGAAGAAGTGCAGCATCAAGTCTCAAGTAAATTATATTCAATACTTATAGTACGCAATAAGAAGTTGATACTATTTTATAATACTGATGCATTAAATTCCGTAAAAGTTAAGTATAGTCCATCTTTTCTATCTATTTTTTTAAAAGAAGCCTGCTCTAACATATATTTAACGGGAACAAAGGAAAGGCACTTCATCTCTCAACCCCTTGTTGTGTATTCCTTGTATTTTCTAGAAAAAGATCTTTAGCTTTCCTTCGTAATCTGGCTGGTGTGTGTGTGTGTGTGATTCCACTACACTGGTTAGGAGTTTGTACTCCCTGGGTTTGGCTGGTGGGTGGAAATACATTGGCGTACAAAAACAATTCTGAGCGGAAAATTATTATGTGTTCATGTCGTTTTACATACCATCCATTCACACATTAAAAAGGGAGGGCCGCGCGAAAAATCGCACGTAGTTTTTTGAAAAACGTCCCCCTCTCCGTTCCGCAAACTTAAAAAATCAATTAGAGGTTTACCTTTTAAAATAGAAAATAATTAAAAGCAGAATCGCGAAAAGGCACTTATAAATTTATGTATCCGATTCAAATTCAAAAAAAGAGCCTCGCTTGTGTTGTATGATTTTTTTTGATACCTCTTCTATTTTGCCGCGACTCTGTAATAGTGGATGCAGCAATTGAAGTGAAAACATTACATTGTAATGCAATATCATCATATCAAATCCTCAGAGGCATTGGTGTAGTGGAGCGTATATTATCGATCCATTCAATTGTACGAGACGGGATCATAATTTTCCTGTAGCTGCATCTTACAACTACAATACTCTCTCATTAGTAGCGAGACGATTGTTCCTGTTGCACGTATCGTATCTTATCGTACCATATCATATCATCAATAACGATGCCGAGTCCATTTATCAGCACCTCTTTCACACTACGTCCATCAACGAATGATAGAGACAAACCAGAGCTGACGCTTCATCAGAATGCAGTGTCACGAATTCCAAAGGATACGACGATGATGACGACGACGATGACGACGACGACTCCTGCAAGCGATGACGGTGGTTTTGGCATTTGTGGTAACCACTTTACAACAAGGGGTTACAACGAGTAGTTAAACGTCAACGTTTGTTCATGGGTCGTGATGACAACGACGAACAATATATCTCCGAAGAAGAAATCGACCATAGGAATAATAGCAGTACACCGATGATACAACGGAGAGTATCGACTGAAATCTTTCCTCCCCCTTCTTCTCGGTATCATAATCAATATAATCATAATCGGTCGCCGATGATGACGAGTTATGGCAACAATGAAGAACAACAATATTGGAAGACACGTTGTCTTCAAATGCAAAAGGATTGCGAAGAAGCTCGAAGATCTTTAAAAGAAATGGAAGAAGATCAAAGTCAATTAGAACAGAGAGCTCGTGAACTCGAAGATCAAGTATTGATTCAATCATCACTTCACAACAGTAGTAGTAACTACAACCACACAACAGCTATCGATGAGGAAGAAAGGAGTATGATTAATGGGGACAACAATAATAGTGATAATAATATGACGATGAACTTATCCAGTATCAATAAAGGTATCGAAAAGATACGAAAGGAAGAACTTCCACCAATGTTTATTGAAATTCGGGAAAATCATCAGGCTGTATCAACTCTTTTTTATATGACAGATGGTGAAGGATTAATAGAGGAGACGTATGAAGAAGAAGAAGACCAAGATGAGATTTTTTATGGGGCTGATAATGAAGAAGAAGAAGAAGATCGTAACGATACCAATATAGACCAATGTCGTGGATAAGTAGGAGTAAAAGCAAATGGTACACTCACATTAGAATAGAATTTATACTAAGCTATCAGTATACTGTGCAGATACAACATAATATCGACTATAATAGTTCTAGTCTTCGACCCTTCTCTTTTAGAAGCTGAAAGCAATAACGTTGTTACACAGGTATTGTTTTTATTATAATTACAAAAACAATTAATCTGACATTATTATACACATCATCATCATCATCTCGCCATGCAGCTCTAGAACAGTATTTTCATTACTTAGTTATTTCTTCTTTCTCCTTGTGCTCTTTTTTCGTTCAGTTTTGATTGTTCGGTACGCATTAGTGATATGTTTCGATCGTTCAATGAACGTCGTTTTTGTGCTCGGATACATTAGGTTGCGTATCGGGATGGTATTGTAACATTTCTTTTCGAAATGCATTCGATACTTCAGAATCGTCGCATGATGATCGATACCTAATACTGAGTATGGATCATGTACATCAAACGGCCATTTGTATTCATTATCATCGTACTTCTTATTCTTTGTTGCCTTCGATCGACGTTGTTTGCTGTTGCTGTTGCTGTTTTTGCTGGTTGTTGTAGTAAGACTGATATTGCTGCTGCTGCTGCTGCTGACTCGCTTGTTGCTTCCATTGCTGTTGTGCCCAAGCTAGAAGGAGAAGAATAAGGAGTGAGAAATAACGACAATAACGAACGATGTGAGATTTTTTCTTTTCTTTTCTCGAAAGAATAATTGGAAAAGGAACAAGATGGAAACTTTTACCAGACAAATACTACGTCATTAAAATGACAAGCATTGTCTTCTACCCCTTCCACCTTTTGTACGGTATGCATGATTCTTACCTTCCCAATCGGAATACCAATCAAAATCTCCTTCTTTATGTTTCGCATCACCAGACAACGATCGAAGAATTGCATCCTTATTCTTGTTAAAATGAGCACGAGCATTACCCGAAAAATCGGTAAAATCATTCATATTGGATTTATTATTAGTAGTGCTATTAGTATCATTATCAGCATCTTGGACCATTTCAGCCTCATGTTGTCGTTGTCTTTCCCAATCAGCACTAGCTTTCCTATTGTCCATCCAAGGTTGTAGGATTTTTCGAAATCCTGTAAATAACCCTCCCGCAACACCAATTACTGGTGTTATCGAAAGTAATCGAATAAAGATAAACCACAAAACATTAAAGAGTGGTCGGAGTAACCCAACAAGAATTGGCAAATTCATTGTCCGGATGAGTCGTGATGCGTTACTTGAAAGTTGTGTCAATAAATTTTGAGACGATCGATAAAATTCTGGAGAAAGACCACCCATTGTAATATTATTACTTTCGAACATACGATGAGATACTCCACCAACAGGTGCACTTCGATCACATCCAGACACGAAGGCTCTGTATTCCAAACCAAGTATATTGTACTCGATGACAAATGTTGGCATCAATATTCTTCGTGCTGTGACGACTTGTGTTTGAACGGTGGGTGGTATGCCGTCATCATTATCATTGATCCATGCTTCATCAGCAAGTTCCTGAAGTTCTTCCTTAACAACTGAGAAGGCACGACCTTGAGTACTGTTCCAGGCATCAGGAATGACCGGTATCGGATTTCCACTTTCTTTCAAAACCATATCATTTAACATCCATCCACCAAACGGTTGTGTTTGTTCACCCATAAATATTAACGTTGTTGAATGGACTGGATTTATCAAACTTCGACGATACGAATATCCAGAATAGGCTGAAAGACCACCTGGTAAATAAATTGTACCCTGCCTATTATTATTTTGCTGACCTCCTTGATCGTACGCTTGAAATATAGGTGGTTTCCAAGAATATTGTTGCTGCTGTTGCTGTTGCTGTTGTTGTTTGAAACGAATATTCAAATCGAACGACCAAACTGGAACCATTGCCGCACTAATTCGTACTGAATTATAACTCATTAGGTATCGTAAACCTTGATCATTTTCTGCCCATTTTCGAAACGATTCAAGAGCTTCTTCTGGTGAAATAGAAAATGGTAAAGCTTGAAGGTCAAATCGTTTCTTGCTTTTGTTTCTGCTGTTGCTGCTGCTGCTGCTCTTATAGTTTGATGAAGAGTAGTTGCATCTGGAACTTATCGTCGATAAAGGGTGTTGATAGCAGTAGTGACAACCAACAATACCACGACCATCATTGCCCTGTAGAATTGAAATAGCTTTCGTCCTCGTCCTTGTCCTCGTCGCCGATGATGAATAGAGTGATCTATACGGCCTCGGTAAGCATGACGACGACAATATCCTTCTGTGGAAGAAATCAGTGAAAGCGCGTGCTGCCGTCTTCGTCGTTGTCGATCTCATCGGATATATTAGTAGTGCGTTTCCGTTCCCCTTCAATAAGACCTAAGAGATATGTGCATCTGGTTTACTGAGGTTCCCTTCTCATGAGACCTACTATGTTTAAAATGATACCAGAAAAATTCGAAGATTTGAAGATCGTCGCGTTGATTCGATTATTGATGTTGTCACAATGGGTTTGAATTGTAAATGGAGCGAAATAAAGATAGTATTTTGAAATACAACTTCCTTCTCATACGAATTATACTCAAGCAATACTTAGTTATTCCACTCTAATAAATTTTTAAATGTACAAGGAAATATAAATCCGGCCCGTTTAGCTCAGTAGGTAGAGCGTTCGTCTCATAGCACAACGTTTGAAGAGAAAGCGAAAGGCCGTCAGTTCGATCCTGACAGTGGGCATACCTTTTTTGTTCAAATGAGATTTTATAAAAATATTTTTGCCATTAAAAAATATACTCAAAACAGCATGCTTAACTTAACCAATCACTCTAATCGTTTATAACACCATTGACTTACTACTATTGGTACTAGTAGTACACCGGTATTCTTGATGAAAACAATAACATTACTTTGAAGGAACTGCTATTAAAAAGGGATAGGACTAGTAAGATTTGTTACTGTAACATTGTTTAATTAGAGATATTTTTGTGCGTGCACGTTTGGGATCTTCGATGACGCGGTTATTTCATTTTGTAAAAATGAAAAATAAAATTCAGTCTCTTCGACGCACATCATTATACGACGTAAACCCAACATGAAAGGCATGTAAAAAGCAGGAAAGATTCGATATCAACAACCGAACAACCGAACAACCACAAAGAAGTACACAACGACACGAAGCTTCCACATATTATACTATATCACATACTAGTATTGATTGCAATCAACAACTTGCAATATTCAATATGAAGGCAATTTTTCTAATCCTACTTTTCGTGCAATTTGTTTCCTCCACCGCTAGTAATAATCGTAATCGGCTTTGGCAATTGCCAGCGAAGTCCACAGCTGTGGTGACGGGTGGAACAAAGGGTATTGGACATGCTATAGTGTCTGAGCTTGGTCTTTCGTTTGGGTGTAAGATCTTGACATGCGCTAGAAACGAAAAGGAACTCAATGAATGTATAAAGGAATGGCAAGAGAAAGGATGTGATGTGAGAGGTTGTGTGGCAGATATTTCTACTACAGAAGGTCGTAGTTCTCTCATGGATGCAGTGAAAGATCTTATTAATGATGATGATTGTGCCAATCCTGGAAAACTTGATATTTTAATCAATAACGTCGGAACGAACTTTCGAAAACCATCCATTGAATATACGGAGGATGATCTTGAATTTGTTATGAAAACAAATTTCAAATCTTTCTTTGAAGTAACAAAGTTATGCCATCCATACATGATACGTGAAAAGGTTGAGGGCCACAATTATTGTAAACAGACATCATCTGTTGTTAATATTGGTTCAGTTGCTGGAGTTGTATGTATAAAATCAGGAACTCCATACGCCGCAACAAAGGCAGCAATGAATCAATTGACCGGAAATTGGGCATGCGAATGGGGCCCATTGGGGATTAGAGTTAATTGTGTTACACCGTGGTATATCAACACACCTCTTGCACAGCAAGTTTTGAAGGACGAGGAGTATAAGAAGTGAGCCGAGTGTGTGTGTGTGTGTGTGTGTGTGCGTTCGTGTGTATGTTTGTATTGATCAACTTGACGTCGTCGATTTTCGACACTAAAGAAAAGACGATTTCCAACTTTCAATTTTCAATTCATTATCTATTTATTCATGCTTTATTTTCATTCTTATCTGAATTTTGTCAATCTAATAATCTTCATTCCAAATTCGTACATGTAGGACTATTCTGGAGAGAACCCCGGCAGGTAGAGTTGGAGAACCAGAAGAAGTTGCTGCTTTGGTTGCATTCCTTTGCCTACCAGGTGCTGCATATATAACGGGTCAAATTATAAGTGTCGACGGTGGCTTTACAAGGAATTCCTTCTACGACTCGTTTTATCCTTGATGATCAAAGTGAAGTGAGATTAAGTGGAAAAGGTAGAATTAATTAAGTATGTATAGGAATTATTCGATATCAAAGCTAGCTATCATGATTTCAAGTAATCATACAGCGATGCACATTATAAAGTATGCTTTAGTACAGTAGTAATAAAAGTATGTACCAAAGAAAAAAAGACATACCATTGAATAATTGCAAGTGGTAGATATTTAATTCATCGTTCTTGTGTGCGTGTGTGTTTAGTAAAGATGGCAACCTTCATCTCCTAAGGCGACATCGGTACGTACTCCATCTGCAATATATGTTCCGGTATCAAAAAATGAGAAAAGGGCGTAACGCAAACAACCATGCCCCATAGTACCCCCCTTGAAGGTAAAACCATCAAAGAGATCATCTTTTTCCTATAAGACATCAACATCAGTTAAAGTTACTTTCTTATCAATTGTTTGTAATGATGGGATTTGTCCATTTGGATTTATACGTATGAACCAAGGTTCAAGTTGTTCAAGATTAGTCAACTTAATATATTGAGATTTGAAATGTATACCCCGTTCAACTAAGGCCATATGAGCTATGCCAGCATATATATAGTATAGGTGGCTCGTTTACTTTATTTGATGGTGTGTACATTGATGCCTGTCATGATTTTTCTCCCATATTTCGTCTCTTCACCGCACGGTTTATTGTTGTTGTACTGTTGTTGATAATTTACGAACTACAAACTAAGCATCAAAATGTACGTACTATGATATTTCGTTGTTTGTTGTGATGACAGAATATTTTTGAATTAAAATATCCAAAACCAAGTAACTTGCCGCTACCTAATATTCAGACCAATGAATTGAATAACACAGCCAGGATTACTTGTAGTATGTCTACTGCCTTTGCTAGTCTTTTTAGTATTCAAAAAAGAAGATAGAGCCATGGATATTGAATATGAAGAACAGAAGGAGGTTTGTATAACAAATCTTTATCTTAGATTTTGAGTGCTTTCTTCATTGATGTGAAATGTGAAAAAAGTATCTTTGACTTCGCGCAGTCGGTATTTTTTTTTCCGCGTAAGTAAAAAAATATAGTACTATCTACCGTACTGTACTCTATTCAATAATACCAATAGGTTCAGAAGACTCAGAATTGAATCTCGAATAGATAAAAGCAACATTCTTGTTATACAGTATATTATGATGCTATCATGGTAAATGGCAGTCAATGACCCTACACAAGGTAGTATGTACCCTAATAACCTGTCACATATCCATACTCAAAAAAAGTTGACGGACAGTGTTTTTGCTAATGTTGGAACACACATCATACCACTCACGTAGTAGCACAGCATAATATGATGCGTATGTATGTTCCAATACAAAGTAAACTACTATTCATATGCAAGGTGCAACAAAGTAGAAATTTCTCTATCAGGCAGCAGTGATTGATTTAATGATTTTTGTGGTGTGGTGCAGCTTTTCCTACGGGGCGTTTTGGAGTACACATGTAATTAATATTACACTCAAGTTTTGCCGTATACAAGACCAGGAATGTTGTAGAAAATGGAGATAGATGTATGGTTGCAGTGAATGGAAATCCTGGTATTGTTTACCACCTATTATACAACACACATAAAAATACAGTGTGAACATTTGATAGGCATGGTGCAATAATACATAGGTTTGCTTACTCCTTCTTTTCTTCCCTACTGTACACAATATAGCTCACCCCAACCAACACCCCATCATACACAATAATGATTGATGCTTGGAATTGCAACCACACACACACCATTTGTTGGTACAAATTTGACTCTCTACATATTATACCCCACCCACCCACCCACCCACACAAATTTGAGAGGTTGGAACATATCGACAAATGTGAATGCACTACCATTTCTTACTACTGATTTGCTAGCCTGTAGAAGGCGGCATGGAGCAGCAATATGCACAGGCTTGAGATGCTTTTATTTTTATTCTCATTCGTGAATATACTTAATACCATAAGTCATCGAAAAAGAAAGGCACTTGTGGCATTTTAGTGTGCTTTTTACCGGTAACGTGCGGCGAGTTATTATTTGTGAAAAAGAAGATTTGCGGTACGACCACTCCACTTCTCCTCACCTCTCCTCTCTTTTCATCCTATCACAAAGATACTAACCACCATGAGCAACATAAACGCCACAATGTCTGTAGTCGAAAATGCTATTCCTTCATCTATGAGGTAAGCGCAATTAAAAAGGAATTAGAAAGCTACGGAATCTCAACTAGCTCGTTCATTGAGAAATCGGAACTGATCACGGCGTTAGAAATGGCAAGAGTAGATCGCAATAAAAATAACAATACCAACAATAAGGCAGTCGACGAAGACACTTTGATTGCACTGTTGATTCCATGAGTATCAGCGCAATTCGACAAGAGTTAGATATCTGTGGTATCTCTACGAGCACATATAACGAAAGAAAGAATTCATTCTGCATTAGTGGAGGCAAGAGCACACGGTATTTGTCGTAGTAAGTGCCGGCACGGGTTTCCTATTCCTTTTCCACTAGACAAAAAAGTTCTAGATGGTTACAATGCTTTGATTGAGAATATCAATAGTCTCAAAGATTCGCTCCCGGCTGCTGAAGTTGGAACGTCAGCCATGAAATTTCTTATTTACAATAATATACAAATTATGTCTGCTGATAATAATTCGTCGAAGTTGAAAGAATACATGATTGTTGTCGGTACGAATATCTTGTTAGGAGGAAAATCAGAACACATTGCCAAATTTTTGGCTCAAGCTATCATCGAAATCGAACATGACGATTCCGATGCATTACAATTCATAACTGATGGAGCACCTTTCGAGAATCCAAAATCTAAACGTATGAAGATGCTTAGAGATCTTACCCACGACGGGGATCGAAGTATTACACGCTTTTTTGCCAAAAGAATCTCCTGTACCTGTCTTAAGGATAAGTACGACAGAGTAAAACATCAGGTAAAGATGGGTGAGTGCTTTGGCTGTGAAAAGCAAATGAATTTCAAGAACTTAAAGTATTGTACCCGATGTTCGGTTGCCCATTATTGCAATAAAAAATGCCAAGTAGAACACTGGCCAGAGCACAAAGATAAGTGCAATACTGTATCAGCCGAAGAATCAACGTCATACGAAATGTTCGAAGGAATGACAGCAGCAGGCAGATATGCACGACGGACATTTTTGAATAAGCGATGACGGAAGCAAGTACGAATACACGGTTTAGCGAAAATTGCAAAACGATTAATGCCAAACAGCAATAATTCCATTCAGCTTATACTATTGCTAATCTCGCAATGGTTTTTCTACAAAATATACGAATATTATAAGATTAATTATACATACTAGTAGTGATTTCAATTAATATAAGTTTGGGTATAGATGTATTAGAAAGTAATATTGTATGTAAGAGGGAGAGACAGGGAAAGAAATTTCTTTGCGGGGGTCACATATCAAATCGATGACGTTGCGGGTGTTTGTGATGTTAGCACCCGACTTATTTTCCGACCATACCCCACTTGATGACGACCAAGAATCGAAACGGCTCTTTTGGTTGCATATGGTGCGCTTGCCATGAAATATCAAAGTCGGGATCACCAACTAGTGCAATCCCTTCGAGTAGTCCAAGCCCCCTAGTCACCAATGCAAAAAACCTGGAACCTGGGAAGTATTGTTGTTGTTGATAATAAATAAATGCCGGGATCGGTTAGCGGCGAGTTTTTACAATCGATCGTCGATCAAGTTCGGTAAATCAGTAAAGTATAACTTAACAATAATATTAGAAGTTCTAATTTACTTACCTGGAATGGATAACGAAAAAATATCTCATTTAGTTCGTTAGAAATTTCCATCAGCTTTCGTTTACGCTTTTTAAGATCGGAACCAGACTGTAATAACCCACCCGTTAATACCTTTGTCAAGATTGGTTTCAATTCTTCTGTGTCAAAATCATGTGGTA
>FMBT01000134.1:0-32232 GCA_900095095.1 Fragilariopsis cylindrus CCMP1102 | reverse complement strand
CTGTTGCAGGATCACGATATATATGGATCCGACGACGAGCACGGCGCAGGACCTCCGTCTACAACATCGGGCTTGTCCCTGTCAAGACTCAGATATGCCGTTTTGTCTATAGTAAGTAAAAGTAAATGTGTTGCTCTGTATTCCTCGATATTAGCAATATATTCTGTGTAAATACCTGTTAGTCTAGCCACTTTTCATACGGAACTTATCCAGTGTCTTTTGCGCATCAAACTTACGCAAAACCACGATAAAACAGGCTGCTCTTCGGGAAGCCTCGCGAATCAAGTCGAACCCCTTCTCAAGCTACTTGAGTCGGTCAACACTAGCGTTCACAGGTCAAGCGATAATTGGAGAAGGACTCGACGGCTGCTCTAGAGATACACTCGACGTTTTACTTTCGTACAATCCTGATGCTGCCTTATTATTAGATACATCTGCTATCTACGAGGGTCTGAAATGTGGTCATTGGCGAAAGGCATCTATAGCGAGCGTGATGACTTCATCCTTGGCTGTTGCTCTCATTCTACCCTCTTCTGGGTCACCAACTCCCTTAAAGATAAACCCAAGAGCAGTCCACGAAAAGGAGTCCATTGTGTCCAACGCATTGGGCATTTTGCCTCCGAAATCAGAAGGTATACATTCAAGGTTACATCTTGAAGGAACTGGTTTACCTCCGTCAATTTTCCTACGCATAAGTCGATTTACGGACCTTCCTCCCTCCATATTACGAGCAAATCGGCTGTCACTGTTTCTATACAATGTAAGTACTCGAAAAGAAAATAGTACTTTATCACCGCTGACTTCTTCTCACAACATCTTCCATTCTAGGCAAACTATTTTATCTCGCATCCTACTTCAGTGACCTTAGCATTGGAATCGGATGATAGCATTGCTTACTCGGCTCTCATCATCGGAGCCCCTATTTTTTCTGCTATAATTGTTGCTGCAATACACTGCCATATTCTTTCTGAGTATACCACGAGTAAACAAACAAACAGCGAGAATATAGCACTCTTTCGCTACCTGCTTATATGTTCATGTTTGATTGCTATCGTTGGGAATATTGTGCAGGTTTATGGAATTGAAAATAATTCCATCTCTTTAATGGTAAGCAATAATTGTTTTTTCCTTACATGATATTCGCCTGTTATTGGAAGTTTCTAACAGTCTGCTTAACTCCTTCTCTCCCGTTAGATTTTGGGAAGATTCCTCATGGGTTTTGCCGCAGCAGAAATAGTACATCGTCAATTTGTGATATGTTTCATTCCTGTTTGTTTAATCGTAGCCGAAAGTGCTCGTTTGATGCAATTGCAAGTGACAGGACAAATATTTGGACTTTTAATAGGCTCTTTAGCTGGAAGGTTGATAACCACAGGATCAGAATTCAATCTAGGGTCTACTGTAGAAGATGAGAATAGTTTAGGACGAGGTAGAAAGCTGCTTTATGACGAGACAAATATGGAACTTCCCACTTCAGAACCAACAGCACCATTCAAACAGTCACAGTACATGGTCAACGGGTCAGCATCGACAGTATATGCTACATTCGCTCCTACGACAAGCCAAGCGAAAGGTATTCCAACGTCATCACCTTCAGGTGATACCACTGACAGTCCATCAACAACACCAGTGATAGTATCTCCAAACAAGCCAACTGGACAACCAACAAGTATTCCAACACCGTCACCTTCAGGTAATATCGAAACATCAATATATATACCATCCCAATCTCCATCGATATCGACAACTGGCGATCCATCAGCATTACCTACAATCAAGGAACCGAGGCTGTCACAAGAACCACCAGTTGCACTTAGTGTAAGTTACGGCCCTGGTTCGGCCTTGTCTCCCTTTTCTAACGATAATTTCGAATCGAATCCAGCTAGAAGTTTCTTCCCTTCATCTACTGATTTCGACAACCCAGCAAAGAGTCACGCACCAAATATAATTGGTAGTGCGCTTGTTATGGAAACCTATGAGCCGTCTATGCGTCCAACCTCCTTACTGGATATGGTGGCATCGGGAAATGCACATAATAGCCCAAACATCACTCAAGTTCAGCGACTGACTGCTGCAAACTGGTTCATGGTGCTTCTTTGGTTAATATATCTCGTTTATATCGTTTTTGGATGGAAGGTAGATATTGCCTATGACGCCAGGAAGAAAGAGACAAGTGACGAGAGCACTTCTGATTTTGAGGGATATGCTAACGAAGAAGTGGACAGTTCGGATTCATCTACAGAAGAGACGGGCCTATTATTTCAAAAGTCTTCAAAACTGAGAGAGATCAGTGTTGAAGGAAACTACAAAGAAGTCGAAACATTACTTCCATCAGAAAGCCCAAGCGATAGTCGAACGGGTGCCGGATTGAGGGGTCCAAGTCGAAAACGTAAACGAAGGATCAGAACCTTCACCAAGAGGATTCGCAAATTAATGTTGTACAGCATAGCTATCCCCGTTTCTCTAGTTTTAATTGTATGCACCGTATTTGCGCAGGAAGTTCTGTTTTCTTCTTGTGCCCTTATCACCAAATGTTATTTCCAATGGAGAGGGTCAGTCACTGGTCTGTTTCTAGCCTCACTGTCGGTGATGCTTTTACCAATGGATTACGCATGCGAACAAATTACAAGAAGATACGAGGAACGGTCGACAGTCAAGGTAAGTTTGTTTTGATTGCTTCTAATGATTTTAAGTCAACTATTGTCCATGGTCTCACTTTTCCCTCATATGGTAAACTTAAAATTTCAGCGGAGTATATTTTTACTTGGACTAGGAGTGCTTGTAATGGTAAACTGGGGGTCTCTATTCGCTCTCATACCCAACATACACAATCTATTCAAAGAAGATAGCAGTAATCGACATCACCAATATGATTGGATGTTAGGAGTTGCGCAGTACTCCATCGGCTTCATCATTACGTTTACGGCCTTGCGATCATTAGGAGTAGCATCGCGTTCTATGCTCAGCAAGGTATCACCTCCGAACTTGCAAAATATCGTGATTAACTTGGGAACTATTGTTACGTTCGTATCATTGTTTTCCCAGCTATTTGCGAATTTGTACATCGCTTCGATTGTTTTGTCTCAACGAGAAATCAATGTTGATATTTTGAATTCTTTATTGATGCCAATTTTAATTACAACTTTAGTGGTGTACTATCTTGTTCGAAAGCACTACTTCTTTTTGATGTAAGAGCTTGCTTGGAAGGAAAAGGAAGAATTCTACTGAAATAATACTGTTTCATCTTTTCATTTCGACCAATTTTACCATTAAGTTATCCTACATTAAAAAAATATTAAATTCAGATTTATTATTTGTTTTTGCGTTTTATTACTATTGTATGATTACTTTATTTTTATTGATGCTTGCATTGTTCATCTCTTACGCTAGCACTGGATCCTTCACCTTCTCGTTAGCTATTAACATATTGAGTTTGACCATGCACAACGTTGCTAATCCCAGAGCACATGAACTGACACCGAGTGCACCGTTTACGCCCAGATACTTGACAAACATGAAGACGCTCACAACCAAAATGTTTAGGGGGATACCGAACAAATTCATAATGACCGATCGATGAGAGTCAGGGACGTATTTACTTCGTAACGTTCCGATAGAAGGAAAGTACATACCCACACACGCTTCGAAGGCAAAGAATGACGCAACCAGCGGAAGTAGACCACTGGCTGTCGATGCTGTTGAGACCGTATACGTGGCAGTCGACATGGCAACGGTAGCGACTGCTAACATACCCGCGGTAACACCTTCGGTAGTTGGTCCTTTCATCTTGGCAAATTGACCAAAAAGTGTTGACCCGAACAAGCAACACGCCATAAAAGTCGAAAAGACCGTACCGTACGGTGTCCCGGCACCATCTCCGAAGGACTTGGCAACGGCTTTAGCAATTGCTGGTGGCCACTGCAGCACAAAGATGTACATAGCAGCCTCAAATAGACTCTGAACACCTCCGACCATCATAATTTTCGGATCAGCACGAATGACCTTGATAGCATCCTTGATGGATGGTTTGCCGCCTTCTTCTTTTTCGTCATCGTTCGTCGAATCCGATGACGACGACGACTTGGCTGCTAGATTTTCTTTCCACAAAAATGACGCTAATAATCCACCAGCCAGTAAGAATCCTGTCGATAATTCAAAGGGTCCAGTTGGACCACGTTTAGTTGCTGCCAAACTCGCCAATTGACCGGCAATAATCGCAACGATCGAATCACCAGCGTACGCCTTAAGAAGAAAACGATTTTTCACAAAAAGAATCACAAATATGAGCGAAAACGTAAGAAAGAGTAATTATATAATGTAGACAAAAACCAACTCCAACTTTTTCAAAAAAATGTCGGCTATTGTGTGTCGCTTTCGCTTTCGTTCCAATCATTATCGTTTTTGTGTGATGACAAACAAATATAGATATATGGTTTTTACTTTATTGTCTGCTCAGTTGGGAAACGTAGTAAAAGCACTTTTTCGGTATACTGTATAAACGAACGGATGAATGAATGATACAACAATCAAAACAAACAAGACCGTACGTACCATTCCAAATGTTTCGCCTAAGTATTCTCCAGTAGGATCATCACCAGATTTTTGTGATTCCCCAACTAACCACGATTCTGGTGCACTAAAGAGTAAACTGGTACCAATTCCAGACATGACACGCCCAAATAGCAATACAAGTAATAATGGACTTTTCGTCGATAGGGCACCTATTGCATATATGATTGAAAATGCTAACGTTCCCTTTTTTCGACCGTACGTGTCAACGGCACGTCCAACAGCTGGCCCGAACAACGCTGTTGATGCGAATCCTGTTAGGAATAAACGACTGACCATTGACATTGAGGCTGGTGCACCACCAAATATCTTTGATGCGTATACTTCATAAAAATATGGTCCCTGTAACCAATCGGCACATCGTAATAACCAAAATACAGATAAAAATTTACGTTGTAAATCTTTCACGCTATCAGGTTTCGTTTTTACTGCTGCATCGTCTTTTGATGTGTCGTTATTACTACTTCTCCTGCTATCAATCGATTGCAAAACTTTAAATGTCGTTGATAGCATAGCCACCGCCAATAGACATGTGTTGAATAAGCTAGTAGGAGTAGCAAGAGCGGCAGCACCAAATCCAGCAGTTCCAGTAGCGGCAGCAGCGGCCCCACCACCACGGATTCTACTAACAACGTTCGATACTAATGATAATGATGGTGCCGATATACTAGCACACATTCTCATACGCGTCCCCAAATTATTATTGGTACAAGAAGAACGTGATGCAAATTTGTTATTATTAATCGATCGTCGAAGTAACAACGATGATGTTGGAGAACAAGGGAGTGTCATACTTGTTACCGATTGATGTTGTTCCTTTTGATTATAGTAGCTGCTCAAAATTTGCGAAGTCGTAGCAGTGCTACCAAAGGCTGTTACTGGTGCCATCGTTACGGCGATAAAAGCCAGTAAAAGAAATTGAGTAGTGATGCATGATGATTTCGTGGATCTCGTCATTATTATTCTACTTTTGGGAAGCCTTGCTGTCCTCTACCTTTTTGCTATTCTATATAATAATAGAGTAGTACGGAAAGTTGATTGGAAGGATATCTGTCCTTTCCTTTCCTTCGCTGGATCTTAATGGGTGTTATTATATGCCGATACATTAGTCAGTACCGTACATGAGTATGTTGAGTCCAAAACTAACACACGCTTTTGGCATACAAGATTTGTGGCCAAGAACAGATGAGGAAGATTTTAAAGATCGAAAAAGACTTTCGTGACTCGACTTAGTCTCGACTCGACTTAGTCTCGACTCATACGACTAAAAGTTTAGGTTTCAAGCTGTCACTTTTTTTTTGTTGGCGCGACTGATAACCTTCTCTGCTTCTCTGCCCTCTCTGTTCTCTTCTCGCTCTCAATGATTTGATTTGTCAAACAACAAACAACATAACTTACTTGTACTTGTACCATTGACATAGAAAAGGAGGAAAAACTACCGCCACAGTCAGGTACACCCGACAGCAAATTCAATAGAGTAGCCTACATTATTGTGCACATAATATATATCTTAGGACACATAATATACATCTTAGGATGAGACATCTATCATTAGTGGGCGGCGTATCGCTTCTCCTGCCGTTGATATTATCACTTGTTGTGATTTTTTCTCCACACACTGGTGTGGTTTCTTTTCAAATTATATCAAGACGACAAGAGTTAATTCTACGAACTGATGCAACGAGATCATTGGCCATAGCCACAACAACAACAGCAACGAGATTGATTACTACAAGTACAACATCTAGCAAATCGTCGTCTCTTTCTTTAAGCTCTAACAATGACAATGACGATGACGATTCTTCTTCTCACCCCTACAAATACGATTTAGCTGTAATCGGTGCTGGTCCTGTTGGTGTACAGGCTGCGATAGCAGCAGCATCGCAAATGTTGTCATCATCAGACTCAGACTCAGATTCAGATTCAGGCAATCCATCAAAAAATAGGAAAACGAAAGTCGTTTTGATTGACGCACCCCGTGCATCAGGAAAATTAATGAATGAAGAAACCAATGAAGATTTATCAATCGGTGGACCGACGGGTGAGTTGAGGACGATTATTTTCCTCCCTGTTTTTTTCTTAATTTAATTGTAACTGTTTATCATGTGCTTTTGTTGATACAAAAGTTGTATTGTATTGCGTTGGGTTGTGTTTTTTGTTGAATGTGATTCTTACTGGATATTGATTTGATTCTCTCGAAATCTTCTTTTTTTAAATCATAAATAGGATTGTTTTCTAAGGCATTACGAGATACAGCGAAACGGATCCAAGTATCGGCGTTACGTGGCATGGGATTACGGGAAGATAGCGGTAAGTGTTATGGATAGATAGATAAACGGATTCACGGAGGAGTTTTTTTGTTTTGTCTTGTTTTGTTTTAAACGATTACGGAATGAATCGAATGATTTCGTAGATTTATTGAAAACCAAACACAATAATTATTTTTCTAACACACAAAAAAATATTTGTTGAAAATTTAGTGTGGAATGAAATTGTTAGTTCGTGTGCCGAACTCGCATCCTTCAATGCACGGGATATCAAAAGGCAACTCGAATATGCTGGTGTTACTTTAGTTGAGGGATATGCAAAATTTGATGATAATTCCGATGGTGGGTCTCATCATTTGGTTATATCGAATGATGACGATAATGGCAAAACAACAACGACGACGACGACTATTTCAACAGACAAAATCTTGATCGCGACAGGATCCAGACCTTTTCGACCATCGGGGATTCCCTTTGATGGAGTTCGTGTATTCGATTCAGATTCAATCAATGGACTAAATTATCTTCCAAAATCCGTCGTAATCACTGGAAGGTAAGCATTAGATAATATCTTGTGTTTTTTTTCTAGGATTCATCGTCGATCCTGATTCAACTTCCTTCTCTCTCTCTCTCTCTCTCTCTCTCTCCCTCTAACATTTGCTCGTATGACACTGCTGCATTATTTCGACGTAAACATAAAATAGTGGGATCGTTGCAATCGAATTTGCTAAAATATTTTCAAATTTAGGTTGCGATGACGTCACATTATTGATTCGCGATAATAGTCCGAAAAACGCATTAATGAAAATCGGTTTAGACAAAGATATAGCCGCCACGTTAGTAGCTGACCTAATCCGTTCCGGGATCAAAATCGAACGTGGATGTGAGGTAGGGACGATCGAAGTTCCTTCTTCATCGGCGATGGCTTCAGCTACAGCAGCTAACGCCTACAATAACCAGAATCGTATCGTCCCCTTAAAGATTAGTTTGAAGGCTAAGGGTGGAGAAAATGACCGTCCATTGAGTAGCGTCCATGAAATAAAATGTGATGCGTACGTAGCAGCCGTGGGCCGGCTCCCCAACACTAATAATCTGAACTTAGAGGCAGCGGGAATCGAAGTCGATGAATACGGTGGGATAGCCGTTGATAATCTTTTCAGAGCAAATGGTGTGAAGGACCGTAATGTTTACGGTGCCGGGGACGTATTAGGGCGACCTTTCTTAGCATCGACGGGTGTTGCGCAGGGTGTAGCTGCCGTCAAGAACATGTTTCCTCCTTCTAATCCCCTGGACAATGATACCTCGGCTATTGTTAGTGCGTGTGATCCTGACGACGAATCATGTGCACTCGAGGATGATCTTCTCAGTCAGGCGGCCGGTGTCAATCCTACCACCCTCACCGCCAATCCGGTGAGTTCATTTGAGACGTACTTGATACCCATTCTTATTCTTAAATAATGATCTTACAAACGGTGCTTTTTTCTTTCTTTTGACCTGCATATTATCATTGTTTTTGGTAGTTTGCATTCCCTGTCGGAATCTGGTCGTCGCCAGAAGCAGCATACTTCGGTCTTTCAACGAAACAAGCCGAGATATTAGGTATTGATGCTGGTGAGGGCATCGCATTGTACGCGGAATGTCTCCGTGGACTTGTCTTTTCTCCCAATGGATTACTTAAACTTGTATTTCAGAAGTCTACTGGACGGATCGTTGGTGTACACATATGCGGAGATGATGCATGTGAATTGATCCATTATGGGATGGAAGTAGTCAAAAATCGTCGAACAATCACGGATGTAGCGAATAGTTTGTATTCTGCTGTTACGTTCCATGAGATGTATAGGATAGCAGCAATATCTTGCATGGATCCAAAGGCAGCACGGAAAAGTAGAGCCGCTGTTGGTAGGGCATTAACCGAGCGAAGAAGGAATAGTTCCAAGCAATAAAAAATAAGCTTAAGGAAGGAGATCAATAATAAGTCTAATGAAATCCGAAGATAAGCGTGCTTTCTGTTTTTTTTTCAGCATTTCAATATGCATGTCCCGATGCTGTGATATGGCGTTTTTAAGTAGACGTCCACTTACAACTGATTATGTATAGTAAATTATATCAAAGTCATGTGATCATATCCTTTCATTTCTCAACGCGGCTACGATTTCTTCTTCCATTGAATTTTCACCTGGCCACAATGTAAATAAGTATTGTACTCGTCGTCGCCGTCATTATCGTCGCCGTTATCGTTATCATCTGAATTATTATCGTATGTCATTCTTCTTTTGTGTCTTTTCGATACTATCGATTAAATATTTTGTGGTCTGAAATTTGAGTTGTCAATTTTGAATTTAACACGAGAGATCATCGTACAAACGTTACCGTAATTTTAGTGCGCAATTTCCGCTCGCTGATATCACATAACAACATAATCGAAATAACAATACGTTAGCACATAACAAAATAATGATGCCAATGCTGAATGCTGAACTAAGTCGATAAAAGAACAGTTATCGAACAAAAACACAAAATACATTGCAGACGAAGACTGACTACAATACCAGATACTCCTCCATAATAATAAATAAATAATTATGGGTGCAATTGTATCTGCGATCGCATTTCCTCACCCACCCAAAAAATATAGTGAACAGATGCTACGATCACGACCAGATCTTAAATTTTTAAAAACAGCTAGGTGTGGTTATCTTATTCCTACAGTCCATATCAAAAAATGTGGAGCAAAATATACTATCATATACAGTCATGGCAATGCAGAAGATGTTGGTCTTAGTTTGAATTACTTGGATATTATTTCAAATGAATTAGATGTTAATGTTATAGCTTATGAATATCCAGGTACGTACGCGTACCGTTCGACGCAAGTATATATATACTATATCAGCTTTTATTGTTGAGCTACTAATAGCTCATGATTTCTGTACTGAAAAGAAAAGGAAAAACGCCGTGTGCATGAATGTACGAACGAACGAACGAACGAATGAACGAATGAATGAATGAACGAACGGACTAATGATTACTTTTATTTTCTGTCATCCTTTATTATTACTACTACTTACTATTTACCATCAAAAAAGGATATTCTATATCGGATGGCCGACCCTCTGAACAGAATTGTTATGATGCAATTGATGCAGCATACCGATACGCAACGGATATGGCTGGAATTGATCCTTCACTTATTGTTCTTTTTGGTAGATCACTTGGTACCGGACCGACAGTAGATTTATGTTCCCGTTCTCCAAATATTGCTGGTTGTATCTTACAATCTCCATTAGAAAGTGGTATACGATGCTTTATTGGTGTATGCTCATCGTATACATTATACCCAATGGACATCTTTCGAAATTATTCCAAGATAGAAAATATACTGTGCCCAGTCTTTATTATGCACGGAACAGATGACTTGGTCGTACCATGCAATAATGGTAGATCACTATACGCACAATTGCAAGAACGTTCTTGTCATAGTTCCCTAGAGTATCCACCTTTATGGATACAAAACAGAGGACATAATGACATACCCGAGGATATAATTTTAAACCATTCACGGAAATTTTTGAACTTTTTAAAAACTCGGGAAAATAAGATAAGATAAGATAAGATAAGATAGGAAGGACTAGCACTAAATTGATTTGCTTCGTATTTTTTCTACAATTAATTGTACTGTAGTCAACTTCAATCATCCCAAACGCATTACCACCGTCTATGATGATAGAAACGAGTTAGTAGTGTACAAATACGACGTAGATTGGAAACTTGGTTACACTGATATCTATCACTGCTACACATTTTTAATGGCACTAGACTAGTCATAGAAAACTATTTCTTTCTAAATCACATCGTATCAAAAAAACGCATTGCTTGTCTGAAATTAAGTAAACTTAACATGTAGCATGTGATTTAAAAGCCAACTATAGGTGTTATCCTTGGGCAGACACTGTTGTTGTTGTTGTTGTTGTTGTAACAACATTTTATGAATAGGATTAGCAGAACGGTTATGAGGTGCAAGAAGAAGAGGACAATACAGTAAAGTGCAGGACCATAAGATATCATAAACAGAGCAGTACAGACTGACTTGGCTTGACTTTCATCTGTCTTCTCTATCTAGCACTTATGTGCAACGTACGTACCGTATGTAAGCAGTCATTTTTTGCGGCATGCATGTCGGGTCGCAAAATGTTCACATGATATGCATCCATAACCTCATAGGAAAGATTAGCCGCTGTTTTTGAATTTGAAAAGCTTTCAACACCAACTCATTTTGGATCTTAGTTTCATTCCAATGAAAACCAGTCCATGAAATACCATCATATGTTGCAATAATATGTTCCATCTCCTCTACTGAATCTGAAGGTCTTGTAAACTGTGCACAATTTGGATGACCTGGCACTGTTGTTCGCCAAATCAAGAGACAATCTTTGTGTTCCAACTCACACATTGCTTGCCAATCGTTTAATTGAGGAAATAGATTGTTATTTAGATGCCCAAGCAACTGATTGTTTGGCACATAATGCGCACCTCGATTGAGAACAAGAACATCAGGAAAGTGATCACGAACAATTTTTCTGACAGAATGTAGGAAGAAATCACGTTTTCCAATTAATTTTGAGCTTGAGCTATCACCACCAACACCATCGGCACTATTATTGCTATTGGTATTCTTATTGTTATTGCCATCTTCTTTATTGCATACCTGACTTATGAGCAATGCATCCTTATTCATAGCTCGTGGCAGGGCTTGTGGAACTCCCAGCAAATGAGAGAGTGAAAGAAAGTGATCAAACGAAATGGAATCACCAATAATTGCCACAGTTTTGTTTTTCATTAAGCGACAGTATGATTCCTCTTCAAAACTTTTGAACGAACACCCTTTGGAATGAATTGCTTCTGGCTCCCATATCCACGTTTTGAATGTGCTGTTCTGTTTGAAATCAGAGCATGTCTTTTGCTGCACTTCTCCTCTCATTGGTGTGTATGGAGGAAGATCGTATGTTATATTGACCCAGCTACCAATCTTCAACTCTTGAATCGGACAGAAGTAGGTTGAATTTGGCACTGTCATTTCTATATTCCTTTCTCCTCGTGTTTCTTTTGTTTGAAAGAAATAATGATATGTCAGAGTAGATGAATAACTGTGTGCCAATAAAAGCACTGTCGTCCCAAGTAGAATAATGTATGTACATTGTTGAAATCTTGAAGGAAGCTGCTTCTTTGACGAAGTATTACCTTTTCTTAATGAAATCGCCATCTTGGTTGATAAATATAGAAAAATCCCAGCAAAGAATAACAATACAGTATCCTCGATTTTTGACTATCTCTCTCTCTCTCTCTCTCTCCCTCTCTCTTCACAGCAAAAACACGCGATAATTTACAGATAAAAAAGACTAAAAAAGATGAAAATCTTTGATGACCGGAATGAAAGTGAAGAATTGGACAAAATTAATTGAGCTTTGACCCAGTACCGTAGGGTGTTACCATATCCACGAAGAGTTTTAGATATTTAAACAAGATACTGCATAGCGATAACCGCGAATGCGTAGGTGCAGATAAAAGCAAAAAGGGAGCTTTTGAAAGGGCTTTCGCTCTGTCTCAAAGGGGGGGGGGTTAAGTGCAATTTTTGAGGGATAACCCCCCCCCCCCCCCGAATAATATAGGACCCCAAAAAGGGTGCCGATAACGCTAACATGAAAGCAATGTACGGTATGTCGGTGATAAATTTAGATATCACCCACGAAAGAGACAAGGCAGCAGTATCAATGTTATTGAGATGGCATCCATTAGCACCTCTGTAGCAAAAGCAGCAGCTGCAGTAGTTGTGTGGATAGTGATTATATCACTTCACGATGCAACAGTGATACCGGTGCTAACGAAAATTTCTGCATTCAGTTGTAACTACAAGTACCAATATCGGCGTCAACACATCTTGTATCAACAACATGATCACGAAAGTCAATGGCAATGGCAATGGCAACCTCATCGTCGTCGACGACGACAACAACAACCGTATATGCGATGGCAACAGTTGAACTTTTGTATCAAAGAAAAAGAACAAAAAGAAAACGAAGACGAAATCGATATGATGATGTTGTATGACGACGACAATGATGACGACGATTACGACAGTAGTAGTACTGGCGGTGCCTATGATGATCGAAGCAGCGTAACGCAACGGCGAAGAAAACTATTACAAACGCTCTTAGTAGGAGGTTTTGCACTGATTGCTGCACCTTCCACAGGACGAGCAGGGGAAGTTGGTGCACGGATCACAAAAGTTGTTACAACTAGTGATTTAGGTGTGTCAGTACGAACATCTGTCGTGAAGGGAGCTCAATTTATGGATAAAATTGATGGACGATGGGAAAAATTTAGTGACACGTACGGATTGGGAGGTCAGCGAATGAATCAGCAACAGCAACAAGATCAACAGAAAAGAAGACAGAATAGTAATCAAAATAATAATATGATTATGCCATTGAACATAAATACCGCGCAACAAATATTAGATATATCCGACGATGTATTTTTGAAATCGACATCGTTATCACAACAAAAATTGAATACAAAAATTGAACAAATTGCAAGATTAACAAAATCTTCATTTGAAAGATCGGGAGTTGTTTTCTCAATAGATAATAATGATGACTTGTTACTATTCCAAACTGCATCACAATTCAATTTCATTGTATATGCACATTTCAAGGCATATTCAGAATTGATACTTGAAAACGAAAACAGAATAAATTTTTCAAAGTTCCGAATAGAATACGAACGTACCGTCGGTCAACGTTTGATTGATATGTTGCAACTGGTAGATAATAGTAACAACAACTTAAACGGATCATCAGTATCATCATCAGTATCAGTATCATCATCGTCATTAGTACAGCAACAACAACAACGCAATGACATTCTGAAGAATAAACTCCTTACTGCACTCGAACAGACTGATTCGTTAGGTCGAAAACTTAATAATTTGGGATTAGTATCTGGAGTCAACCGAGACAGGCCTGAAACAACAGACGACTTACAAGATTTTGTTGATGACGCGTTAGCAGATCTTGTTATTACTGTTGCTATTGATGGAGATGTTACGTTGCAATCGCAAATACTGTTGCAAGAGCAGGGATATCGATTATATCCTAATTTTAATCGTTTCATCGTAACAGAATTATTTCGGGAGGCGATTCAGGAACAACAAGAGCAACAACATAAGGTTTCAGTAATGGATTATTACTTCGATACGAATTATAATTCCGATCCTGATAAATTCGAAGTCAAGGAGGTTATGTTAAATATTTCTATCGAATAAAGCACAACACATATTATTATTTTTATTAGGTATTTCTCTTTTTAAACGACTCATATGTGCTGTGAGAGATCACAATTCTTTTTGATTGATCGAGTTGATTCTAGTGCGTTTAAGATTTTCTTATATTATTGTGTACACTCACACTCACGATGACATAAAAGTATCGAAAGATTCGTATCTTGGTTTCCAATTTAAAACTTTGTTTGTATAACTTCCATCATAGACTTTTCCAATTAGATCACCCTTTTCTTTTGAACCTGTAAATTTTGGTATCGTCCGACCATCATATCTTTTATTTTTTAAACTAGATTCACAAATTTGTTGACGCGTTAATGGATGTCCATCACTGACTAGAAATATCTCGCCCCTTTTTTCTTCATCATCATCTTGTTCCTGTCGAGAATTAATATTATGTTTTAATGCAGCAACGACTGCTCCCGCTGCATCTTCATAATGTAACAAATTGATTAAACTATCAGGTCGACTGGTAATTTCGTCCTTAGTTTCTTCGGCTGTGTTACCCAACCAAAAATTATGTGCACCACGATTCAATAAGTACAATCCTGCTAATCTCATAACTGATCCACCCTTTTCTTTCAATACTTCATTCTCTGCATTGATTATTCGTCCAATTCGTGGAATTGGATTGGTAGGTAACGGAGTTGATTCTGTAGTAATTAATGCAGCATCGATACTATCACCACCAATCCCGTATACACCACCGCTTGAGGTAAAAATAAATGATCCGTCGTCAGTGTGTTGTCCCATCCAAAGATCATCAATCGCACCCCGGATTGCTGATGGATAATCATCGAAACCAGACGGTGGAGCACAAAATACACAATGTTTGAATTTTTTATTGATTTTGATCGTATCATCGGTAGTATTCTCATCTGAATCTTTGTGTACTGCTGCCGTTCGAAGCTCGAAACGATTCGAATACTGGTTATCATCATCTCCTTCCAATACTTCTTTCAATATTTCATCATGTCGTGTAGTACTTTTGGTAATTCCAGTGACTTTTTAATGCGTCGGTGTAAACAAATGAAAAGGAAACGAGGGGAAAACAAAAATTTGAGGAAGAATGGTCGATATAGTGCCAGGTGCGATGCGATTGATATGATGGTTACGACCCATTGCTTAGGTACGAGCACACACACATACAGCCACACACACAGACTGACTGACTGAACACATTACTAGTATTGCAATATTCAATATAGTACAATACTTACATTTCCAATCTTTAAAGTCAGGATCACGTAATAATTGTTTACAAATTCTTGTTCCTAATACTCCAACACCAACAATCGCACATTCTGTTACTTGTATTGGTATTGACGATGAAGTAGTGGCAGCAACATTCATCGCAGTAGAAAAAAGTGATCGATTATTATCATAACCAAATACTACCAACAACAACAGTGATGATGAGCATACTGCGAACAATTTTCTACTACTACTACTACTAGCACAAGGATTTATCATACTTGTCTATTATTGCTGCTGTTGTTAAGGAACTTTAGATTGTTTTTGTATTTTTTGTCATCAATGGAATTAACGACGTTTGAAAACAGAAGTCAAAAGTCAATAGATTTTTCTTTTCACATCAAATGCGATCGAATGACGTACACACGCTTTTACTTACACGTGTAACTTAAAACCGAGAATAAAATAAGTCAAAAAGATCTTCGCATTTTATTCTTGCATCTTGCATCGTCGTGAGACAGTAATTAGTATTGTCATGATATGAAAAAGTTCGAAGTACATCATTGTACATTGTACAATGTACTGCACTTGAATCATAGGACTACTTTGTACTTGGCAGCTTCCGAATGCACAGCATGTTGTCACTCACGTCAAAGCTATCGGTGACGATGACAACGATGTCGGTGATGTCGGTGGCGTTGGTGACAATGTTCTTGACAGTTGCAGCTTCTGTTACCGCTTTCGTCGTCCATCAGTCTGACACCACGATCCTGAATGCCCTGAATGTACGATCAAGAACACGAATCAAACAGCAGCAGCAGCAAGTCGTAGAACAAACAACGAAATGGACGAAGAACAATTTGAATAACTCGTTTTCTTCCTCTACTTCTACTACTTTATTATCGTCATCAGTAGAGAATAATAGAAACGAAAACGAAACGAAAGCAACAAAACTGAAGACAATGAAATATTGATTTCATCACTACAGAATACATTATGTTCAATTGAAGCATTAGAGGAACGTAATACAGCACAAATTCAATCATTTATTGATGAAAAAGATCAATGGGAATCATTAGAATCGTACGAACAAGAATTACTTTCATCGAAGGAAGAAATTTTAAAACGATTATCAGAACTAAACTAATATATATATATATATATATATATATATTAATAATAGTTACAATTGAAAATTACTGTACTAAACAACTTGCACGCAATGCTGGCAGAAAGAAAGTAAGGCCAGTAATGTTAAGTAGATAGACATCATTATTGCTGTCAGCCAACTATTTGTAATGAATATTCTTCTTCTCGCAGTTGTTACAGGCATCACAACAGGATAGCATTTACATTCATTGATTCGCTGGCAGTTTTATTTGCAAACGAAAAGGAAAGGAAAAGAAAAAGGAAAACATAGCGATGCAACAACAATGATATGGGACTTTCTGGTATTGATTTCAACAAAAGAAAGAAACCACCTGCCATCGACCCTTTGAGCATGCATGATATATTGTGGTATCCAATTAACTATTAAAATTAATATAGACACACAAACAAAACAAAACATATCCCATCTATAAAAATTGTTATAATTACTAAGTATTACTATTTTGATATATATATTCATTTAACTTCTTTTCTAATCATTGTGTATCTTCATATTCCATCCGTGCGTATCTTCGTCGACACCATTTTGGATTGCTCGAATTTTTGAATAAAATAGTTTAGTTGTTTCACCTATTTCATCATGATTGTCACCTCCAAAATTCATAATGGTGTCCTCATCATCACCTGCTCCCAATATAGTAGCAGAACCAACAGGTGTCACAACAACGGCTGTTCCGACTGCTAATACCTCATCAAAATCTTCCAATTCAGATACTTTGACATTTCTTTCTTCGACAGTAAAACCAAAATCTTTTGCAACCTGCATTAACGATTTGTTTGTAATGGATGGCAATACCGATGGTGAATATGGTGTTGCATACTTTTTATTGGCATTGTCGATACCAACAAAGTTGGATGTACTAAATTCTTCAATGTATTCTTGAGTTTTTGCATCTAGGTACAAACCAATTGGATAACCCTTTTTCTTACTTAGCATATTCGGTAATAAATCAGCAGCATAATTCCCTGCAACCTTCACAGCGCCAACACCCTGTGGTGCAGCTCGATCATAGTCCTTAATAATTAATGCATCCACAGGTTTGGACAAACCACCAGCATAATAATCTCCAACCGGCATGACCATAATAACAAATGTATATTCATCTGCTGGTTGTAATCCAATTCGTGGACCTGATCCAAATAATAATGGACGGATATAAAGTGCACCATTCGAACCATAGGGTGGTACATATTCGATATTATCTTTCACAACAGTTTGGACGGCATTCACAAACATATCTGTTGGTAGCTCCGGCATCATAATCCGACGACAACTGGATTGCATCCTTGCAGCATTTTCTTCTGGACGGAAACAATAAACTTCATTATCCTCATGAGTAAATGCTTTAAGTCCCTCAAAGCATGCCTGTCCGTAATGCAATACAGTCGCTCCGATATGTATATTCACATATGGTTCCTTTTTTATTTTTATTATTAGTAGTAGTAGTAGCAGTTATTGTTGTTGTTTTTAGTTATAATTGTTTTGGACGTCAACAACAATGATGTGAACAGAAAACCCAATCAGAATAGGGTCGCCATTTGATAGTTTTTGTTATATATTGTAGTAAGACACGGGCAAACCAAAACCATTAAAAAAGAGACAAATATTTATTGTTGAGAAGAAAGCAAAACTATCACGGTATCCATCAATTACAAATAAATAAAAAGAACAACAACACTAGTAATGATAATTAAGATACACTGCAGTACCACCGGTCGGTTGAAGTTAGTTAGTTCGTACGTGTATACGCACGCAATACCACTGACTTACCTTAATGAGTTCCGGTTCCGACCATCCTTCACCGTCCTTCCATGTCAGTTTCACATGTGAATTTGTTGGTCGGAATTCAAATCCTAAATCTTCCCATGGCATACCCATATCAGCAGTTCCTGGCATTTTCTTTGTTTTAGTAGTATCAGTCGTTGATGACATATACAACCTGCTGTTATTAATATAATTATTATTATTTCTTCTTGTACTGGTACTAATAATCGACGAAAAGACAGTAGTTCGTTGTTGAAATGCATCACAAAACGAAGACAGTGACGCCAGTAATATAACTCCGGATTTATTTTTGTTGTGGAACATCATCTTGTAGATGTAATCTTCTTTCTTCTTCTCCTATCTGAACAAATTGTTGTTGTGGTTTCGATCTTTTTAAAAGTTGGTCGTTTCAACAGTATTTTACAGTAAAGGCAGAATAATAGTAAATTCTAAAGTTGCTAATCTTGTTGCGCAGAATTATGTATTTGTTCGAAACGTTATTGGCATAATGGGGGGGTGGAATGGAAAGGACCGCTTTTGTACGGGTACATTGTTGTACTGTACTTTACCGTATGTTGTTGCCATGCTGTCATCGCGACGAGCGGTTGTCGTGATAGAAATAAATGCATGCACGTTTCGTCGTGAGGGTGACGCAGGTTTACGATTTTCGAAGGACAGACGAGCTCGACTCACAAATTTGAATTCTGTCGTTCAAATTCGTTCAAATCAAAAAAACAACTGGAAGCAATTCCCGGAGTTCCTGAATTTTATATATCCACGATTGAAGCAGGAAGAGATCGCAATCTGCTACAGTAGCTTACTGTTACTACCGGTAGCAGATTTTCAAAAAATTATACGACCGGTACTTTCTTATGCCTTCTTCCACCAGTTTTTCTTATTTCAATTGTTCCAATTATTTTACCAGTCCAGTAGTCGAAAACGAAATGCCATCGAAACGAACCACCACATGTACTGTAGGACTACTGTATTTCTAACTGAAAGTCTTCCCTCTATCGTAACGTAACGAATGAGACAGAACGCAGAGGGACAAAGAAATAGATAAATAGAGATAGAGAGAGAGAGAGAACTTTACCGTGATGTCATCTGCCACAACCGCAGCCGCAGCCGCAGATAATATAGCACATCGATCCACAACATCAATGATACATACAACAACAACAACCACCACAACAATAAAGTATCCACAATGGCATAATGTAATTTCTGGTGGTGTTGCTGGTGCTGGTGCTCGATTACTGATAGCACCACTTGATTTAATACGGATACGTGCACAGCTGGAACGGAGAGACATCTATCCACGTCCATCTATAGTGTCGAGATTACAACATGTCTATCAAGTGGAGGGTGGTATCAAAGCATTATTTCGTGGAAATTTAGCGGCATCCTATTTATGGATTGGATATACGACAGTTCAATTTTCTGTCTACGGGACGATTAAAGAAAAATTGGAAGATATTCGAGAACAAAAGGAAGTAGAAGAAGAAAAAAATAATAGACAACAGCAACAAAAACAACAAGAACACGATTCCTTCAACGGTGGTATCGTACAGACGCAGTTGACCAACCTATTGGTCAATCCTACTATTGTTGCTTTTATTTCTGGTGCTAGTGCAGGAGTATGTGCAACAATTGCTACTTATCCATTTGATATAACAAGAACCGTATTTGCTGCAAGGGGGGCAGTCACACAACAACAGCAGCAGCAAAAAGCTTCTATTAAGTCGTCGTCGTTGTCGCCGTCATCGTCATTTCGACCACCATCAAGTATTGCAGAATCTGCCAAGTCAATGTATCAAAAACAGGGCATACAAGGATTTTATGCTGGTGCAACACCAGCATTAATATCAATCGTTCCATATATGGGATTAAATTTTGCTATCTATGATTTTCTTATTACACAGGGAGCAGAAGATAATACTAGTAAGAAGAGTATTGGTTTATCTGGTTATGCTGGATCAATCAGTGGTGCTGTATCGAAAATTATTGTTTATCCACTGGATACAGTAAAGAAACGGATCCAAATCCAATCAGTATACGGTAATAGTTCGTCGACGTATTATAATGGAATGTGGGATTGTTTAGCAACAACAATCCGAATAGAAGGTATACAAGGTTTGTATCGTGGTTTGTTCCCTTCCGTATTAAAAACAACATTAGGGAGTGGTCTTGCTTTTACATTTTTTCGTACCACGAAAAATTTATTAGAAAACATCCATGATCGTTAGAAGAGGCAGCAAAGAAAGGTGACAAAACTATTTACTATTATTGACAGACAACATCAACGTAATACACACCAGCAACGCAAGAGAGAACATGGACCGACGATGACTGACTAAGACCTACGAATCAATCAATCAATCAATCAACCATGTTGGTATGAAATTAAAAAAAAAATGCACTCACTCATGGATAAATAGATTCCATTTATGTCCTCCAAAAAACGATACGACTGTACTGTCATACATGGTTGCCACAAAATGTGATAACATCTTATATCACAATCATTAGTATGGTATCGTCGAATCGCAGTAGTGCTTAATTTGTAACTCCACAGTCAAAAGAAACCTGTACAGGACCAAGATCTTAGAGATCTGCCGTCATACCTAAAAGTTGAAAATTCAGATTGTTATCCATATAAGCACTCTTTTGTGAATAATATGATTTATGATTTAAACGTAAAAAAGTATTGCTTGAAAGTAACGTATATCCAAAAGGCAATGTATCGCAGAAATGGCTGCAGTCAAATATGACAAAATGGAATAGTGTTATATTTGCATGATTTATAATATATTCATGTAAAAAAAAATTGATCTCCTGTATAATTTTTCTACTTTGTTATATTCGTAAGGCCTCATTTTGATCTCAGTGTTTCATAGATATCTTGTCTCATATCGTCTCATGTTCTTATAATGGTCCTGCAGTGATTTCCTCTTCTAATCATGTTGGTTGAATCTCTTTTTTTCTCTTCTATGTCCCCATAGTTTCGTTCTGTCCTTATTCTCTCGTAGTATCAACTTGCAACAGCTTTGTGTCTAGATGAGGAAGAGGTAGACAATTATGAAATCATAGTGCAATGACGAATGTACTTTCAGATAGCGCAAACACATCAAAACTTCCTCTATCCTCACCCTAAAATATCTAGAATTGAGTGGGCGTTGCAGACCAGATCCATTATTCTTCTATTACCCTTTTACATTCTATAGTATGAATGCTCATCGCATCAATATCCATTCTTTGCTCAAGGGGAATCACCCCCAACAAGTTTGATGCGCAAATCAGCAATATGCCGTTCAAACCGTGACAGCCGCTGTTCTCGCGAAAAAAATCCAGTCACCGAGTGCGAACACCGCCGTAACTGATCGTCAGCTTGATCTCCACTAACCATCAAATGTTCTACATTGTGAAAATTCAATGTTAAGAGAGACTCAAATGCCGAATCGAACTGAGCTTGCATGGTCTCCAAACAGAATTTGGTAATCCCTGATGATGCTATGATGAGGGCGGCGGCAACTTGATTATCGAATTGTTGCGACATCAAGACATTGGTGCTACGGCCAATCACCAGATCGGAACACGGTGCGACACGATCTCGGAGTTCTTGATCCAACATATCAAGAAGTAGTCTGCCGTCGCTGGTGATATCTTGCGTTGTTTTTGGTATAGTATTATCTTGAGACAGGATGTCGTCCTGTTCGTTCCTTGCAGGACTTGTACCCTGCTTACCATTGATACTACAGAATTCTGGACTGAGAAACTCTGATAACAACCGAACCTTGGGAGCATAATATTCCTGATCCGCAGCACTCGATGATCTTAGAATGAGAGATCGAATGTCATCATCCATGGTAATCAAGAGATCATACTCATCCAAATACGACAAATCAAACGAAGTTCCATCCATGGTACTCGTTGTCTCGCATAATCCCAAAGATTCGCAAGCTGCCACAGCTCGTTCGGGTGCCGCCGCATCCCGGGGTGCATTGCGGGAGGCATCAATGGTAGATGAGGTGGGAAACAGAATAAACATGGCGTCATTATACTCGGCCACCCGTGCTAAGAGGCCTTCCGCAATTCGTCCTTTGATATTGTCATCGTCGACAAACATGATTTGAAAGTGCAGACGTGATGCATCGAGTGATTGCGCAGTTTCGAGGGCACGGGCCTTTTGATAATCGGATAAGGCAAATGAATCGTGGTTGTTGTAGTTGGAAGATGACGATGAAGAGGGAGTTGATGGAGATGATGGGAAAGCTAGTGCCAAGGTCGTAGATGGAAGTTTACTTCCCAGGAGGAAGAAATTCCAAAGTAGGATTGTCCGCATCATTTTTTTGTTTGTTATGGTGGTAAGATGCAACTTTTCGCTGATCTGACGATGGAATTATGAAGATGGACGATGGGATATTAGATATTATGGAATGTTGAAAGTGAGATTAGGTGATACTAGTAGGTGCCAATGGGACGGGAATGAACCAAAAGTGACTCGAACCTATTTAGATGCAGTGACGTGGATAGGAAGAAAGAGATCATCAATAGAACATAATAGAACATAAATGGGCGAAGGGTGTTGTGATCTCTAGTGCCTACTGGAGGATGGATAAGTATGGGAATAGTAGTAAGTAGGAAGTTACATATTCCATAATGGTAATAGATTTAACAGTATAAAATATTTTCAACGGAACAATTCATACAAAGTAATATTTCATCGCAATACAAAATTTGAGAACACGAGACTATTTACTCCACTACTGTACTATTGATGGATTTGTTCACATATCCTCTTGAATGTACTTGGCTTCATATACATGTGACAATTGCAGTTATATTGAGTACCCTGAAGATCCTAATCATGCAGATGAATCTGAATTAGTACCAGTTGAGGAGAGAAAGATGCTCTGTTTGGCAGATATCTGGTTTGGCTCTGTGAAGACTGCAGAGAAAGTCATACAGACAGGCTATCACTGCACTATGATCACCAAGACAGCCCACATACAATCACCTAAGAAAGTGGTAGATGACACAATGCAGGATTTTCCTGGTATAACATGGATTGTAATTGAATGCACAACAGAGGAGTTGAATTATAAGTTGATGTGTATTGGACAGAAATACAATTAAAAAACTGTCCCAATATTTGTTCTAATATGGGACGCAGGGTCATATAAATCTGAAGACCCTTATGGCAGTCTATGCATACAATATGTTGCATCCCCTCAAGTGAACGCAAACTATTTAAAGTATTCCAACAAGGTAGATGTCCATAATCAAGTAAGACAATTTGATATTGGCTTAGAGAAGAAGCGGGTAACACCCAACCCTTACTTTCAAATATATACTTCACACACCGGAATGGACCTCGCAGATTTGTGGAAATCTTTCAAGAGACACCAAAAAGACTTATGGCGTATTTTTTCTACAACTGAGTTTACAGATATTACAACGTATGATCTGATTTAAGGAAGCAGAAACATGGAAGGAAGCAGAGAGCATTGCACCTGATGCAATAGATATAACAAATGAAGAGAGTGCCACATCATCTGTATTGTGTCTTCCTTGTCATGGTGAGTATACAATGGTTATATTATAAGCACAGAGACACGTACAATAAGAAGTCCTACTTTGTAATATCACGTAATATTATGTCCTAGATGACTCTTGCTGTTGCTGCTGGATAGAAGCTAGGATGGATATTATGCAGCTAAGTGGGATAGATTGTCATATTGTAAGGAACTGAAGTTGGTGTAGATTCAAGGGCTGTCATGCATGCAATGCTGAACACAATGGATTGACATTTTAAAGACAATCAAACAGCTGCACCAAATCCACAAACTCCTTCCATACTGTGGAAAACCCATCAAAGTCAGGGCTTTTGTTTCAACAACTCTCTCTTTTCAGTTTTTCGGGGACTGACCTACCAATTGCCATGGCAATTGCTTATCAGTTGTCTTCAGTAGTTGTGATAAGCTTCTAGATTATTCAAGTCTCCTATCCATGAGGAGCCGATCCATCTATACTCTTGAGCAATGCTAACAAATTGGGCAAGTCTAGAAGGTCTAATAATTTTGCATTATAAGCAACTAAATATTTTATTATCTCCTTCTGATACTAAGGTCTACCTCTAATGGATGCGTCCAGTTCTAGGAAGGAGTATGGTTGTAGTGGCAGTATAGGATTGTAATGGCAGTGTAGTAGGATTGTAGTGGCAGTGTATATGATTTGGGGATAATATGCACAAGCAATGAATAATGAGGCAAAAACTAACAAAATACCCACGGCAATAGCTCCAGCAGCACAGTACTATTGCTTTGGTAAATACAGCACAGAAGACACAACATTATTAGCATAATCTGCATGAAACAAGGGAAAAAGTATGAAGCTTATGTCCAATGTCCCCTTTATCAAGCTTTGTCATTTTTCTTTGTAAGATGATTTCACTGCACTACACTATGCTACATACACAAAAAAGAAGGACATCGTAGTACACAAAAAACATCAACATAACCATAAATACAGCTCTTTTACTAACAGTGTTTGTAATGGAGTTGTACAAAAAGCACAAAGTCAAAATGGTGAAAGTACCACAAAGCCAACTTTAGCGCTTCCGGACACTATGAATATACATATGTTAAGAATATATAAATTAATTCTGTGATATTGTCTTAGTATCAATTGAAGAAAAACCTCCAAAACTACTTACAGTGGTGATTTGAAAATTTTCCTGCCATCCCTATATAACTCCACAGAATTTTCCCCCACAGACCAGATTCAACCCCAGTGATCTTCTTTGTTTCTTCATATTATTTAGCGCTACATGAGGGTATTTATATAGTATTAATTTTGCATCATTGAAAGTGGAAATAATGCCAATTGAATTCCCATTGTCATGTTCATGGAATAGTTTTCCATTTGAATTCTTTAGGTGATTTTCCTAAAACGCAAGGTATTGTGCGCGCTAACTTTTGTCTATAGTTCAAGCAAGACCACGCCTGTTGTTGTTCTTTGCATAGCAGCAATTGATTGATGATGGGTAGGTCCAGTCCACTGCATAAATGCGCATAGTAACAAAGTTTTTTCTATGCAATTGACACATATTGGTGCATCTTTTGTACATGCAGTATAACAATGAAAATATGGGAGATTACAATTTGTCATTCTTTTTATTACCTTGCTAACATATTTGATTAGACAAGTATGGGATGGAAGTAAGTTGTTAGATGCACACTATTTGTTACGCATGTTGGAATGTTCAGTGATAATATTACAGATGGACCAAAATTCAGCTTCAGCATACATTCCTCCTCATTACAGCACATAAATGATGAATTGTGTGAGGGTGAAACTAAGATGTGGGCAATACTGCACTGGAACCCCTTTTTCCCTTCTCCTGATAGCTTACTGACTTTTTGTGTTAGATAATGATATTTGTGTGAGTACTGATCTAAGAAGGTCAACTGTTTTACAACAGTCATAGAGATACTTCCAAATTTACTGAAAAATTATGGCAAGCAAGAGTCTCATCAGTGAGTGACGATGTTGGATCTGCATTATCATCAAAAGAACAGCTTCAGTATGCAGGTAAATATAGAAATGGTAAATAAGCATGTTTTCTCGCTGAAATTTTGATATTCCATACCTGAACCTATAGAATGACTAATTATTAGCTAGAGTTTAGAGTTGTCACAAATATTCAGTAGGTAGGCTAACATTTTCCTGTAATTTTAATGCATACGATACAATCTATACGTTGGGAGCATTTATTTCTGACAAAATTAGAAGGTTAACGAGATTTAATTTGTTCTACATGTTTTTCCTAATGCTAACAATTACTAATAATATACAGTGTGTCGAAATGGTGTTTTAGAGATTGTTGGCTTTTCGCAGTAAACTGGTGTTGGCTGTTTTGGGAACTTCGATCGTTTTTGCTGTAGGACGTTTCCGTCTTCGTCTTGGATATAAAAAGGAAGAGATGATGAAGTCTAGACCCAAAAGAGCAGCAATAATTTCCCCAAGTATGACAATCATGTTGCTATGACGAATCAAAAAGGAGAAACCGCTTCTGTCTTGCTCGCTTGATAGAAGACTGGACACAAAAGTCATTTCAAATTCGAATAGCGATACAAGTGCATCGTGAATGATACGGAATTCGTTTAACACCAACGCCACGATAGAAAACATATACTTGAAATTAGCTGCAAATCGCTCAAAATGAGCAGTTCCGTTTTGAACCCATCCAAAACTAGATAAACTACTTATCTTCCCAAAGCTCTTTGTCAATAATCCAGCTGAGTCCACGACGACCCGGAGGATCTTATAAAGTGCGTAATCCAGCCACCGAAAGAATGAAACGATCCTTCTGAACCATCCCCACATATTTTGCGTTGGAGTGGGAGTACTGGTTGGATCGTTTTCAGTTGAGTGGTCGGATCTCTTGGAATTATCTACATGAGAGGGCACTTTATTCATCACATCATTTGCTTCATTCTGGATTTCTTTGACATTTGAAGATTGAATCTCGTCTTCGCTTGAGGGGTCGGAACTCGTAGAATTATCGATGTGAGAGAGAACTTCATTCATCATAGCACTTTCTTCATTCGGAATTTCTTGAACATTTGAAGATTGACTCTCGTCTTCGCTTATTTTCCTGACAGAGACAACTTCAGTCTCTTGAGGAAGGACTGGCGTTTCCATTCTAGTAATGGTCGATCTAGCTCCAATCAAACTTCCGTTTGCGGCCGCAAGATCTGCAATCAATTTCGAGTTTTTCATTTTAATTTCAGTCAAGTCATTCCTGCGCTGAACGATGGCATTTTGCTGGAGCAATATTTCCGCTTGTTTCTCGTTAATTAAGTCCTTGGCATCATTGTGTTCTCGAATGAGTGTCGAATATTCTGTACGCGTATCACGAAGCTCTTTGTCGCATTGCTCGAATGCTTCATTGTCCTTGTTTTTGTCGAGCTGTGCTTTTGTAGTATGCATCGATTGAACAATTCGAAGCTCTTTATCACATTGTTCGAATGCGCTGATCTTCTCTTGGACGTCAAGACTTGCAGCACGCAAGTTACGACCAAGAACATCCTTCTCTACCTTCAGCGATTCATACATATTCGAGAACTTTTGTGATTTTGACTCAGTAGCGTTGAGCTGGTCTTTCAGGACATTCATTTCTCTGCTAATATCGATATATAACGTGGTCGATTCTTGGAGCTCTCGTTCAAGAACATTTTTTTGTTTCGTTATTTTATTGTTTTTAATTTCAAGTTGTAGAAGTTCATCACTAGTTGTACTCGAATCTATTTGCATCTCCTCGAGCTGTTCTGCTTTGCTCTGGCTGTCTTCAAGTTTGTATTTTGTATCGAGCAGTGTCTTCTGTAGATATGAATTCTTTGAGGCTTTCAACTTCAGTTGTTCTGTCAATTCTTTGACCTTCCCTTCTAATTCATGCAGCTTCTCTTGTAACATAGCGTTGTGCTCTTTGATGATTTTGAAGTTTTCTTTCGACTTAACCACGTCTTTTTCTTTAGTGTCTAGCGCTTCTTTGATTTCTGCATACTTCGTAGCCTCTTCGTCAATACGTTGGATCAAATCTTGGACTTTCTCGTCAGATTCGTGGAATTGATCCGTCATCATTTCGTACTCCCGTTTTAAATATGCAAGCTCGGTCCTGGATGCCTTCAATTTCTTCCCTTCACTTTCGAGTTCCCTAAGAGTTTCTTCTTGGGCCTTGGTGATCTCGGTCGTTTCTTGTCTAAATTCTTTTGTTTGATTTTGACTATTTTCCAATTCAAATTTCGTATCAACCACTACATTACGGAGACCATTGTTCGTGACCGTTAGCTTATTTAAGGCTTCCGTGTACGTCTTAGTGAGTTTGGACTTTTCTTGATTCGATTGTTTCATTTCGCTTTGGCTGGTGTCAAGTTCAAACTTTATTTTCACAATTTCATTTTGAAGTGTCTCGGTCTTTGCATCTTTTTCTTCTATTTCTTGACGAAGATCATTGACGACAGCCGTCATTGTTTCAATTTGAGCATTGTGTTGTTCAATTTGTACATCTGATTCAAGAGTATTTTCAAGAAGTAAAGTACGAGCTGTTTCGGATTTAATCAATCCTCGTCCTTTCTTCTAGATCTGACAACAAGTCTTTGGAATCAGCGTTAAGTTTATTGATTCGTTGCTCCCATAACCCGGCTTCCTCTACACGTTTTATCGATTCTTCTTGTATCAATTCATCTTTCGCATCCGATTCAGCAATAACCTCTCTCCACGATTCTTCAAAAGATTCGGCCTGTGATTTACTGTATGAAAGTCTCTTTTTCAGGTCAACAATTTCGGAACGTAATTTATCATCTGATGTTAATTTCTTCTTTTCGAGTAACTCATATCGTTTGTTTTGTTCCTGTAACTTTGCTTGATGACTTTTTTCAACCATCGATCGTTGATGCTCTGATAGCTGCAACTTTTCGTCAAGTTCTTCTTTCTCTGCTTTGAGTGAATTCTGTTTCTCTATATGTTCAGACAAAACGGTATCATTCAATACTGATTTTTGGTCTTCGAGGGCGTTTTCCAACTTCGTTTCAAGACCTGTCACTAACGATCGTTTTTCCGATGCAAGGATATCATATCGCTTTCGTTCCTCGTCAAGTTTTAATTTCACACTTTTTGATTGTATCTTAAATTGTTCGGATGCTGCCTGTAACGTTTCGTGTTTCATTTCAAAAAGCTCTAATCGTTCTTGAAGAGAATCCACCTCTCGTTGTAAGGTTGCCGCAGTTGCGACATCATTTGTGTTTCCTCCTCCTCCTCCTCCTCCTCCTTCTGCATTTACAACTCCAGTTATTGCACAATGATGGCACATATCAATAGTTTCATCAGAAGCCGATACAGTATTGGCACTGCTATAATCCTCCTCATGGTCGAAATTGTTATTTGGTTGTTAGTTAATATGATGTGTTACGATATGTTGAATAGCTAGCTGACTGTGCGTGACATTACTGATGAGATGGTGTGACAGAGGAAGTTTCTAACTGAATCGTTTTTCAATACTATAACTGTACAGTACTGTAGCACACCAGTATCTGAATAGTACCTACCTCCACTATTGATCCATCCATATTCGCCGTGATGTTTAGGATACTGCCTAGTAGGAGAATTTGAAATAGCGATAATTATGCGAGTCTACTTAGATGAATTTTTTAGACACATCGCCAATTTCCGTCCTCATCATATTATGTATGGTTTGATTCATTCGATTCGATTTCATTCGTGGTGGCTGTGAATTTTTGAAATTCACAATTAATTGTGACGTCACAACGGTACGAGCGAGGATGGCGCTTTTTCTGATGCGCGCGATTACAGAATAGACTTTCTCTTACCACGCGTCGTCACTCACTCCACTGCTTGAGAACCACTCACTCCAAGCCTTAATCTTTCCAGTTCCGGTACCAGTAGCGCGCTGTTGTTTTGAGTAACTTACGGTAGTGCAGCAAGAAGAGGATTGAAGAAAAGGTTGTCGTGATGAACAACAATGCATGTGCTGTTGTTGAGTTTAACCGGAGTTTTAGTTTCGTTTTGTTTTCAATCTTGTGTGGGGTCTCTAACATCGCTTCAATACCAACATTAGGTTCCTACTCTATCCAACGTCGTATCGATCCTATCCTCTTGCTAGCATCCCTCAACATCGACATTAATTTACTGTAATTTAAATAGTCTAGCTTATCGTAACAGACCTAACAGACCTTAAACCAAACCCTATTTTCCCTAAAACAAGCAATGCAAGTAACACAACAATAACAATAACAAAAACATTAACTAGCTACAAAACGCAAATCATTGCTACAATACAATACTATCTATATCTACTTCCTGAACAAAAACAAAAAATACACACATTCACAATCAATAGACTCGACAATATTCAACTATTCAATCAAAAATAAAAAAGCTAGCAAAAAACAATAAAAAACAAAACAATATTTAAATATCATTATTAATTAATTACACAACAATTTATTTGAATTATAATTTAATAATGCAATGGACATAGACGGAGAAAATATGCAACGACCGTCATCATCATCACCATCATCACCATCACCATCAACATCCAAAGAAGTTACAGAAACCGAAGAATTAATGAGCAACAGTAAGAACGTAATGGCGAACGACAGAGGAGAAAGTTCTTCTTCTTCTTCTTCTTCTTCCGAAAAGGAGAATAGTAATGAAGAGGGAGAAGGACAACAAAAAGGACCACATCAGGACACGGTAAAAGAGGAGGAAGAGAAACAAACAACTACTGAAGGAGACAGTGGTGACGTCGACGTCGATGACGACAACGAAAATAATGATGTTGTGATGGAAGATGCCTCTTCTACGTCTGATACTGCTGCTGCTGCTACCTCTGCTGACTCTGTCTCTGTTTCGAAGGAAGAGGAAGAGAAGGAGGAGGACGACGACGACGACAATGAGGGTGACGGTGATGGTAGTGGAGATACTGATACTAAAATGATGATAGAATCAAACAACTCCAGTACAATAGCGCAGGAAACTGCTGCAACAACTACACCCATCAAAACAGGAGAGGAGGAGGAGGAGACTGCCACTGCCACTGCCAACAATACTATAACCGACTCTGTTTCTGTTTCGAAGGATGAGGAGGACGACGACGACGACGACAATGAGGGTGACGGTGATGGTAGTGGAGATACTGATACTAAGATGATGATAGAATCAAACAACTCAAGTACAACAGCGCAGGAAACTGCTGCTGTAACAACTACACCCATCAAAACAGGAGAGGAGGAGGAGGAGACTGCCACTGCCACTGCCAACAATAATATAACCGATTCTGCTTCTTCTTCCGCCACCTCCAATTCTGCGAATGTGAATGTGAATGCAAATGCAAATGGAGGATCAACGGTAGTGAAGTCGGAAACGACAGCAGCAGCAGCAGCTCCGGCGGCGACTCCGGCAGCGACATCCACAGCACCGGCTAGTAGTAGTCCTCCTCCACCTGTATTACGTGGAACTTTATCATACAACTCAGAACCGAGACAACATTTGATTCGTGGGATGTGGAATTATGAAAATTCAAATACATTCCCACCACAAAAATTTGAACTATTACGAAGTTTAACAGAGGATGAAACTGATACTGATTTAACTACACTACCAAAAGATGGTGAATTCCATGGTTCATTTAGTTTAGCATATTATCACACAACCAGTAAAGGGAAACAAAAAGAACGATCTAAAGTTATACCTGAATCTGGTGTAAAAATTAAATTTACAAAAATTGAAGATAGTAATAATGAATACAAAGTTGATGGTACCGGTGTGAATCAATTTGGTATCTTTCATATTAATGGTACAGCCAAGCCAGGACCAAACCATGATGATGATGGACAATATAGCATTGAATTACGTAAACGATATGATTCATCTGCAGCAGCAGCAACAACAACTGGCTCTGCGTCGGCAGGCGCACAAGCTGGTGGTGGTGCTGATGGTGGAAAGAAAATGAAAAAATCAAAAAACAATAGTCTTAATAGTCACCAATCATCATTTTTATCAGGTAAATTACCACAACCATCAGAGTCATATGAAAAGAATGTTGTTTGCTTGCGTGGAAAATTAGTGAAGGAAGGTGACCAGGAACAAGCATTTAATGATCCACATCAATTATTGGGAAATGAAAATGTTGTACATAGTATTACTGGTATGTGGTCATCTGGACTTGATTTTCTACTGAGTGATCCTGACAATACACGTGGATTATGTAACCGGTTTGAATATGAACATAAAAGTTCTAGTCCAAATGCATCCTTTCCTGTATCGGGTCGTTATAGTGGTTGGTTCGATTTGAACAATGAAGAAGGTGGGAAAACGAAAATTTCTGAAAAGGATATTACATT
>FMBT01000383.1:0-172064 GCA_900095095.1 Fragilariopsis cylindrus CCMP1102 | reverse complement strand
TCATGACCAATCATGACGTATCAACCATACCAAGCGGCAGAAACAGATACATTCTCTTCAGGAGATTTATTCCTTGGTTTTGTTTTGTTATTACCCACACAAATTGCAGTTCAGCGCACCGGTTGGATCAAGATCATCTTTGATTTTCTCAAGGCGCTCCAGTGAGCTACTACCCAAGAGCCTACTGTAAAGAAATTCACTCATTCTTTCCCCCACTGTCAGGTCAGTGTTTTACTACTTGAATTGTTTTCACTGCTAATTTGGGGATCTTATCAATCCCCACTGATTCAATGCTTGACTTTCCCCCCAAATAGAAAAGTTGTCATTGTCGGAATTTTTTTTCTCAGATTTTTAGTTAAACTTTTTTTTAGAGTTCAAGATGGTGATGTTCAAAATATGTATTGAGCGAAATTTAATACAAACAAAAGAGTATGACTTATTCTATAAAACAGGACAAAGACGCAATATGTGCTACGATATCCAACCAACGTCGAAGGCGAAAAAGGAACCGAAAAGCAGCACCACCACAGCAGCAAAGAGAAAGAAATGACGGAGTCTCTAACGGTATCACGAAAGGGAAATCTTATTTTACTAAAGATTTCCACGACGACGATGCTTTGTTTGCATTTATTGACAAAGATGGAGACGATCTACGAGACGGCAAGGCTCACTTTCGAAGTCTTCCACTGCTGTTAGAAGAACGAAGGAGAGGGAGATGGCGGGGTAATCAAACAAGATGGCAGTCCGAGATGCTTTTTAATTTTACGAAGAAACCGGTGAAGAAGTATATTGCACGACGACAATGGCGATCATTTGCTACTAACAATCAAAAGATACCATTCACCCAACTAGGGTCACCACCATCAGATGCTGTTCTAGCTTTGGAACGTAGAGGTAACTATGTGCTAAGTTTGGGAACCACAAATAATGACAGTCATACAGGCTTGGCATTACGATTTTATGGCATATGCAGTGCTTCCAGTAGAAAGAGGCAGTTGCAACAGCTGGTTGCACGGAAGAATAGTGGTATCAATAGAAGTTATCTTAGTAGAAGTAATACGTTCAAAGCACCGTTATTACAAACAACACCCTTACATTATGGAATGGGCGAGCAAAATCAGCGTACCGAAGATTCCATCTCAGAGGATGCCATTCTGAATTTACAAGAGATTTTTCGCCATCTACTACACCAGTGGAACTGTTAATATCTAAAGATTGGAAAGTAGGAGTGGCTCTGCTGCATTCCATCAGCGACTAGTAGTGCTTTACAGACAAATGCACCAAAGGAGAATAAGGACAATTCAGATGCAGACGAAACTGCGTCGATGGTTTTCTTCACCCTGCCTCGGAGACAATTATCATGTAAAACGTATCTCGATGACGATGCTTCGAAAGATAATATTGGTAGAATCTTCGAATTTAGCAACGTAACATTGTTTTCAAACGATAGCCGAAGGAAATTTTTATGGTGCGTCGAGTGTATCCCTAACAAAGACGACCTTAGCCATGGGACGACTAGAAACTTATATAACACTTATTTTCGTGCCCCTGGATACCTTCTATTTAACGACGAAGGAGATGGTTTTCGACTGACCTGGGCTAGTGAAGAATGCTTCCTCGTATCTTCAGTCTTAGAGAAGGTCTTGACGGACTCTCATTTTGTTGCTTGTAATAGGGACTCAACTAATGGTGTCAATATTCTCTCGCAACAAAATACTTCCTGGATAGAAAAACACTGCCATGGGGTGACAGGGGAATCAATAATTCACGATCCAAGTGCATCTGATAAGCCTTCACAAGCGCAGGTCGGTATTATTAACGAAAGCTTTCTACATATTGATGTCCTCCTTGCTGACATCCTATCCAGACGAAAAGGTATGTCGGAAACTCATCCAGATTTTTGCTACAGCTTAATTTCTGTGAACCATATTGGTAGAATTGCCGAGTTTGTGATAGTGTTTACGAGAAAAAGAAAGTCAAGCTCTCTTGGCGTTTTTGTGAAAATCGATCTCTTTAGTGGGTTGTTTGTTGAACTCGACTGGGTTCAGAGCAAAGGAACAAAGGATACATTGTCACTGCAGAAATGGTGCAACAGGCTAGCTTTAAATCGGCGGATGAAAGAAATGCGTGCAGGACCATTTTCAGTTGAAGAAAAAAATCCATTAGACTGGACACGACTTTCGAAAGAAACCTTTGGATTTGATAACGACGAAGAAGATGATTATGACGAATCTTACTGGAGAGACTTTGTTCAGCAGGGAGGCGCTAATGTAGGGAAGACAATACGCCAAGCTCCTAAACTTGTTACGCTATCATCGTTGTATCCGTGCTGTGATATAATAACGAACCATCCAATCATTTCTTGTGATCCAGTTATGTCGATACGAGCTAAAGCCTCACCAATACAATTAGCATATGCTTGAAATAGTATCTTTGAAACTTTTATAAAAATCTACATAAAAATTTGTTTAACATACAGAATAATTGACCCTACTTATTTAAAACAGAACGAACCGTCCTAAGATTTTTCTTTCCATGGTTTCGATTAGTACGGGATCTGATATTATGAATTGATAATTCCTTTAAGCCTTTCGTGTGTGTACGGTAGAAACCATTCTTCGCGTCTAGTGAAGAAAGTAATCATTAATAATATCCTTAAAACAGCTGCTGCTGCTACAAGAGGTACGTATTTGAAAACACGACGTATTGTTTCATCTAATTAGTTTCATTTCTTCCATTAGAGCCTTCTTCAATTTGTCCTCCCCTTCCTTAGCTAGATTGATTGCATTTTCAGAGTAAATCTGAAGTCCCTTAACAATTTCTTTTTTCCCGCCAATATCTATCTCTGTGCTTCCATTCTCTAGCTCTCCTGTTGCATCACTATCAGGCTATTTTTTTTGGTGGTTAGAAGCATGCAAAGAATGTAGAAAAGATAAGCAAAAGAACAAGCGAACGTTAATACTACTTAATCAAAGGTAGAGAAGTAATGTGACTATCAACAAGAAAAAGGAAAGACCCGACTTCTATACTGTAGATACATTTGGCAAAAGAGAAAAAACAAGGACTTTCATCAGAGAATTTCTTACCGAAGTACGCTTAATTATAACAGCTGGGAGAGGAGACCGACGTTGATAATTTTGTAACGTCAATTGTTTGTCAGATAGAGTGTATGCGGCTTCATTGTATCCACTTTGACCCATCATCGATCGGAGCCAACCAGTTGGTGGTAAATGACCATTAACTTGTTCATCCTGTTGATGAATCGCATCACGGTCGTAGGTAGGATGTAGATGAACTAGCTCGAATGTATCTTCGCTCTTGTAGTTGGAGTGCATAATATTGATGAACTCGGCTATCGCTGCAAATCGGTCATGTGTTTCCTTCATAGAATGCTCATCGTCAACAGTTGTTGGTGGAAACGATAAAACAATTGATCTAATTTCGGTTTCATCGACCACCATCAGTTCACAAATACAATTCCAGTAAGCGGAAAAAATATCACAAACATCAGATGAACCTACAAATCGATAGGCAATCGGATCGTCGCAACCATCCAAATTTGTCCTTTCAACAAATGATTTCATCGCAGCGGTCCATTGAACTTCGTTTAGCATGAGTGAATTTTCTTTTCTGTTATTATAGGTTGCTTTTTCTGTTCTTGTTCTATTTTGTGTCTCAACGATCATAGCAGGCCCAATTCCTTTTCCAACAAGACTAAAAGATAAACGTTGAATTTCTTGTAGATGATCCATGAGACGTTGCTGGGTCTTGATGACCGAAATACTATCCACAAACGTTTTCAAGTCATCAATAGGTATGTCTTCAAATATCATACAGGCTTTACTTTCAACATCATTTTCACTTAATTGTCCTGTTATTGACCACGTTGCAGCTTGAAAAGTCCGTTGATCCACAACATCACATCCTAATAATGGAACTCCTTCAACTTCCTGCACAAACGAGACACAATCATAGATTAATTATAGTGTTAGATAGGAATCATGCTGGACCATAATCAATCAATCAATCAATCAATCAATATCTCACCAAATCACGGAGTAAAAACTGAAATAATTCCGCCTTCCGTTCTTTGTCGAACTCATCATCCACTGTATTTTTGACTTGTATATCATTATTATTATTATCACCAGATACACTACTAGGCAATCCGTAAACCACACTATTGATACCGGTACGACCAAACTTAAATAGAGAAAATGCTTCGGCGACTTCCACTAACTGGAATAGGTAGAAAAAAGCACAACAAAAAGGTAAATAGTGCATAATGAAGACGGCGAGTTTTTAAATGATACCGATGTCGAAATCTGATTGATTAGATTAGAATGGAGTGAGTATAATCGTATATGACAGGTTGGAAGGGGGGAGTTTATCTTTTTGATGACTCGGACGTGGGTATAGTTTTCGAAAGTTAATAGTTGCGAAGTTGAACAAAAAGTGCTAAGCTTCACATCATCGTGACATGCAAATAACTAAATGAAAATGAAAAAATGGAATGAAAAAGATCGTCGAAGTGGTGAATGGGTGCGTGTTTGGCATCTTTCAGTCGTGCATACGATACGATGACGCATTATATATTGTCGGATTATCTTTTAAAAAAATCTGCTTCTACAGTAATTTCAAATTTACAAGTAAGTGTGTGTAGAATTTTGTGTCTTTTTCAAACAGTGATGTGTCGACGACAAACGACAACTCAGCAACGATGATGGAATAAAGGTACAAATCGCTGGATTAGAAATCTACAAGGCAAGTTATTAATCGGCATTTATGCTTAAAAAGCCATTTCTATCGGCTCATAGATTACAGTAGCTTAACAAGCAGCGTACATGGATTGAAAAAATATGCGACGCCAATCGACTAATGGAACAATACAAAATTATTATTGTGTTGTACTGTTATTACATGCAGTGGTAATATCTTCTCGAATCTATTATACAGAATCATGGACGTCTCCAATATTATCAGTCTCATCTTCGATTGTTGTGGATGATTCGTCGTTGATACCAAAGGAAGTATCCGAAAGTCGTAAAAGTTTCTTGTTAAAAAGTTTTACCACCGCTACATCCTCCATACTTGCGTTATCAATTTCGACAGATACAGTATCAGCAGCCGAAACGGTTGGAAAGGATCCCAACTGCGACGATTTAAACTGTATTGGAGTATGGGATGGTCTACTAGCAGGTGAGTAAAATAAATACATAGCATATTCATTTTTCTTCGCAAATAAACGAAGAGACCGGATGATAGCATATCTCTTACAACACAATCTCTTATCTTTAATTATTGTACTGTACATCGTAAATTTATTCATTTTTGAAAATAATGGCACTGTGCATTATCAGATTGTCCCCATAACAACCTATTCAGTCCAGGGGCTGGTTGTACATCGTCTCAAGATGACACACCTGGAACCTTCTCCGAACCGTGGGATTATTCTGATTCACCAATCAATAATTCATTAGAATATTCCGATCAAATGAAAGTGTTACGTCCTACAATTGAACGAATTTGTGGACGGCGTGGTGATAATTGTCAAATTCTACTCCAGGAGGATAGATACCTACGAGTATCAATAACAGATGGCAAATCTGGTGAAAAGTCTATAGCTGAATTTTATTTTACACAGAATGATGCCACAGTGCAATTTCGAATCGCTTCTGTACCATCGGCGGTAGGCGTAGCAAACAGTAGTATATTATCTCGAGCTACATCAACCCGGAATATTGATCGAGGGGAAATGATACGGAAGGAATTACGCTATTTAAAGATCCCTGTCTTGCAAAATCGAAAAATGGCATTATTTTTTGTTGAATCAAAATTTGATCAATTTGGGCCGGGTTCTGCATCACTTGGACCACCATCAGAAATGAAATCGGCAGATTCGGCAGAAATCAATAATAGTGGTGGTGGTCGTCTTAGTGACAATGTCGACCCTAAATTGAAGATTGATATATTACAGCAGTTTCCATTTTCGTCTAGGAATTGAAAATAAAATAAAAATTTAGAACATACATTTATTTCTTATATTTCAAGGAACCCATCGTACTAAAAAGTAATCTTTACTATTAAGACTTTTGCTAATGTAATAGTACCAAACTGAAAATGCAAACTTTGAATGAATTTATCACCATGATTTTCTTCAAGATGACGAAACAGTACCGTCGGTGCGTTCACATAAATGCGTGCAAATGACAATCTTTTCACATCGAATGATATTCTTGCAACCAAACGATTTTGGTGGAAGATCTAATGTCATGGGTGTGCGACAGGGTAGAATGACAGCATTATAAATTCTCAACTTACACGCTCGTTCTAGATTGATAGAACGAGCTGTTGCAAGTGTGAAGGTAAACCACGCAAAATAATCTTGAGAAACAATACTATCGGCTTCCTGTTGTTGTTGTTGATGATGATGACGTTGATCGTGTAGTTGATTATTTCCCTTGGTGTAGCTGTTATTGCCTTTCTGGATATGACGATGGACATATCCTAGTATTGTAATTTTCATGTCCTCGGGGCGGTTAATCCATGGACCATTGTATGAGCCCAACAAAGTAGCATCTGTAAACGTCTTGGCACGTTTCCGAGGATCATTCACGTCAAACATTCTTCGACGAGCGAATGCTTGATTCTGAAGTCTTACCGAATCATTGGCACGTGAATTGTGGAGGGCGATCAATCTTCTACCCCACTCTCCAGTTACAACCTTAGCTCGTCGTCGTTTCGGGGAAAGAATGTTATTAGTGTTCGTACCGGTAAGCGCAAGCCTGTTCGAAGTGACGAGTCGACATTCATCTCCAGAGTCGTCACCAACTGTATCATCAAATAATGAAGCTGCGATAGACGCGATGCTTTTGGTCGGAACAAATGACGGAGCGAAGCTGAAAGATGATTTTTTTCATTCCACCATCAGGTGATCTTGTTGTATTATTATCTGTGGAGATTTCCGCTGTTGTTACATCCAGCTCATTCTTCGAGGACGGTGCGTTGTTAGGATGGCTATTAGAAACCGCATTCTTCTTCTTTTTCTTTCCAATCGTCTTTGTCAACTTGAAAGGTGTCCTCGTAGCTGCTGTCAATGCCGATGGCTTCGCTAGCTGATGTAAAGATTTTTTTCCCTTAGAAATCATTCTTTTGCTTTGATCTTCCCTTGGATTCCGAGACCAATGTGTTGGTCTTGATAATAAATAGATTGTAGATTAGAAACGAAATCAAAGGTAAGATTAAGAGATTTTTTGGCAGTGCGCTTTCTTTTTTTATTGTACAGTATTGGACAATATTACTAAATTGTTGGAATTGTTTTTACGTACCGTACTCCCACGATAGATTTCCGAACATTTTCAACATCAGTTGGTGCTTTGGGTCGACTCGGCTTTAGCAGTTTCATCCTTTTCTGAGAAGTAAGAGTAGAAGAACAATGTTGGTCCCTTCCAGATTTATCTATACGCTTTATTCTATGAGTGCGAGATGCAGGAGCAGTTGTTGTTGTTACAGTAGTTGCAGACGAGGAAACTTTCGTATCTTGACGGAGACGTCTTTTTTTTTTGATCCGCATGCTGTATCAATATCAGTCCATCCTGTTTGGTCAGATGTATTACTACGTAGGTCCTGTTTTCGTCGACGCTTCTCTTTGATAGTATCATTGGTCCGGTGGTCGGAAGATGCTGAACGCTTTTGTTTTGATTCATACTTATGCTCTTAGTCTTACTTGTGTATGTGTTATTTCTGCTAGTACTAAGTAGAGAGCTGCTATGATCATGGTCTTTACTACCCCGTAGACGATAAGGGGTTATTGATTCCGTACTATTGTCGTCGTCATTATCATCATCATAATCATTAGAGTCCCAAATATCGAAGTCTGGCGGTGAACGTACTACATTATTGATCTCGATTGGCGACAGTGCTCTTAGCTTTTTTGTAGATAGATCATTACCGTCAATATCGACTGGTGACGATAATTTCTTATCTCTGGTTCTGTTGCTGTTGCTGTTATTGTTTAGTATTGGAGTTGATTTTATAGTATCTGAATCTTCTTCACCAACTGCACGTAGTTCGTTCGTATTTTCTTTTTCAAGCGATGGCAGCAACGTCTTCTTGGTATTAATTTTAGAAACTTTCGCTTGAATATTCAAATTAAGACCATAAATGCCATCCTCACCACTAACGCCACCACCACTACCCCCACTACCAATATGACGCGAGGAGCCTCTTCTCAATGAGATCTCCGCCGTGTGATTATTATCTTCTCCATGTTGTACCGTTTCTGTTTCGCTGTGCCCATCGTTGTCGTTATCGTTATAGTTGTCGTCGCTTTTTTGTTGCTGCTGCTGCTGTTGCTGATGAAGCCCCATTTTTTGTTCTTGACTTAATTGTACCATCATAGGCCGTAACGATGCAAATGCGTCAACGTTATCATCCTCCTCATCATCTTCGTCGCTGTTGATATTGCGGTCGTCTTCTTCTACTGCTGGCTCCTCATAGTCGTTGTTAAACAAATGCTGTCGTCCTCGACCACGATTTCGGCGTCCTGATCTTTTCCGAGATATGATTGTTGTTGATACCTGTTTATTATTCCCATGATGTTTTTGATCATTATTTTCTACTTCTTCTTCTTCTTGTTGCTGCTGTTTTTGTTTTTGGCGTCGTTGTTTCGAACGAGTACTTGCCATGGACATTTGTGAGTGGGCCCATGTGGCTGTCGTAGCTTCTTTGTACACAATGACGGCATCGTCATCGTCATCGTCGTCGTCATCACCACCACCACCACTACACTCATCTCCATCACCTGGAAAATTATAATGATCTTCTTTATCATGATGACTACGACGACGATGGTTATTTCTGAAATCCATCGTTGTTGATGGTTTTTTTGGTTGTCTAATTTTGACTTGTTTTGTTTTCGTTACAATGTGGTCCAAAATAGGTTGCAATTGCGGTTGCAGTTATATACTTATAGTAGCATGAAAGCAAAGGAAAGGAGTGCGCCGAGTCCAATGTTGAATGTCGAGAACTTCGAAACATTAATAGTTGCAATAGGTAATAGGTTGATACTTCGATCGTCGTCTTGTCGTCTTGCCTGTCGTTTTTGAAAGAAACAAGCAACGGCGATATCGATTGCGATCTCGTACGCGCACACGTAATAAGCTCTACGGTAATTCATCACTGTGTACTGTACAATCGCGTGAACATTTTGGCGCGAAGTTGAAAGTTAACACAAAAATTATTTCCTAAGAATGCTATGAGAATGGAAACATTATTACAGGACTCTAGCTGCAGTTATTAAGGGATGGACTTAGTGTAGTAGATAGGTAATATTTGTACAGACAAATAATTGTGCTAAGTATGAATATGAATTATTAATAATACATGGGTAAAAAATGTAGGAATACTTGGTAGGAATGGAATGGAATCAATTGTTTGTTTTGTTTCAAATAATATGCGATGTTTGTGTAAACATACAATACAACAAATATATAATTTTGATTTTTGGAGAGTTTAGAGACAGGAATATATGGAATGCAACTCTTTAGCAAAGAATATCAAAATATAGAAAGCGTACTATCTGACTTTCATTTCTTCTTGACCTAAGTTGAACCATAGTAGAAATAATTAATCACTCATGTGATCTGGGGTTCTCATCATCTGCTAATTTGACTTCCAAATTTTCTTCTTCGTCCATATCTTCATCCTCATTGACCGGTAGTTTGCGACCTCTTCTTCCTCTTCGTCGATTTCCGCTACCATTACTTCGACGTCGTTGAAATTTCGATGGAGGTAACAAGTCTGTGTGGCTCAACGACTTTATTAATAGATTGGTTATGGCATGATGGAGGTAACACGAATAAAATGCCAGTAGGGCACAAATTGCTAATGATATACCCAGTAACGCTTTTTGCGTATCTGTGACCATGCGAATATTTCCAAACACACTGTTAACGAAGAATTGTCCATCATTATCATAAGTTCCAGAACGAACACTCTGAATGAAGGAGCAATCGGTTTGGTCGGAGGTAGAGTCTGTGTCGTTGGAAACAAACATATCAAAGGTTGTACGATAAGTACATCTAGAACTCTCGACATCGATCCGATTACACAAATTAGCATTGGAATTGAGATAAGGAGGTAAAGACTGCACGTAGGATATATATATACATATATATATATATATGTGTGTGATCAAAATTAGATATATACCAGCGCAATCATTCAAGGTAGTAACAAATATTAAAAATATGATGAGAAAAGTTATATATGGCAAGAAGAAAAATAAGAAGTACAATACGGAAAACACAACGATAACAATGCTTTTTTTTCTTCCTCCAGACTACTTACACTTTCCGAACAATCTAGACATCCGGCGTTTTCTCCGAATTCTTGGAAGTATGATTGATCGATTCCAAGGTCGAAATTTGCAATATTAACTTCATTACCAGCATAACTAGAACAGAAACGATCATAGTATATACCCATTGAAAGAGTTTCGGTGTACGCGTCGCATCGGGGTCGGATAAAGTAACCGCCATCCAATTGAACGCAGTCGATAATTTCTAGATATTCATCGGGAGTCATACTGTTGCTGTTATCATCATTATCATTGTAGTCATCATCACCACCACCATTATTACCACCATCGTTATCATCGTTATTACAAATGGAGTAACCATATTCATTCGAACAGTATGTATCGTAATCGTCACAGGAAGCAGTAGCAGTAGCAGCGTCATCGTATGCAACGTAATCATCATCATCCTTTCTTTCTCCTCGTTTAAAATTTCCATTCTCATCTGTATAGTAGTAATAGTCGCTCGAAGTTCGCCGTTGTCGATTATTGCTAGAACAACTATCACACCAATCACATAGTTGTTCTTTTTTGTCGATCTTATAACGTAACATGATTCGGATATAATCTGTCAATTCAATAGCATATTCCACAAAATTCGAACTACATCCATATTCTCTATTACTAGAACAGTACTGAGAAGGACAAAGTCTCATAATAACAATATCATTGATAACCATTGGAGAATATTCTCCAGCCTCCAATGCACTCTGAGAAAAACGTTGTACTGGTTGACATTTAGCATACTTCAAAGAATATCCGTCAAAGTTTAAATAATCCTCTTCATTGACGTAATAATCGTCCTGTGCTTTATCGTCTGAATCGTCATTGCGGTAGTTATAATAATAGTCGTAGTCTAAACGGCGATTACTCATTCTTTTTCGATAATTAGCCAATGGTACGGCTTTCGATAGTAGCTTATCGTTTAATATTTGTTGTTGTTGAGTGGAAGACGACTTTTTTGTTTTCACCACATCTTGAAAAAAAGATGATCCATCTACTACTGATGACGGTAGCAATAATAGTCCGAAGAACATAACTATTATTGACAACGAAAACATTATTTTACCTCCAGTATATCTCCTCATTCTCCCCTTTGATGCCTGTGATCTTTCTTTATCTTTTCCTTCTATTTGTTCCGGTTCATCAATCCATTTCATTTCAATTGCGTATAACACGTTGGTAGTTGATTTTATATTGTGAAAAAGATGAAGTTTTACTAATTTGTGTTTCAGCGAGTTGCTTTGATTTGTTTTTTGTATAGGCCTTCGCTAAAACAATTTATTTCGATTTTCGAAGAAAAACAAAACAAGACGAAGGTAAATACTTTTCCGCTACTCTCAAATTACACGCTCACACATTTCACAAAAAAACAAATTCCTACCGGTTTACTTACTTTTAATTTTGATGAATGGATAAAAATTTCTTAGCTAAACCCTCTCAAAAACAAGTGTTGGTCTCGCCCTTGAGTATAATGTATGGCAGAAAGAAAGCGGACCAATAAAAAGGAGCAAAAGACAACGACAGAGCAGGAGCAGAAACAGAAGCGGAATTAGTCATTTCGAAGTCGCACTAACGTTCCAGATAACAAATAACATAACTTTCAATACTAGTAGCGACCGAGAATCATTATGGAGGCTCTTCTAGACCAAGCCGATGCATTGGTGTTGACAGCTGGAGAAGAGGGTCCAGAGAAACCGAATTTTGATATCCCTGAAGAATTATTGAATTTCACATGTCCTGATAATTATGACTGGTTGGAGATACGAGAGAATCCGAACAAAGGCAAGGGATGGTTTACCAAAAAAGATGTTTCTGCTGGTTCCATAATTCTCGTGTCCAAAGCTTTAGTATGTGCGTTAGATTTAGAATATATAGATCCAGACGAAGAAGAAGACGACGATGATGGGAATGCTGACATGGAACATAGCGAACAAGAAGATGAGCCACAGGGTAGTACCGTCAACGAATTGTTAGTTCTGGATTTATTACAGAAAATCATAGAAGAACCGTTGATTTGGTCAGAACAGTTATCTAATCTATATCCACGAGAATCAGTTGATATTAAATCATCTCCCGTTTGGATATCAAAAGATGATAAAGTATTTTCACAATTTGAAGCAATGATTGATCAAATTGAAAAAAATGTACCAGAATTAAAAGGAAAGTCGAAAGAAATTTCACAACGACTACCCCTAATTATTCGATATAATGTATTATCAATTGAAACTTGTGCAGAAATGCTTAGTCATCCCGGACCTAATGGACATCATTCGTTGTCTGGCGTTGGATTGTATTACTGGCCATCTTTCTTTAATCACGATCACAGACCAAACGTTTCTCGATATGCTGTGGGGGATATTATGTGGTTTGTTGCGAATCAGGATATTGTTGCTGGACAAGAGCTTTGTATAAGTTACCTCGAGCAGGATGTACTTTGCGAAAATTCCCATAGACGAAATGCTATGCTTACTTTGGATTTCAAGGAAGACGAAGATACGAATTTGATGTTTTGGACGTGGATGGTGATGGCGATGATAATGATGATGGACCGATGTATCCTGTTGTTGATGTTGATGTTCAAAATGAACTCATGGCTATGAATCCATTTGAACGACTTGATGCAATCGATGAGTTAATGCAACAGGCTGCAGGTGAAGCCTTACCTAAAGATGAGGTTATCGAAGTCGAAGATGACAATGATCAAATGGACGCGCATGGGAGTGCTTGGTTTGAATGTGATTTACAAAATTTAAGAATTCTAAAAGCAATCACTTTAGAAGCCTCCGGACAATGTGAATCGGCACTTCAAATTTGGAATGAGTGTATTAAATTCACAGAATATAAAATGCCTCCAACGATGAGAATTCAATTGTGATGAGAGTACAAGCGGCAATTTGTTCTATGCATTTGAAAAATGAAACTCTTGCCAGACAACATGCATCTATAGCATTACAAAGGCATGATTTAGTGTTTGGGGGTGGAGTACGACGATTCCGTCGTCGTTATCGACAGAATTACGACTCAACCTTCGACCTAATAGTAGTGGGGAATATAAAGACCAATCGTTTGAAGGAGTTTTGTGGCCATATGACTTATAATTAAATGACAATGGTTTAAAATATGACGTGTGGCGCAAAAGATCGAAGACAAAAATAATCATCAACTGATCTACTACTACTTTTATGTTAATATAATAATATAAACTGAAGCAACAATATTTTCTTTGTGTACCTTATCAGCATAATCAATATTTTTTAATACTTTGGGACCATATTTTTGCGACTTGTTGGATCAGCGGCACCTATTCAATATCGTATATGACTGCACTTTTTCTTTACGCATATGATTTCAATTTTTTATATAAATAGTAGCTTTCTTGATGAGGTGAATCTAAACTTCTCGTATTTCTTTTATATTTTGAATTGATTTCTCCCCTAATAACGCTAAAAACGCGCGCACCAACAGAAACTCCTTCGCCTACGACGCGGTTTTCGGTCAAAAGTTCAAACATGATCAAATTTCGACAGATGTTGACTGTCCTCGTCACTTTTAAACTCATTCTTCTTTCATAAAGATTCACTGTCTTGGGAATTTGCTTTTGTCTTGAGAGGCAGAGTAATACAACTCGCACTACGAAGTATCCAACATATTATAGAACTACGAATTATCCAACATATTTTAGAATAGAAACTACCTATTGCTTCTCCATCTTCTTGTGTATTGAGTACGACTATTTGTACATACGGAAAGGCAATCCTTTACATTCGCGACGACAAATAAACAAACATACCGTGCACGATGTTACGCTGTACTAACAGTATTGTTGGAACAAGGACGAAATCTCTACGGAGACTACTTTCTGCTGCTCCTTCACTAGCATCTTCAGTAGAAGTAACACAATCATCGTCTTCATTAGCATCTTTAGTAGAAGTAACACAATCATCGTCGTCATCTCCTTCACGACTACAAGCTCTTCGTCAACAATTGGCAAACGAAGATGCTGGACTCGACGAATTTGCAAGACCAAAATCAGAAATCATTATCCGCAAAAAGGCCCCTCCACGCAGTTCAAAAATTCTTCCAAAGCCGAAATGGCTCAGGGTTCAACCAGCTGACTCCGACAACTATCGCGAACTACGAAAGACTGTTCGTAAATTAGGACTTGCGACAGGTAAGGATCTCTTAGACTATCGTTTTATTCAAACCGGTGTTATATATATATATATTAGACCATATCAACGTATCCTTATTCTCGCTTGTTTTCAAATTGATGACTGGATGTGTACCATATTGAATATCGCTTCTCATATTATATTTCTTGTCGTTGTCTTATTTTCCTTCTTTTAGTATGCGAGGAAGCACGTTGTCCGAATATTGGCGAATGTTGGGGTGGTGGGAAGGATAAGACAGCCACGGCGACCATAATGATAATGGGAGATACGTGTACCAGAGGGTGCCGATTTTGTTCTGTGAAAACTTCTAGAAAGCCACCACCATTAGATCCAGAGGAACCTGAAAAGGTCAGTAGTGCTATTGCCAAGTGGGGATTAGATTATGTTGTCTTGACTAGTGTCGATCGAGATGATTTAGAAGATCAAGGTTCAAACCACTTTCGAGAAGTTATCCAGAAATTGAAGGAGAAAAAACCAGATTTGTTGGTAGAGGCATTGACACCCGATTTTCAAGGCAATGAAGAGCTCATTCAGAACGTGGCCACGTCGGGCTTGGATGTTTTTGCACACAATGTAGAAACAGTAAAACGATTAACGTCTAAAGTCCGTGATAGAAGGGCGAACTACGACCAATCTTTAGCTGTCCTGAAATATGCCAAGAATGTCGGTAATTGTATAACGAAGACATCACTGATGTTGGGTTTAGGAGAAACCGAGGAGGATCTAATGGAAACACTACACGATCTTCGAGCGATTGATGTTGATGTTGTAACTTTCGGACAATATTTGCAACCAACTAGGAAACATCTTCCGGTGAAAAAATATGTAACTCCAGAAGAATTTGACGAATGGAAGATCAAAGCTGACAATATGGGATTTAAATACGTAGCCAGTGGACCTTTAGTGCGGAGCTCTTACAAAGCCGGTGAATTTTTCTTAAAGAATTTACTGAACGATAGGAAGATGGAGGAACAAAATTTAGCAGCTTGATTGAATTAGAGCGACGACTTACTCGACAACCACAAGTGACAATTTTTGAAATAGAATCCGTAGTTGAAAGTTACTGCACAATGCTTATTCAGATTCTCTTTTTGTGCTACGTAAGCAAATCTAACTAAATTATCTTTCAATAGATATTCAATAGAAATACCGATTTCGATAATTCTAGAGTATATTTGGTGTTTTTCCAGTAATTTACTTAGTCTCTAAATTATTATTTTGTTACAATTCAGAGTTTCCAGATCCACCACTTTCTGTATCAGCAAAAATCTCTCTCAGCTTTTTCTTTTGTTCAGGACTTATTGCCTCAGGGAAATCCACCTCAAAAGTCATAAATAAGTCACCAAAACCTCTACCAGTACGACGAGGCATACCCTTTCCAGGAATTCGTAACGTTTCGTCGCATGAAATTATGTCATCAATTGTCACGGTGAATTCTTCACCATCTAGCTGCTTAAGAGGCAATGAGAAACCAGTCTGCAAGGGAAAAAAAGGAGATGGATAAATAAATAAATGTTGTGGTTAGCTAAGTTGAATGAAATATCGAACGATACACCAACAAATTATGGATGGTACACGACAATATCTTCCCTATCGAGGAAGCTTACTACTACTTACTAATGCATCTACTAAAGGAATTGTCATGGTCTTGTATAGGTGATCTCCTTCGCGATGATACTCGGGATGTTGTTTTTCTACCATAACAAAATTCAGATCACCAGCTTTATATCCTGGCTTTTCATCAGCAACATCCTCGAATGTAATCGCTTCTCCGTCCCTTATTCCCTTGAAGGCGTCTATTGTTAATTCAATCTTTTCTGACTCGGTTTGGCCGTTCTTACATTCGGAGCAATTACTTAACCACATCTTACCACGAGCGACACATCGTTCATCTCGCACTTGGACTTGTTGAACAAATCCAGGTGCAATTTGTTGTCTCTTAACACTTATACCTGGACCCTGACATGCTTGATTTGTTTTCATACACATTTCCCATTTCATACATAATACCTGACGAATATACGTAACTTCAAAAATAGCTCCGCTGTACATTTGTTCTAATGTCAACTCCAATGGGATATCAACATTCGGCGTAGTTTGTTCCTGTTCTCGTCGTTGTCGGCCACCACCACCAAATCCGAAAAATTCTGAGAATGGATCAAATCCTCCTCCTCCGCCACCACCTGCCTCCGGGCCTCGTGTTGTTTCAAACCTTCTTCACCTGATCGGTCATAAATTGATCTTTTTTCTTCATTCATTAATGATTCATACGCATGATTGATTTCTGCAAATTTATCGGATGCGCCTTCTGCTTTATTCTTATCGGGATGAAATTCAAGTGACTTTTGACGGTATGCCTTTTTAATCTCCTTATTGGTTGCTTTCTTAGAAATGCCGAGTAACTTATAATAATCTTCACCTGCGTTCACCACAGATAGCAATACGCATAGTTGAAAGATAGCACTCCACAGCATCCACACGCTTTTCGCTGATGTAGAAAACATTGTTCCCAGATTAGAGGTCTATGATCGAAGACGAATTCACAATAGGAATAACTGAATAAAAATGACCGACACAAAAAGTAAAATATTGAAAATTGTACAGTTGCAATTTTGAAAATCGATCGAAGAGAAAGAAAATCGTTAAACGCGAAAGGAGAAAAAAAGCTAGGGCCTAGAAAAGGGGGACAGCGATTAGATTGACTTTGGGGTGAATGAAGTAGTGTGGGGAAGAGGAACTGAGTTGACAGCCGTGTGGGACTGAAACTTCCACGCGGATGTGATGCCGATTTCTTTTATTGAAGATGCGATTTCGAGTTTTTGCGATAATACGTCAATAATATACGGTGTTTGTGTTTGATGGGATTTTCTGTGAGTGTAGGAAGACAATCGACATCATCATAATCACCATCATCAACAACAACAGCATCTACTAAAATATTTTTTGTTCGTAAAACTTCCTTCGGAAACATTATTCAATCGCCACCATGCAACTGTTTCAATCCATAATTTTTCTTTTCCTGTCATTTTCTTGCCTATTCGCCGTGACATCAGCTCGTGGTCGAAAAGATGACGAAGATGTCTCCGCTCAAGCAATGAAGGATCTTCAAAGTGGAATGGCTGGTCTGAAAGAAGCCACACAGAATCCTGCATTATTGGCACAGTTAATGCGAGATCTTCAGGTGCGTACATTTTCCATTAATCTATCTCTCTTTCAGTGAAATTTCTCTCTTTCAATGAAATTTGAAAAAATAGTATCAAGTTTTTTATGCTTGACTGGTTTGGTTGGTTCGTCGCAGCTCACCGAAGCATATTATTATCGTTTTTTTTCGTTCATATTATCAGGATCCTGAATTAATGGCAGAAGCCAAAAAGATGATGGACAACCCAAATTTCCAAAAACAGATGAAAGAAATGGGCAATACTAAAGAATTTAAGGATGCCACGAAAGCTTCGGTCGATATGATGAATGATCCTGGACAAGCTGCTGCAATGGAGGCTAAAATGGAACACATGATGAAGGTTGGTAATGATCAATTAAAGAACAAGGCGGGTAATGTTATGGAGGATGCCTTTGCCGCAATGGGAAATCCCGAAGTAATGGCAGAAATGCAGAAAATGATAAAGGATCCTAATTTTCAACAACAATTGAATGAGATGGCAAAGGATCCTAATATGCAGGGTTATATGGATGCCATGAAGGATATGATGAAAGATCCAGAGAAGAAGAGACAAATGGAAATGATTGGAAATAAGATGAAGAATGAACTATAGAAAGATCTCTATTTTATTATTACAGTGAGATTTGGAATTTATGCGTTTGTTTGTTTGTTTCGCGTCACTACAAGCACCCCGCCGCTGCAGCACACATACCAAATGGGGATATTTTTTAAAAACATCTGGAATTATATGCACTTTTATAGGAAAGCAATGTTTTGCTTCCTATCTGGACAAAGATAGAAGCATTGTTGCAGGTCCAAGAAATAATACGCTTTTTGCATAAAATGTTTAATAACTATGTCATTCTGCTTCCAGTTCATTTTTTTTAATTCCTACGCTAACAATGATTCAAAGAATTGACCAAAAGTTTTTGCCAGTATCTTGTTTAGGTTCAATGTTTGCCTTTGTATATTGCTTTCGTTCAATTTTACTGTGTTAAATACTGCACTTGAGCAAAACCAATAGTTTCAGTGTCATCTTCAACCTATTGGCACCCCCAAACAAACTGAAGGTAGGATTCCAACAACACCTGCATCAGCCACTAAAGGCATACCTGATATCTGGCTAGATCTAGCTAGTGGTGGTAATATCAAATGTATATCAAAATTACTAATGAGGAATGTGTAAAGTAACAGAGTAAATTATTCACTCACTCATTCTGGTTCCAAAACTATTACCTTAATTGGTTCAATACAAAGAATCAAATTTCTTCCTTCTGTTGCTTAGTCTTCCATGGTGATTGATTAATCACGATCATCGCAATCTCCTTACCTACATTATATACATTTCAGTAATATAATCGTTCCACATTTTTGATTCCCGCGTGAATCAATTTTTTCAAACCATTGAAAACTCGTTGAATTTCAAAGTGAAGGTTTTTCTTGTTTTCTAAATCGAAAAAATCATAAAATTATTAAATAAGTAGAAGAAAACACCTTTACACTGACAACTTGAAACTGTTCAGAATACTATCAACTGGCGTTTTGTATAATACCATTTATCTATTTGTACTAGGATACGAATTTTTTGAGTGATACCATGGGAAAGAAGAGTGAATCAGCCGCATCATTATTGGTGCTAAAAAGTCTTGCGAAATCTTCGAGAACGAAGAAAGAGCTAAAGCGAGTAATTAAGGCGAAAAAGCCGTCACTCAAAAAAAGAACCACACGAAGGGCAATAAAAAATCTACTGATTATGGAGAAATCAAGAAGGAAGGAAGGGAATATTGCCTAGTCAAAGAGAACGCAGCAATATGCTCGGAGAAACAAACAGATGCAGCGATGATTCCTATAGGGATGAGATTGCGAGCACCAAAAAAGGAGAAAAAACAAGTTAAATTCAGTGATCAACAGGATGTGTCATCTGGCGGTAATGTTGACGACGAAATCGAACGACTAGAAAGAGAATTGATGAATGGCAGCGACGACGATTCGGACGGTTCTTCCTCTTCTGATGAGGAAGAATTGGACAACGGAGATGATAAAAATAATAAAATAACAATAACAATGCTGCAATTCTATCACTTTCAGAATTTGCCGATGATCGAGTAGAGAGTCTTGCATCGGCGTGTCTACCAGTTCCTGGGCGGTACGACGCAATGAAGAAAATCAAAAATCCTAAAAAATCAGCAGAAAAAAGAGGCCTGGAGATGAAAGTTCAAGAGATTCTAGGAGGTTATACTGCTCGTTCTTCCGAAAAACTTCCATTCTATTGCCGCTTTTGCTCAAAACAATACGAAAACAAAGAAGACTTTTACGAGCACAGAATTTTGAATTTCATAAAACTGCTGTAGCGATGGAAACAAAGGCTACATTTTGCAAGCTCTGTCGGAAACAATTTACCAGCCCAGTTCAAATGAAAGAACATCTCAGTTCTCGTCCACATAAAGAAAGATTACAGAAATCTCGGGATGGGCAGAGACAGTCAAAAAAATACTGCTAGTGGATTGACGATGCATATGCATTTAAAGAAAAATTGAAACCATTGGAATAATACCTGCTTCATATAATTGACAAAATATTTGAATTGTTATTATTTTTCTTTTTGGTCATTTCGAACTTTGTTGCACCAGTTAAATAATTGACTGGTAGCTGGTCCTTCCATCAGGACCATCTGCATATCGCATTTGGAACATAACGGATCCACGAATCCTCGTTGAGCGGCCAGAGAAGCGTGCCTCCCTGTATAAATCGAATGGAAAATTATTGTTCGAGTTCAAAGCTGTGAGTTAACATGCGAGCGCATACACACATGCAAAGGTAGATAAAAATAAAGATATTTTGTGTACGAAGAATTTTCTGCTTTCACCATAGCAGAATAATTTGAGCAAATAACTTACAAGCGGGCTCCTCGATCTATAAAACCACGATACTGCAGAACAGTACCGTCTTCTGATAGAACTTGGAATGTGCAAGTGTCCAAGTGAGTAGCTGTGTTTTGTTTTAATAAATAAGAACAAATATTAGTAGTAATATATCAATAGGAACGAATATATAATAGTTAGGAAAACATGAAAATTGTTTTGCGTCTGTTCTGAACATTGTTTTTCTTAATTCTCCCTATCACTTACGTCCAGGATCCAATCGCCATTGTAAGCCTTGAAGAGGTGGAGCAATCATAACGTCGCCCTGAAATTTGTTATTAATAATTGTTTTCAATCCGTTAGAAAACATAAGTGGATAGACAAATAACATGACCTGCACCTATTTCATCTGAATTAATTTTCAAAAACTTACCTTAGGCGCGAAAGTCAGCTTAGAAACGCCAATTGTTTCTCCGCCAACTATATCCTTCACTTCCCACTCACCCTCAAGGTCTTCTGGGCAGGCTGGTTTGTCATCCCTGGATCTGAATGTAGACTCCCATACCGCAAAACGACCAAACTCTTCTAGAGCCGTGCGCGGTTTCGGCATTGACATAACATTTTCTGCTTCTGGACGAATATAACCACTTCCCATTTCGACCAGCGAGGCTACTAGCCTCTCGTATGAGTTACTATAAGTCTTCGTCAAAGGAGTGATGGGTTCTAGTGTTGTAACTGTGCCCTCTTTGTACGCTTTGCGAAGCAAGCTAATTAGAGCATTTAAGTACTGGACACCAGGACGGGTCTCATCTTCCATCTTTTCAGGTAAGGGACTAGTATCCGGGTACCAGCGATCAACAAAACTGTTCTCATTATCTGCTAAAGTTTCAGATAGTATTAGAAGTTCCTGGTCATCACCCAGTAAAAGCACTCTTAGAACAATATTCGATAAACCGTTCAGTTGCATTGTCATGGACTTTTCTTCTGAACAAAGAATGACACCATTATCAGTACTTGTACTTGGAGTTGATTGTTCTTCCTTACTGGGTTCTTCCTTACTAGATTCTTCCTCTGAATCTGACTTAAATTGCATCCAAAATTTTAATCGATTAACCCCAGTATTTTTAGGTTTAGAACTGGCAACTGGACTACTGCTTTCGTCGTCATTAGAAATCTCATTATCCTTCACTGAATTGTCACTGTTGAGTTCCACTATTTTGCTATTTCCGTTAACTCGACCGTCGGTCGTGGTGATCTCGTCGATACTTTCTTGCCTTAATGTAAGTGTATCCATAATTGAAAGGCAAAAATTTTGATTTTTAAGTTTCTTAGCTATTCGATATTTATTTGTTCCAAGTTCTATCTCTTCGAAAACTACCCCAGCGCTTTTGAGAACCGAAAGAACTCTACTGTAGCTTTGAGCGTAATCATCGGACTCAATAACCTACAGCGAAAAGAATACGTGAGAAAGTATCCACGAGGAAGTGATAGTGATGATGATGATGAATATGTATACATTTACTTACCTCTTTGTGTCTTGGTGATTCATCACCAGTGGTTGCAAGACTCAAAATTGATTCTAAAAATGCTTCGGCATCACTATATCCTGGAAGGCTGCCATATCGTTCTTGAAACGCAATAATTTGATCTTGGACATATTCTTTATTGGTTCTTGTTTTTCTAAAAGAATTTGCTGATGATGCCATTCCACTCACTCCGCTCTTGGCAGATGGTGAGGTAATAGCACTAGAAGATGTATCTTTTTTCTTTAACAAATTTAAAATAGGTCTAGGTACAGGGCAAATTGCTGTACTAGGATTCTTATTTGCTTTTCTTGCTTCATCTGCTTCCTTTTCAGCAGAAGCTGCCAATCGCAAACTCAAATTGAATGCCTCTTCTGACGGCCATGATTTCGCAAGAAGGATTCGTCGTACGGCACGATTGGATGCATTATTTATTGCCTGTGTTAATGAAACCGTTTCAGGTGTTGTGTCGCCACTTTTAGTAATCATCTTCCCACTAGCCCTAGAAAGAGAAACATCTCCTGGTGCGATACAGTAGTCGATTTCATTGACCTTTCCTCGGTATATAATTCTATCCCCAACAACTTGTGGTGATGGCTTTTCATCCGTTTCTTGTTCAATATCAGCACCAGATAGGGCAGAAAGTGAGGACGAATATCTGGAGGTAGTCATAGAGAATCCAACTACATCTCGAAGCAACCACCAACAGAGAAAGAGCCTTCTAAATGCAATAGATCCCATCACACCAATCAATTAAATTGATTTTAGAGTTATTTTGGATGAAATATTATTGATCGACTTCTGGATTTCTGGAACCAAATCGTTTGTCCACCTACTTCTGAATTTTAGATCAACCAACGAAGCTCTTTCCTTTGTTGTTTGGTAATATATACGATCTTGTTATGATTGTTGTGATCTGCGCAGTAGCTATGTGCTGTTGCTGGAGGTATTTTTATCATGGATAGTTTCGAAGTTATTACTGAGTGAGTATCCTCAAATTCAAAATACATTTAATTGTAAACATCGCCTTAAGCTTCTTCGTTCATAGTGTAGACTGGATTTTGTTCCCCCTTTTCATTTCCCCCTTTTAAATGAAATTGACCCGCGAAATTTGAAAATCTTCATCATCATCATCAAAATCAGGATAATACATTTTTCTACAGCCTCCATTTTCGAATATTATTCTCGTTAGACTAACTTACTTTTTCTTATGAAGTAGTAGTCTTCGGAAGATTAGCAGAGAGACGAACATGACAACCGGAAGTTACGAAGAACCGGATTGGGCTATCCAACCATCAGCAAATCCTCCTGGATGTTGACTGAAATCAAATCAGGTGTAGAAACTGCAAAACATGAATTGTACACCCGATCCACGACCATTATTGGCCGAGCTGTCGATATGGTTCATATTCCTCTCCATCATGAAAGTATTTCACGACAACATGCTAGAATATCCTTTGATTCAATGGGACAACCTTGGTTAAGAGATTTACAATCATCACATGGATCTTTCGTGAATAAAAAAAAATTACCACGAGAATCTATTGGGAAAGTTGAATCGAATTCGCTCCATAAAGGTACACGGGGAATCAAACTTTTTGTAGGTGATATTTTGACGTTCGGAGCAAGTACAAGATACTTTTCTCTAGCCGGAGATGATACAACGAACCAGCAAGTCAAACTTAAGTTGCCGCCACAACAGCAGAATGAAACGCCGTCTCCAGAAAAATCTTTATCAACGTCAAATAATAATACATCAAAGAAAAAAGTAGAAGAAGGTGTATCTTGGGGTATGTCGATGGCTGATGACGATGACGTCGACAGTGATAATGACAATCATGTAAACAATAATGGCGAAAAAACCATAGCAACGGATCAGGTGTATCTGACAAACACCGTGCTCAGCTAGATAAGTTGAATGTAATGAAAAACAAGCTTATTAATCTAGAAACAGAGGACGCAAAATTCGACGAAAGGGAGAACTCACTGAGGGACAGGAAAAACAGTTACAACGAAACGCAGAACGGGAAGTTGCGCTAAAAAATCAATAATAGAGAGAGAAGAAAACCTTTACGATAAAATTAATGGAAATAAGGATAGAAAGAAAAGTAAAGCGGAAAGGAAGGCATGATGGAATACAAAAATAGCTTAGAAGAAGACGATGATGATTATTTTGATAGAACCAAAGCAGGTAGTAGCACGGATAAAAAAATGACACTAATCACTCGAACGAGGCTGAATCAGAGGCGACATTGACACAGAAATGGAACAAAATAGTTGAAAAACAAAAGCATCTCAATGACGTAGCTTTACATAAAGCGAATAATCGTGTTAATGCTTTACATGACAGATTAAAACAGGCTCAGGCAAGTGGTGACGAGGAAGAATTCTTTCTGAACAATGACCTGCAACTTGCACGGGAAGCTAAGAAAAAAATCGACATTTCTTTGGTGGTGGGAAATACTACAATAAATGAGATCGAAAAACTATTAAAAGTTGTCAATCCTAAAATTTATTATGATCGTAATTCTGGATATATTGGTGAAGGTCGACCTAGTAGTAGTTCATCGAGTTGTTCAGCACGAGAGGATGGAAATAACAAGTTGTCTGGTACCATGGCTCCACCACCGCCTCCAACACTTCCGAAACAAACTGCTATGGCTCCACCACCACCTCCACCTCTTCCGCAACAAACCACTAATACGACAGAGGTATGTAAGAAAAAACAAATTGAATCCGAATCGATACAAAACAACCATGATGATACTAGTACACCAACAGATAATTCGATAGGTGATTTCATTATGCCTCCCCCAGGCAAAAGAAAGCGACTACTTGGTCCAACCATGCCACCTCCACAAACGACGCCCAGCTCTGCTATAGCACCTAAATCATCCTCTCATAAACAAGCTGGAACTCTGTCCTTTTTGAATCAGATGTCTACGGTAAATACTTCAAAAGATAGTACAAAGAGTACAACAAAGAGTAGTAAACAAAATAATATACCAAACCCTTCACAACCGCGTACCGGTATGGATACAAACAAGGATGAATGGGTAGCTCCCAAGGGACAGGATGGAAGCGGTAGAACTAAATTGAATGAAAAATTTGCTGGTCGATATTGAATATGGTATGGTATCAGATATAATATTAGGTAGGAGGTATCAGATAAACTGATCAGATAAACTGATACAGACAACCAATTTTTTACTTCACTAACCATTTATTTATTATACTTGAAAATAATTAAGACTAAATGTTAGCAATATATTTTGTTTTTGTCGATTAAGCCTGCATACCGGAACCCATTGCTTGTTCATCAAACATTCTCTGCTTATCTTCCTCGCTCATTTCTATTGGGATTTCTGTCACCAAACACTCTGTGGTCAATACGAGTCCTGCAACACTAGCAGAATTTTCAATTGCGTTGATGGTGACCTTAGCAGGGTCAAGGATACCTCTTTCATATAAATCACAGAATTCCATAGTGCCGGCATCCCAACCCCATGCAAACCCTTTCTCTACGCCTAATGTTCGGATCTTTGAAAGAATCACAGCACCCTCGATACCAGCATTTGTGGCAACTTGCATTGCTGGTGCTCCCAAAGCTTCGAGAAGGATCTTTGCACCACTACGCTCATCATCATCCGTCATGGCTTCCAAGATTTCATCGGTATACATTTGTTGAATGTGAGCCAAACACGCACCTCCACCGGGAACAACACCAAGTTCTCTAGCACTATCAACCGAGTTCAATGCATCCTCATATCGAAGTTTCTTATCCTTAAGTTCTGTCTCAGTGGCAGCACCAACCTTAATACGAGCAATACCACCTCCAAGAGAAGCAATACGTTCAGTGAACTTATCCTTGTCAAAATCGGTATCGGCTGCATCAGCTTCACGACGGAGTTGAGTAATACGAGCATCGATATCTTTTTGGTGTTTTCCATCTGTGACGATAGTGGTCGATTCTTTAGCTACGACGATACGATCGGCGGTTCCCAACATATCCAATGTAACTGAATCGAGAGTGATACCAAGCTCTTCGGCCACAAATGAAGCACCCGTTGCAATGGCGATATCCTGTGTATATTCGCGCCGTCTGTTTCCGAAACCAGGGGCCTTGATGGCCACGACATCGAGGACTCCTCTCATCTTGTTAACAACAAGGGCAGATAGAGCTTCACCAGTGACATCTTCTGCAATGATAAGTAATGGATCCTTTGATTTGACTAATTGTTCCAATAAAGGCACAACATCATTAACATTGTCGATCTTAGCATCAGTGACCAAAATTCTTGGATTGACTAATTCTCCAATTTGACGTTCTTGATCCTTAACGAAATAAGGCGAAATGTATCCACGATCAATGGTAAGACCTTCCGTAAATTCAATCTCATCGAATAAAGTTTGAGACTCTTCAACAACTGTAGATCCGGTTTCTCCAACTTTATCAGCAGCTTGGGCAATAATTCGTCCCATATCCACAGACCCTGACGCGATAGTTGCTACATTCTTCAAATCTTCAATACCAGTAACAGGCTAAACATCGACGATGAAAGGAATAAAAAAATAAAGAGAAAAATAGCAACAACAAGAATGAGTTTGGTGTTTTATAAAGCTGTTCATAGTTTAGTTCATCGGCTGAATTACCCCCCCCCCCCCCCCAAGAGAAGAATCGAATCATATTTTCCACTCACTGATGCGTGGAACTTAATTTTTTCAGATACTAAATTTCCAGCTTTTCGAATACCTCTGTTCAGGGCAACAGGATTGATTCCCGAAGTGACGGCACGCATACCGTTGTTGACAATAGCCTGGGTCATAATCGTGGATGTGGTCGTACCATCTCCAGCTTTGGAATCACTTTTTTGTGCAACTTCTTGAATCAACTTCGCACCAACATTTTCTTCTGGGTCTCTAAGAATAATCTCACGGGCAATTGTAACTCCGTCGTTAACGATTTCTGGTGCTCCGTAGTTACGTTCTAGGACAACATTTCGTCCCTTAGGACCTAAAGTTACTTTGACAGCATCTGCAACCTGATTGATACCTTTAACAAGTGCTCTTCGTGAATCTTCTCGAAAACTAACTTTCTTTGCTTCCAAAACTACAGCGCTTTTACCGAATTTTTGGCTCGGAGCAAAGGCGGTGGATGAAGTCGCCAGGACTGAAACGGCAACAACGCGGGTAAGTGAAAGTTTCATGGTATTATTTTTATCGTTTGTCTGTGTATCGCTGTAATGACTTCTATGTATTGTCGTCTAAGCTCTATACTTTTTATGATGCTGTAGGCTGTGATATCTGTATTTGAATCGTTCTAGTACAAGATGTGTTGTGAAAGAGTTGTCGTTAAAATGGATTTAGTTGGTCATGAAAATCTCTCGTTCCCATCACATCTGCACATCTCACATCTGTCTCGCAAACCGCACAAATATATCGTGCTCGAACGTCAGTGTGACGGTGATCGTACAGACGTACTGGTACGTGAATGAAGTGAGTCCCGGAAGATGACGAAAGTGCACAAAAAAAAAATTATTGAATTAGTCACCTATTTTTTTTGATCTACCAATATCAAAATTTTGAGTGGGACATATATATGTATATATATTCGGGCAAGATCTATGGTAGAGATTTTGTATACATGGGCATCATTTTCCTGGTTTCAATTTTGCTTCTAGCATAGCATCCAATCATTCATTCTGATGTTGTCATGATCAATAATTATAAAGTAAGTAGGCATAGGGTTAGTGTAAAATAAATTGTAGGTTGTCTTGCCTCTATATATGGAAGTGATACTCAAATTAGCCCTAGTAATGTGGTGTTGTTGACCACCTATTTCCCTAGACTTTCTATATACAAACAGGGCAGAATTATGTTTTTAGGTCGACTACTACTACTACTACTACTATTACTACTACAACTCATCCAAGTCATGTAATCATGGTAGCTTTTTCTAACCATATATATATATTGATGTTTTCTAAGTTCCAGCGCTATCAATTGCGCCAACAAGAACAAAGTGCTCCTTGTCTCATCATAAAAAATGTACTGAATGCTTATCTTAACTATAGCAATTTGTAATCTTTCACTTGTGGTATTAAAACAATGTGTAGGCCTATATAATGCATGTAATATATTATACATACAGCGCTTTGTTTTTCAACACTATTTTTTGAAACGAGAAAACAAGGTCATGCAAAACCGGGTTCGCTAAAGGCGAGCATTGACATAATAATAAACCTGGCTAAAATCAACGACATTAGTATTTTATTTTGTTTTTCAAATTACTATTCACAATTTTTGATAACTTTTGGTAACCGTTAATAGTTCTACAACCCATTCGAACATACAACTAGAACTAGAGTAACGGGCTCATAATAATATACTGTATTAATAAATAATAACTAAATGTCTCGAAAACCGTTTACCAAAGGATCGTCGTCTAATGGGAAGGCGACGGCGACGACGAGCAGTAGTAGTACAAGTCAAACCGCTGAAGATGCAGGTATACCAAATGAAAGATCAGAATATATGAAATCGTTACAAAATAAAGATGTAATAGAAAGAGTACGATGTGTCATCAAAGACGCACATGTATTCAAATTACCTCCAAGACCTACATCTGGTGGATGGAGAGGTGCTGATTGGAGAGATGAAGTATGGCAAGGTACCGTGAAGGTTGTTGAACGAGATGAAATGACACTTGTATTATTAGTCGATAAGGTCTCAGGCGATGTATTTGCAGTTTGTCCCATCAAGGACGGTGCAGTGGACCGATGTGTCGATTCGAGTCGGTACTTTGTATTGAAAATAGAAAATGATAATGGTCGTCATATGTTTGTCGGTGTGGCATTCAATGAAAGAAATGACTCATTTGATTTCAATACGTCACTCGAAGATGCTAAACGAGAAAGAGCAGCAGCAAAGGCACCTATTCAAAATAAAATTCCTAACCTACCCGAAAAGGACTACTCTATAAAAGAAGGTGAAAAGATTCATGTAAAGATCAAGAATATTAGTGGACGATATGGTGACTCAACTGGTACTAGTAGCAACGAAAAAAAATCTAGCAGTAAATCAAGTAGCACAACCAAAAAGTCTGGGGGCTTTCTAAAAGCATCGTCAAAAGACACACCTCGACGTGCTGCCCCTTGACTTGACTATAATGTCAAACCTGTACTCTTTGTAAGATAATATTATTATTATACGTACACAATGGTCAAAATTATTTATACTATGATATCATTATTACTGGTCGCAACATGTCCAAAAAGGTTGAAGAAAATTTCAATGGGGATTGCATTTATACTTCTTCATTTTTTTCGTTTTTTGATCTGTCAAAACAAAAACAAATATTATTTTTAATTGGTGCTTGCATAGTTTCTGTACTCTGCCTTTCGATCGTCCTATGTCATCTACGATTTGGATAGGGGTTGCATATCCTTCCTAATAAAGCAAACAACATCTACTAGCAAAACAATTTTATTGCACATTGTATAGAATTGGATAGCCATCGTCGTATTGACTACAGTAGTGAATTGAGTCGGTCTTCGTACTATCAGATATATTTTTTCTCTTCTTTTTTGATAGTGTGCATTCCCCTTTCATATTATATCTCTACGACGTTTCCATTATAATCGTCTGAAATGGAACAATGAATAATTAATGCAGTACAATGTACGACATGTCGACAACAACACCAACGTACACGTTTAGTCAATAATGTAAAGTTTATTATTTAGCAACGGCGCACTAAATTATCTATCTAAATACCTAAGATGATCTCAAGTGCTAATCCTGCACCACCTTCTGTGCTCGTCAAAGGCATGACGGCATCGGCTGCATCCTTGCACATTTCAACAGCATTATTAACAGCAACACCGATAGCAGCATCTTGCAACATTTCAAGATCGTTCTCGGCATCGCCCTTCATTTTAATAGCAAAAGCAAAAATGTTTTTCTTTAGTAAACAAGCAAGCACCACATATTTTTTCTTTTTGTCTTTTTATACAATAAGACAAAATAATATTAAACTAAATACATACAAAAAAGAAAAAACTTACCATTGCCAATAACTCAGTACCAGGATCGATATTAAGATATTCGCATACCTTTTGGACACCAAGAGCTTTCGAACAACCAAATGGAAGTAATTCTAACATGGTTGGTATTGCTTGTGTAACAGTACATCCATTCTCTTTTGCTAACTTTTCTAATTTGGGACGTACAACTTTGTTCAACATTTCTCCATCGTTGTTATTATTCAAAAGAAGTATTTTGTGGACTCCGGGTATGTGTCCTACAATTGTTGAAATCTCCTGACTTTTAGGTTCTCCATATTTTTCATGAAGTTCAATGACTTCTATCTTAGATGAATCGGTCTTATAGAAATTATCTCCATCGTACGCTACAATTGCTACATCAAACTCAGCAACAAGTTGTTCTGCAGCCTCAACGGCTGAAGGGTTAAGTTTCTTCTCGAATATCACGTCAGTACCATTTACAACACAATACAAACCCTGACAGTATACCCCTGGACCATCTCCTAAAAAGGAAAGTTCTGGTCCTAAACTGTTCATGGCACCCCATCTTGATTTACCAGTTGCTGGAAATACATATTTTAATGTGCTATTGGATTGTACTGATAGTGATTGTGCTCTTAGAATAGCTTGTTCCGTTTTAGGATGTATCTTTTGATCAGATCCAATTATTGTACCATCAATATCACTAGCAATAGCTTTAATATTGCATTTCATGATTTTATCTTTGACACTTTTGGACAGCCAGGCAGGTTGTTGTTGCTCATCTATAGAATCAGAGTCAGAGTTAGAGTCAGATTCAGATTCAGAATCAATTTCAATTTCCCCAATAGCTTGAAGTACGAAATCATGTAAACTATCAGGTACTGGGAAGTTTTCAGTATTTTGATTTTCGATTGTTTGAGAAAAAATTTGCTCTTCAATTTCTAACGCTACTGGGTCTGGATTTGATGACATCTTTGACTTGAACGTCATTTCTGAATTCAATTGTTGATGCATTTGCAAAAGATTTGCAAGTTCATCATCTCCGTACAAATCTGATTTGGTAATCCCACCTGGTGGTGATTGTGGTTGTGGAGTGTTAATACTTTCCACTGTACCACTACCAGTACCTGTACCTCCTGTGCCAATGCCAACACCTGCTGCGCTACTACTTATTACATCGTCAATGCTATTACTTTTCAATATTTCACTTAATTTATTGCTTTTCAATATTTCACTTAAAAAATCGTTGATACCAGAATCATAACCATTGTCGTCAGCACTATCATTATCATCGGCGCCATTATTGTTGTACAACGTCAAAAGGGACGACTGTTTCGACGACGACGACGACGACGACGACGATGATGTTGAAACTAATAATAAACCTGGTCCTTTTCTTATTGCTTTTCTTGATGATAACGCCACAACAGCTAGTTGTCTCTCGTAAGCAATGAAAATAAGAAGAACATAATAACACCAAAAGCTACGTTTCGTTTGCATCATATTGATATGATTGAATATACTGACTGCGTTTCTTTTTTAGATTGCTTTTATAATCATATTATGATAATAACGATCGACAACAAAATAACTTAAACAGGAGTTGAGAGTTGAGAGAACGATTTGATGATGATGCAAACAAACATTTTAATGAATATCTAAAATCATTCATTGGCGCGCCCTTTTTTTTTTGACACGCACAAATCTAACGTTACTTTGGAACGAGAACGAAATGTTGGCATCAGGATAAGCGACACACATTAAATAAAGGAAAGAAGATAAATAGCCACAAACAATAAGCAAACAATGGACTCATCTACCACGACGGGTACTACTACTACTACTACTACTATTTCAAGTACGAATAATATTAAATGGCACAATACTACTGTTAGTCAAGATGATCGATGGAAAATAGGTGGTCATCGTGGTGCAGTCATCTGGTTAACTGGTTTGAGTGGTAGTGGTAAGAGTTCTGTTGCAAATGCTGTAGAAAGTATACTCAGTCATAAATATAAGATCCGAACCTATCTATTAGATGGGGATAATATACGGTAAGTTGCAGTGCAATTAAAATATTGTACTGTATCATATTATATTGTATATCTAATTGCAACATTATATTTGTCGTCTTACCAGATCCTAAAAACTTTCACAAATCATCATCATCATCATCATCATCGTCGTCGTCGTCAATACTTACCGTACTGTATTTCAATTATGTACATACATACATCTTACGGTACGGTAGCCACGGTCTTTGTCAAGATTTAGGATTTTCTGAAAATGATCGAACAGAAAATGTACGACGAGTTGGACAGGTTAGTAAATTAATGGCAGATAGTGGTGTTGTTACATTGGCAGCACTTGTTTCACCATATAGATCTGATAGAGATAATGTTAGAAAAAGCGTAGAAGGAGAACACAAACACGAGAATAATGATGTCACTAGTAGTGGCGATAATAATAATAACAATAACAATAATAATAATAGTATACCATTTATTGAAATCTATGTTAATGCATCATTACAAACATGTGAAGGTCGTGATCCAAAAGGATTATATAAATTGGCCAGAGAAGGTAAAATAAAAAACTTTACAGGCATTGATGATCCATATGAGGAACCAACTTCACCTGAATTAATATTAGATTCAAATACAAAAAGTATAGAAGAACTTGCAGAAGAAACTTGTTCATATATATTAGATAAAATCAAATTATAAATAATAATGCATAACAATAATAATAGTAATAAAAATAATAATAATATTATATATCATTAACTACATCAATACTAATATATTTCGATGTGTACTACATCATGCTACAGCAATGGGATGTAATAGGATGGATTTGTAAATATAAGTCAAATAACCCCTTTAAGTCTGATATTCATTATAATACAAATACAAATACAGATACAATTCAAGTACTACAATTACGGTTGACTGCAAGTAACTTCTTTAGTTCTTCATCATTCATTTATTTATTTTGATAGTTCTAATTAGATTGCGTCTTTCATGTCGTCGAACAATTGGTCCCATCAATGTCGAAACAAGTTTATATATCATATCACCTGATAATCGTAATGCACCATAATCAACATAAATAATTTTTAATGCTTCCAGAACAGCAGGATTTTCACTTCCAACAAAGCAACCTTTTAATACTTGCATTGGCCGTGATGGTCCTTCTCATTCTCGTTATCATCATCATCATCCAGATGATGATGATGATGATGATGACGTCGATATAAGTGGCTTCCATTTACGAAACTGTATTATCATATCATCATATCTTTGTATATATTTTTGTCGTTTCTTCGAGTTGTTTTTATCCAAGTTAATTCTATTATTGAAGTTCAACTTTAAGGCTTGCAGTAAAATATTTCCATCCATCGAATTCTCACTATTATTATTTTTTACCATACCAAAATTGTCGTTATGTCTTAGATTGTTGATGTTGTGGAGAGAAGTCAAAAGCTGTTCAAACGAAATTGAGACTGAAACGAATCATCATCATTATCGTTATTAATACCTGCTAGAATCAATTGCACTGTCTGAGGTTCTTTATATAATTTTGAAGTTCATCATGTGATATTGTTCGTCTATCTACTATCTGAATAAATGTAGACCAACACTCTTCAATACTTGATCGTGACATTCCGGTTTGTTCCATGACTGTACTTATCTGTGATTCTTGGTATTGTTTCGACTCATCCATTATTTTCTAAATTGTTTATATACAATCCGACCTGTAAGTCGTATGGGTACATAATCTTCATACAATACCTCAAATGCACGATATACAGCATGTTCATTATAACTGGCAGATATTCCTTCCAGAATTGATCTCATATTAGGATTGAGTAATGATTCTATTTCCTTGGGTGTATAAAGAATTCCTTCTAAGAGTTCTCGGAAGGCAATCTGATGTTTGCTCATTTTTTTGTATTAGGAGATGGTATCCTACTACTCATTAGTAACTTCTTTTCTTTTTCCTCAATCAGCGTTGTAGTACTAAAAATAGAATCATCATCGTATGCGTATGAGAGTTTTCTTTTTTCAACGATGACCACGAAGTCTTCATCATCGGCGATTTGATGATAATAATTCTTCTCCTAGTATCATCATTGTGCTTCATATGACTAAAACCAACAGAGCTGCTAGTATACTGGGTCGTGAAGGCAACAGTCGTGCCAATAGTAGCGAAAGTCCAAATCAGGAACTTTCGAACGATTATCATGGCGTGAATATTCGTCATCGGTCTAGGATGTATGATAGATGATAAGAGATCTGGGATTAGAATAGGATTAGATTAGATTAGATTATGTAAAGTGAGTGAGTTGTTTTCTGCCCTTCTTACTTCAAGTATTTACACAATCAGTATTAATTGTTCTTGTAATATTAATTTGATGTGTAAGTTGATGTGCGGTGTAATGTGTTTATTTTGGATTCATTCGTTCGCTCTGAGTTAAACAACGACGTGTAGAGCTGGAGGGCCCTGACTCACTAGTGCACGTTTGAAAATTATCAAACGTGCACATTTTTTCGAAGGTTTTCTTTGCTTCTGGACTATTTTTGTTTTCTGGCTCGCGGGCGTGTTGGCGCGATGACTCACCTCCAATAACGACGCACTGTGTCAAAGTGCTAGAACATACAAGTCGTAGAACAGAGAGAAGAACAACAAAGCAAGAGGGTCACCAAAACCCACATGTTGAAAATGCAACTTGTCACCAAACCCGCCATTTTGTAAAAATGCAACTTACTTGTACACTAACAATGATACTACCATTACTTGTGCATCAGTATCATCTATCTTGCTTGGAGTGAGCTCAATTTTCGACGCGACCTACAAAACCGAACACAACAACCAGTCCATACATAAGCAGGAAAACGAGAAGACTCGCGATCTTCGGAAAAGGAAGGAGGAAAGCAAAAAGATACGACGACAAAACAAGATAATCAACAACAACAACATCTTCGCTCTTGTGAAGATCTTCTATGCACTCTTCGTTGACCCATGCCCAGCTCGCTTATCGATAACAGAAATAATTTACTGACAGCTCACAAAAAATACAAACATACAAACTTAAACTGATTCCAATATACAACTATACCTGATTCAACAATTCACCAATGATTCCACGAAACATAATAATATCTCCAATTCTGGCACTACTTGTGCTTAGTCTCTACTGCGCCGAATATTCTCAGCTGGGCAGCAGAACGACGACGACGACCTATGCTTTAGATTTAAACAATAATAATAATGTCAATAGACAAAAAAATTACAAATTCTCTCGTCAATTTGCGGATAAACTTGATTTAATTCGAGGCGAGGCCTTGTCTGCCTCTAATAATCTCGAGTTGAGCGAAGATGGTTTCAACAATGGGATAAATAATAACAACAACAAAGCGGATAATAGTGGTGGTAGTAAAGCTATTCCTAGTCCTATCGGTCGTTTAGAAGAACTGAAACAGGAAGAGGCGGAACTAGCACGTAAATTGGCGGATGTACGATGTGAAAAACTATCTGCTCTACGTGCCAAACCTTTAACAATTGGTGTGGTGGGATTTGGACGATTTGGTCAATTTATTGCGAAAACTCTGAGTAAACATGGGAAGATTGTGGTTACGTCTCGAAGTGATTATACTGATGTTGCCAATGATATGGGTGCGGACTATGTACCACTTTCGGATCCACAATCATTTTTAGACCAAAACTTGGACGTGATTATTGTTGCGACGTCGATCGTCAGTTTCGATTCTACTATAAAAACTCTCGCACCGCAATTGGAAGAATATATTTCTAAATCGAAAACAAATAAAGGACCGTTGATAGTCGATGTCTTGAGTGTGAAGGAACACGCACGCGATATACTATTAGAACAATTACCAAAAGAATGTGATATACTCTGCACACATCCCATGTTTGGTCCTGACTCAGGAAAGAATGGATGGCATAATCTTAATTTCGTCTATGAAAAAACAAGAGTGGATCAACTCGTTTCTGATCCGGATAACAAATTCGATTTTGAAAACGACAGAGCCTTTGTCAATGATCGAATCTCCGACGAGGATATTTCTGATTCGTTGATTTACTCAAATCATAAGAACCAAAACAATGAAGATAAGTATTCCTACACTGAGGCTATGGATAGGATAGAGCGCTTTTTGAGTATCTGGGAGGAGGAGGGATGTCGAATGGTACCATTGAGTTGTAAATCACATGATGAATATGCTGCGAACTCGCAATTTATTACACATCTCATGGGAAGAATTCTAGGTGCACAGGGTCTGAGCAAAACACCCATCGATACGAAAGGGTTTGAATCTGTTTTAAAACTAATTGATTCTACTACGGCAGATTCCTTTGATTTGTTTTATGGGTTGTACAAATTTAATAAGAAAAATGCCATGTCGATTATTCAACAGCTTCAGGGCGCTATGGAGGATGTGGTAGATAATCTTCAAATTCTCGAGGAGGAAGAATTAAAAGAGGAACAGCTGCAAAATACGATCAAAGAAATTAAACTACAAAATGCTGAGATCAACGGTAGTCAAGAAATAATGATTGAATAACTACAAAAGAATATACTATGACGTAACAGATGAGGTTGTACACGTTAATGTGCTTCTAAATGCAAAAAGTGCTACATAATAATAATAATAATAATACTATTAATAATACTATTAATAATACATGAAGTTACTGAATTAATTCGAGGTCTTAATAATTTTATTCCAACTGAAATTCTCCTTCGTCTATATCCTTTTCCTCGATATCGACTTCCTTCTCATCTTCGTCAGTTGCCTTGAGAGATGGGGATGGGGGTGAAATTGAACTTCTACCATCATAATCGTCATTGTCGTCACCAGAACTACTATCATTCGCATCGTCATCTTTCTCAATTTCTGTATCATTTTTTTCCGATAATATGATCGGCTTGTTTGGTTCTTGTTCCTGTTCTCCTTCCGATATTGGCGGTATGGGAGCAGGCACTTTTTTCGCTTCTTCTTCTTCTTCGTATTTAATTTCTTTGATTACTGAAAACCATTGTTCTATTGATATTTCACCCGTAATATTTTGTTCATTGGATGGAATACCGGGGACACTTATATGAGTTGCAAATTTACGTGCCATCAAACATCCATTGTTTCGAGCTAGTTTGCTAACTCGTTTTAAATCAGTTTCACCGCGGGTGAATAATGCTGGATTTTTCATACCCTGACTCCAATCAGTATAGGTCACTGGCTTTAGAATAATACACTCATTTTTAATTGGTACTGTAGTAGATGACGATGAACCAGAATCGGCTGTGGACCGTGCCTCATCCTTGCTTGCAGCTTCATTGTGAGTAGCGTTCCTAGTAGGCGACGATAACACACCAGTAGAAGAGGAAGACGCATCACCTCTTTCTCTAGTCTGAGATGATAATTCTTCGTCTCGACTGCGTCCCTTTTGAGTATCGTGACCCTCCTTACTATAGCGCAGTTCACCCAAAAGTGCCAACGCCGTTGGAAAGAACATTTCGTCGCTAGCATTGATATGACGAAAGGACTGCCAGAGTTGATGTTTGGGTGGTATATGTGGTCGATCCATGCCAATAATTTTGGATGCATGCCTTCGAGAAAGTAATACCCATTGATCTCCCTTCCAACGATACTGTCCGGGTACACGACGATTAATGCCAGCAAATTGGTCATCTTCGTATTTGTTCTTTGGAATACCTTCTTGACTGCGATGACTAGCATTCAACCACGAAACGGTTGGATCGGATGTTCTCGAAAAGAATTCGGGTGCAGTGACCACAGGAAGGCAGCTTTCCGAAACGAAGAGAAATTGGTCAACAGGTGGAATATTGTTACATATACCATCATTGTTATTTTCTGCAATAAAAGATGAGGGAGATCGAACGAGATACCGACTAGCATCAAAGCGTTTGTCTTCGCATTGTTTTGTATTCTTGTTCCCGATTTTTAATCCATCCTGCAAGAGATCTAGCATGGCACGAGTGATCTCTATAGATCCCCAATTTGGTGTTCGAGATAAATGTACCGGATCACTAAAAGAATTTCCTCTTCCTAATTTTGGTGGAAATGTCAACATACGTTGCCGTAACCATTCTCTTTTTACCTTTTGTGGATACTTGGCATGACAAACCACTGATATGAAATATTCGCCGTCGTCATTTTCATTACTATTATTGTTGTTGTTCTCGCACCAGCTCTTCCAGATATGTTCGTACTTTAAATCTTCGATTGTAAGTACTAATAATGCCAAATGCTTAGATTTTTTTGTTTTCTCTTCCTTCGACGGTGCGGTTGGAAAACCTCGAGGAATTCGATAACCGAAATTTCGAAGGTCACCTAAGCCATCTAGATCTAGTGGAGGATTATATCTTCGACGTTGTGCGTTGGGAGGTCCTCCTCCCTGATGATGATAGTTAGAGTTAGGACTTAGTTGCCGCCGGTCTCTGCTATCTCTATATCCATCACCTCTATTATCATTGTAATTATCGCGAGTTGGAGATCTTCCTCCACCTCTATTATCATTGTAGTAATCGCGGCTGGGAGGTCTTTTGCGACTACGGTCGTAATTGCTATTGTTATTGTTACTGCTATAGTTGTTATTACTATTATTATTATTATTACTTCTATCCGAACCTCGTCCTCTACCGGTATCGCCCGTGCTCCCACCACTGTTAGCGTTGTTACCACTGTTGCCACCACTGCTAGAGCCACCGCTTTTGAACGCAGAAAGTTGCGAACGAAAGTCCATCTCTTTTTTACTTCCCTTACTTATCTCAAAAGTTGTTTGGTACTACTTCTTGTACAAGTTCAATCAGATCATCTTAATTTAATGACTACAGTACTAAGGAATCAATCAAAAAACCCTAATAACTTTTAACTGAAATGGAATTCTTAATAAAATATTAAGCGTTAAACCGTATCCACGTTATTTCGAAGAAATAAGTCCCGCGCGAATCAATCAGACGGAGGTCAGACTCTTTCCTCCTTACCGCTGTACTCATTTTGAGTCCACTCGCTATTTTGTACGTGTTTTGTCGCGATGCACGAAAAGTTTTTTTTTTAAATTGCGTGTAAAAGGAATTTAATTAATCAACTGTTAATTCGCTTAGTTTGACAAAGTATTTAATACAGGTACGTGAAGTAGTTGCCAATGATGTCGAGAATATACAGGAACCTTTAGACACAGCGAGGCAATCATATAGTAACAATTAGTCTTACTGTGACGTTGTGGTGATTGTGAGCTACTTAATCGAGGAGTTCCCCTGTCCAATTTTGAAGGTGTTGTGTATTTGCCTTGAACCGTATTCAATTATTAGATATACCGATATTCGTCTTGCTAATTTAATTTTATTTCTGTTTCTATTTGACGAATTCGTTTGATAATTGTGTATGCTCTATTAATGATCATTATAAAATAGGTAAGTATATTATTTTCAAATACATAACAAAATAAATCAAGATGGGTAAGCCAAATGGACTAAGATGTGGACGTAAGCTCCGAATTCATAGACGTACCCAACGTTGGCAAGATGCTGCCTTCTGCAAAGCCAATTCCATCACAGCATTGAAGGCTAACCCTATGGGAGGATCCACAATGGCCAAAGGAATTGTTCTAGAAAAGATCGGTATTGAAGCAAAGCAACCTAATTCTGCTATCCGTAAATGCGTCCGTGTACAACTTATTAAGAATGGAAAGAAAATTGCTGCCTTCGTCCCACGTGATGGTTGTCTGAATTATGTTGATGAGAATGACGAAGTACTAATTGCTGGTTTCGGTCGTTCCGGACATTCCGTTGGAGATATTGCTGGAGTTCGTTTCAAGGTCGTTAAGGTTTCGGGTGTGTCTCTTTGGGCTCTATACAAGGAAAAGAAAGAAAAGCCTCGTTCATAAACAAACAAATATAGAAACAATATATATTATAATATAACAACAGCTCAATTTCCTTTACGTACGTATTCATTGTAAACTCAAGTGTGTTTTTGCGTATACGTTTCTTGACAACAGGAATAAGATAGGTATTGTGCCGTCAATAGCGGTAGTCATTTATATTTCATTCGAAGAGAGTGTTGATGCTACAACATAGTCGTCACAGTAGTCATTGTATCATCATCGTTACATTTAGTGTAGTATCGCTTCTTTAGAATCATGTAGATATCCTCTCCTCGCTTAGAAAACGATGATGGGGTGTGATGTATGAACTCACTCGTAAATACAATTAGAGTGTTATTTTTATGTTGATAGAAAAGCCTATATTTCATTTGATATAGGTGAAGTGATGCTATAGGATACATTACAGTCGTCATTCTATCGACTGTTACATTCATAATTGCTTCGTTGGAATATTACGTCCTCTTCTACAGTAGCTAGCTTAGAAACCGATGAGATGGTGAATGAATGAACTCGGCCTCACTCACAAATACAATTAGAGTGTTATTTCTTTGGATAGGAAAAGGTCAAAAGCTAATCAACACAAAACATTCATATCATGTGGTAAAGATAGATGAACAACTATGCGGCTGTCATTTGAAAAAGGCATTCCGATGCCTTCCTTTAAACAAATCATAATAGTAATGAAAGTGGGGATTACAACACACCAGTAGCATTATTAATTAAAACTTGTTTTTTTGTTTATTTACTGTATTTATTCTTATTTCTTAGCTGTACTACCTATGGTAAGATCGAATTTGTTTCTTCGTCTTCGTGATATTTCAAAAAGGCAGCTTCTAATTGTGGCATAATATTGTCAGATTCCTCTGGTGTTAATAGTACTCTTAAATCTGGTCGTTCAGAATCGACTTTACCGACCAATAAAACTGGATCCATTAAACGAACCAAATTATATTCTTTATCACGATGTTCAAAAGTTACTAAAACTTCAACCTCATCTTGACCATCATATTCTTCATCTTCCTCATCATCGTCCTCATCTTCGTCGTCCATATCAGTATCATCATCTTCTAATTCACCAACCAATGTTAATGTTTGAGGTGTTCTTTGTAATACTAATTCTTCTTCAAATTCTTCACTAACAATTGATTCAGCAAATGGGAATATATCATCCATTAAATCATCAGTTAATTCTACCGGGATTAAATTCTCTTTATCATCGAAGTAACACAATGCAACACAATAATCACATGGTACACCAATCGTATATTCGACATCACCAACTGTTATAATAGAATCTGCATAACATTCAATGAAACTGTTCTCTGTCCTATCCAAAAAGGGAATAGCAACACCTTCATCATCATCTGGTACTCTCGTTAATGTAGAATCTTCTTCTGAGGAAGCAGCAGCCAGTAGTGTTGGTTTCATTGTACGCTGATTTTGTCGTGAAAGCAATGTAAAGGCGTCACTCGTTGAAGAGATACATAATAATAATACCATAACCGCCACCGCGACGATGTTGTTAAGAATATAGTTCATGTTGTTGTTGTTATTCGTAGGATTCGATTGGTTGTTGCGATTGGTTGAACAGACAAGATCTACTTATGCTGTACTCGAAGGAATGGATAAGACTGCGAATGTAAGCCCTTTACTGGAAGATTGCTGGCTAGACTACAATAAAAAGATGTACAGTATGTATGTAGAGTATCTTTTAGTTGAGTTTTGTCATGGATGCCCTTGGATTCGATTGTAGATTCGATGCATGCATGCATGATGCATGGCAAAATTCGCTCATTGGAAGATTAATTTTGACATTCGAACATCAATACATCATATTTTTGATGGATGGATGTGCGTATGAAATGATTCAATCACGTTTATCATTCAGTCATGAGTCTGGTCCTGGCTGCGAAGATAAATAAAGCTAAGTAGTAGTAAAATGATAGTAGTTTGTATTTTAAGTTGTGCATTATGTTAAATTATAAGATGAATGGATATATAATTAGGTAGTGTAAATAGAGTGATGTTGACACATGTATGGCACATCGCGCATGATGTCATTATGTGCGCTTGGTTCATGAATTCTCTTCACACTCCCTCTAGTTTGCTAGAACTCATAAGAATGAAAGAAAAATTGAAAGGTAATAATATGTAGTAGATCGTTATGAATATTGAATATATAATGATATAGTTACAAACCCATTGATAAGAAGCAACATGCATCAAAGTTGGTTTCAGTTAAGGGTTTTGTTAGGAAGTCAGCCTTCTGATCTTTCGTTGGACAGTGAATGATTTCAATTTCTTTTGGCTTTAACCATGATCGAAACCAGTGTGGTTTAAGCGCATACAATTTTGAATGATGAGTGTTACGTCCAGGTTCAAGATGAGCAAACTTGAGAGCGCCCATATTGTCCTTGTGAACAGTTTCTTTAAATTGTAAAAAATTTGGTTTCAGTAAAGCTGAGTCCTTTGTTTAATGTTGAAGCAGTAACTGCCATGAGTGGTATAGCAGCACGGAGTGCCATTGACAGGGTAGTGTATTCCGATTCCATTGTTGATGTGTCAATGCAAGGTTGCAATTTAGAGCACCATATTACTGAGCAGCCCATGACTTCAACAATGTATCCAGTACTGGATTTAACACACTGACTATGATCCAAGTTCCGTTCCCCAGCAACTAACAAAAGTTTGCATATTGACATGCCTTGTAGCAGCAAGGGATGCAGGCAGTTGTTCCAATTTCAGACAGTCTCGGTTAAGATCACAGTGGCACCATTGACTATGCCACTTGAGTAGTTCACATTGAGCTGGATTGAGATTGAAGTTATCTCGATTGAAGATGCATCGATCAAGTATAGAATTGTATACAGATATTCCGTTGATAGATGAGATCAGATGTGAGTTATTGTTATTGTCCTTCTTAAGAGACGATTCCGTCAACATAAATAGAAGATTGTTTGATTTGTTGGGAGGAAACCTGAGTACGGTTCCACATTTTGGACCCCGCACAAAAGGCGCTTGCTTCCCTTTTTTCAAGCTGTTCGGAGCATTGAAAAATCTCCCTTTTTTCAGGCCTTTGAAGAACTTGAAGAGAGATTGGAAAAAGTGACAGAGGCCTTAATGTTTCAATATTCAGCAAAAAGGAGCACAAAGAAGAAAATCTATGATAAATATTTTTGTTTGCCAGAGAGTGACATTTCCTTTTTTTCAACCTCCCGTGACGGACAGCCTAAAACCAGATAATTTGTGGACATCCTACATATAACCTACCATAATACTTTCTGAGCCTACTAGCTAGTAACTTATAGTTAGTACTGTATATAATGAATAATGAAACCAGACACATGCAACAAACCAAAATTTGCACTTGTGCTCGAGAAGTATTTGAAGTCTTTGGACTTCTCTTATTTAAGACTACGGGAGTCTCTCACTTTCCAATCCTCATCCTGAGGAATGAGAAACAAATGACGATTGTCAGAATAAAACTAGAGATGTTTAATCCGAAATGGAGGAATCAAAAGCTGTAATGGTTGTTAATATCAAATAAATCAGATGTTAATTAAATTGTACGTATGTATTATGTATTGGCGGTCGCCCGACATAGTCAAAGAATGCCACAAGATCCAGGAACTAAGTGCTATTTAGCATACTTCTCCTTTGCTCACTTCCACCTCGATGGAGCTCTCTTCATTGTTTGCTTTCGCATAAACGTTGCGATTGCTACGCAAGAGAGTCTTCACCTTTCCAGCAGATAACACAACAAATATGTACCCAATAAACGCTGCAAAGACAAGCGAGATAGCATAAAATGAAAAAGAAGACGACATGGAAGATGGATAATCAGTCTGGTTAAGATGCTCTCCCTCCACCGTTCCACATTGCTCCTCGCCGGGCAACTTTGAGGGGTCAGGATTCCAACTGAGGTATTCATCAGGAGAAACTTGGGCAAAACCACCATAGTTTCGAAGGAACATGATTTCGTGCAAATGCAAGGTGTAGTAGAGTCCACCAGTATGAGCTCCGCCTTCTGATAGCCATCTTGCCCTTGGGTGTTGGGTTTTGAAGGCATTCTCAGCTAACTTAATCTCGGCATGATCCTCTAGGGGCTTGGCATGTCCGATGAGAGTTAGTTTTGCGCATGTTGGATCTTCAGCGTCCATCCCTCCGCAAGGAGACCCATCTTCGCCGACCCTTTCTGCAAGAGCTGCTTCAGTGAAAGTTAGCGTAATGCTACTGTCTTTCTTGATGTCAATAGCAGTAGGGTCAGGTGAGGGAACGTAAAAGTAAGGAAGGCCATTAGAACTAAGGAAACATGCTCCATCCACCACAGATCGGATATTTCCAAAAGGTTCACCTTCGCTCTTAGACGATAATGTGGTGATGGTAGTCCAGAGGCTCTTTGCTACTATCCATCTGGCATGACCAGCCGCATCCTTTCCAAAGTTGGGGCGGGGTAACTGGGGTTGAAGCTTTCCACCACCTGAACCATCGCCGTGATGACCATGGCCGCCACCGGAACCGTTGCCGTGCCCATGTCCATCTCCCATTCCATCACTGTGTTCATGACCAGAACTGTCAGTGTTAGCACCCTTAGCTACAGAAGGGGCGGTTTCCTCCGTGGTTTCGTTTGTAGAAGCAGAGGACGGGTCGCATTCACAAGTGCCTGGGCAGCGTTCACTCCATACACCTCCGGCGGCGGCACAAAGATCATTACCGCACTTGTCAGAATGGCATTCACATTCATGTGTGGCCATATTATAACAAGCAGCAGACGTGGTAGAGTCTTCTAGAGATCTGCTCCTATCACCAAATCCATGGGCAGGATGATGAACAGGTTCCGAATCGTAGTAGTCAGCAGCATTCATGTAGCCACCTCCACCATAATTGGCAATCATCCAGAGACCATTTTCGTCATTTATCTTCATTTCACAGGGAATGAATCCGTGATCATCAGGCCAGTTGGCCATTTGGGGATGAGTTGCGAACAATGTATCCAAAGCAAGCTGTTTGGAATCTTCCTCGCATGGTGAGACGACACCAGAAATTGTCAGTTTCGCACAACGCTGTATACGTCCAACGAAATATTGCGGTGAGATAGGTAAAGATATTAAAGAAGCCAGCGTCAGTATCTTCAATATTTGGAACAGATCACAAATAATAACCGAAAGAACTTACAGGATCTTCTGGATCCAGATCTCCATCTGGTCCACATTTCGCTCCGAAGAACTGACTAGGGGTTATCTGAGCTTCGGAAAACGTAATAGATGCCTTGGTATTGGAAACAATGTCGTCGGTGAGATAGAAGAAAATACGGCCGTCAGATTGAGCCATTGACATGGCAATAGATTTCAACGCTCCTTCGTCTACCCAAGAAAGCGCGGCCCACTTAGAAGTCTGAACGAGCCATCTCGCTTCCTCTCCATTCTGGGTTGATACAGCTTGAGAAGATGTTACTAGAGTCAACAGTAGTAGCACCGGCACCACTGCAGTAACTAATATGGAGTAAGGTGTCATGCTATTATTTCCATGCACGATAATCTTCTGAATTCCAAACAATTTTTGTAAACTTTAAGTTTGTTGGGAGTTTTTGTGGTGGAAATGGTAGGATACTTTTGTTGAATAGATATTCTTTGTAAACTGCAGAAGAACTGTAACAGTGAGACCATACCTGACACGAACCTTTCAAAAGATATAAGGAAAAGTCTTGTAGGCATTGAAGATTCACGCGCACGCCAGGCACGGTTTTGAAGCGTTCTTTAAATAAATAAAGTAAAAAATGAATCAATCTCATGAATTCTCTTCACACTGGCGCGCAAAAACTTCATTGAAGTCACAAAAAAATTGTTGAAAATGACACAATTTAATTTACAAAAATAAACACTGTCAACAAAACGGACACGACGGCGAAAGATCTTCCGACATAGACGAATGAGATGAAAGCTACCATATAGAGGAGTCAAAGGAAAGGAAAGCAAAGGGAAAGCACAGACAAGCAAAATAACAGCCACCCAATAATGAGCAACATGAATGTTGTTGAGAAAAACACCGCCACGATACCAGGCGGAGGAGTAGCAGTAAAGAAGAAAACACAAAACATAATAACAAATTTGGATTTCTCAATTGCGAATTTTAGTGATAGTAATCTCTTTCTAAACAATAGTTGCAGTAAAAACGGTGACGGTGACGATGAAAATTCTGCGCCTATTATTGAAGAAAGTATTCTTAAAAGATTTGCACCACCTGGTTTAGAAACACAATTCAAACAATTATATACGATCATATTCCCATCATTATATCGTGCCCCAACCACTACAAGGAATCATGATACTGATACCAACAACAGTACACAACATTTATCATCGTTATCATCGTCATCTACTATATCATCGTCATCGGCAGCAATATTAATGGGTACCAAAGGAAGTGGTAAATCACTTTTACTTGACCGAGTCTTAGCTGCATGTCAAGAACAGCAGCAACAATTTTTTAATTGTAATTCTGGAACTGGTGAATCTGATGCTGGTGAGACTGCTGTAGTTCCTCTCTACCGGATGGTTACTATTAATGGGATTGTATGTCGAGGACAAGATGTTTCATCTGTTGTTTATGAAATAATTCGACAACTATCTGAAATTGCATTTCAGTCAACGAGTAATAATAATAATAATAACAATGACGATAATGATAATGATAATGATCAACAACAACAAAGACGTCGTCGGAAACGTCAAAAGATGGACAAACATATGTTACGGTTACGAAAGTCAGCATTTACGTCCAATTTAGCATTATTAGAATCTACACTTGAAATTGCAGACGCTGATGGTATACCTATATTATTAGTTCTTGATGAATTAGATTCATTTACTGAGGAAGGTGAACGTCAAATGTTATTATATCATTTTTTGGATCGTGTTGCTACACCGGGTTCCAATCTTATTCTAGTAGGAATTACATCATCTTTTTCTGCCTTAACATTACTGGAAAAACGAATACGATCACGTGCAGAAGGTACGGCTAAAATTATTTATTTACGTACACCACCAACATACCAGGGTCTATTAAATATATTGGAATATAAGTTAAAAGATTGCACTGTTGGTAAAGATATAATTAAAAGTTTGTCTCATTATCCGAAGTATGTAACAGAAACTAATAATAATAAAGGTGGTGATAGTGGTGGTGGAAGAGATGGAGATGGAAGGACAAAAGAAACATCAACAGTGGAGCAGCAGAAGAATTCTAACAGAAAAAATGGTAACAACACTACTACGGAAGAAGACATCAAAATATCAGTTGCAATGGAACGAGAATTTCGATTGGGTAGGGATCTTAGATGGTTTAGTCGAGTTATTGCCGCCACCTTATCTCTCTATCGTCACGATTGTCTCATGGCGATGCCGTCCGAAAACCATAGAGACGAGATCGGCCGGCGCACTTCGGAAACTGCAGCAGATGCTTCAAACGAAGAAGATCTGATTGTGTTACCAAATAATTTCCATACCATGTATATTCGCAATGCAATGATTATGATGGGAGCTTCCGTGTTTGATGCAGTTGCAGCTTCTAGACAACCTGATTTGTGTATTGTAGATGGCGTTGCAACAAGTCCTAGACTACAAGCACTTTTAGATTTATCTACACCACAAGTTGCAGTTCTACTTGCTGTAAAACGGATTCTTACAAGAGAAGAACATCGAAATCAGGCCGTAGCAGCTCCACTAACAATGGAACGTATATTGAAGGAATACGAATCCTTCCGTCGGGGATCAACATCTTCGGTAGGAAATGCCAAACTTTTGAAGCGAGCAGCGTACCATCTCATGGAGCATGGCTTGTTGGTCCCATCCATGGATCATTCAGGAGGTGGTCCAATGCAGTATTGTGTGACAAAGATGTATAGAAATCTAGATAATTATCGGATCCTTCGACTTCCACTTCAGGTACCATTAGAAATTGACCGAGAGCTGGGGAAAGCTCTTGAACTTAATCTTTTAGAGTGTCCAACTGCATTGAAAGAATGGGGTAAATCTATTAAGTAAAATAATAGTTCATTTTAATATTAATTAAGCCAAACGATTATTTGTTCAAAAAGATTTCTTTTTAATGGTGCAATTAATTTTATATATCAATAACAATCTAACCTGTTGACTCAACGATCATGGCTCCGTCTATGTTACCATTGTTGATTGTGGCAGGCATCTGAGGATTCATCATTTTTGCCTCCTCGACAGTCAATAGCACACTTTGTAGGGCTTAGGAGAAAAAGAAGGGGAAAGGGGGAAGAATATATGTGGGAAGCTTGCTTCCTACAAACCAACAAAGAAATAGAAGGAATTTTCAGATTTAAGGAGAGAACAAGAATTACCTTTTTGATCGATTGGTTGTCCCATGAGTCGCAGAAATTGTTTCACCTGTTGGAGCGCCATGTCAGTGCTAAGATTCAAATTCCCTTCTCCAAGAAACTGAAGAATCCACTTGGGTAGCTTTGATCGTTTATCGTGACGATTGTATCGACTGTCAGCAAGAATCATAAGTCCGTAATCCGTCTTGCTTCTAATGACCCGACCGACGCATTGTGCCGTCTGACGAAGAGCATCAAAATTCAAAAAATCTGCTTCTCGAATCTGGTAATGCGTCTGAAGAAATTCAAGTCGTGCTCGTAACACATGTGACAAAGTATATTGAAAAGGAACGCCAAACATAATAACAGCACGACCATAATGTCTATCAAAGTTGATACCCTCGGAAACCTGATTTCAAAACGTGATGATGTCAAATAGGAAAAGAATGAAATAATATGATAAGTAAACGTGAAGTGTGAGTTGTTATATTGCACCTGCGGTAAAATTTTGACATAATCGAAGCTATTCCTACCTTTCCTCGAGCAACTGAAAGGAATACAGCACCACGACCCGAATCGCAAGCTCTCCGGTAGTTATCTAGCGCCAAGGTTGTCTCGACTACATCCTTAGTTTCTATGAAGACCAGTTTTGCCTTTGTTAAGTCTCGAAGCACACCTGTAGCATCCCACTCCGATACAAGCTGTTCCATATACGAGTAGGAGGTAAAAAAAGCAACCACACCGTCAGGAATAACGCTACATAAGTCAACCAACATCGAGCCATAATTTCTCACGACACCAATATCGTTCCTGTCTTCGTATTTAGTAGACACAGCCAATTGGTCTGATCCACGCGTAATGACAAGGGGGCGAATACAAGGGCGAAATGTTGACATGTTTAGTGACTCGGAAATACAAGGCTCAAATTGTAACAACTTTGGATACAAATCAATCGGTGACAGAGCTTTCAGAGAGAGAGAGAGAGATGCAATATGTGAGTCTTATTATTTTTGTATTTCATTCTTTAGATTGTATGCTTGTTAATCGAATTGAATCGAATGGGCCGTATCAAGATATAGTATGAAAACACGTCGAAGTACGTTGTACTTTATTTTTTTACTTACTTCCTGAAGTGATGATAACGCTACTGAAGCGTTTAAAAATTGGAGCAATGGCAAGTGAAGAGTCCAGACAAGAGAGTTGAATACAAGGATCCGAAGCTCCTGGAATAATTGACCCATTTGGCTCCATGATAATGGCAAATTTAGCAACTCCTTCAGAATACGTAGCAAGTAGTGTAGAAAAATCAGCAACGTCTCCCAAAGAATTAAAGTCGTCCATGTTAGCAACTTGTAAAGTTCGTAGCAGAGAATTTAGTCTCGAATACGCAAAACGAAGTGGTTTGGCCTCAAGTGAAGTTCCATTGGTCATACGATGAAGGAAGGCCAATGGTGTTTCACTGTGAACACCACCATTCGGTCCAGTTATTGATTTCAATCGATTTTTCAAGTGTTCCACAACCTTCTTCATGAACTGAATAAAGTGCTCTGCACGGCGTATATTCCCTGGTACGCTTTCGTTCAAAACGTCTGGAGCAAGGACATTACTTCCAAGGGAACTATCATTCGTTGGTGCGTCCAGGAGCCCTTGATCGATTAGTCCGTTAACAAGATTTTGATATTCTCGGTTTAACCTTTGATTGTCTGAAGCTTTAACGCGAGAAACCTCTGATGAAAGCCGACCGAGAGACCGTGTCGCTTGTTCGAGACCACGTTCATTTATTTTAACACTCAGCGCTTCAATACAAACAGAATCAATGTTATGAGCTTCATCGAAGACTACGATACTTTCTGCCTCTAATTCTTTCGAAACCATCTTAGCAACCTTCGGATCAAGCATGTACTGGTAGTTGAAAACAAGAACGTTTGCATGATTGATTGCTTGTCGTGCTAGATAATACGGACACCATGATCTCGACTGTCCCCATTTCTTCAACTCTTCTAGGTCGTATACTCCACTCGGCATAGTAGTTGCTTCCCCGGCTTCTTGAAAGTTGTCAAAGTAGTCGCATGTTTCGATTTTACTAGCTGGATTCTGTTTAGCATGTTCTACCACCCATGAGGCGGTCATACTTCTACAGGCGGCATCAACAGCTTCTCTATCTGATTCACCCATAACCCGTTCGTTGATACACATATTCCGTCGACTAGACAAACATAGTGCTAGTTCACCACTACCACCAGCTCCTTTTGAAGTGCTGATAGGTCCCATGGTGGCTCGACCTCGCTTAAGAACCCCTCTGATTTTTCGCGGCTTTTTTTGTATCGGTTGTTGTGATTCTTGATTGGATGTCGACTGTCTGTTTTCATCTTCGCGCTGCTGTGACGATGATGGGTTTGCAATTTGGTCTTCCATGTCCACATTTTGACCTGTCCCTTGCTCTTGGCGTTGCAATTGTAATTGTTCAGCTCGGTACGAGAGAACTGTTCCTAACTCCTCCACCACAGAATTCATTTCTGGGACAGTTCGTGTGCAATAGACTAGTTTTCCTACTGACGGATTGGCGAATTGATAAGAAGTTATTAATGATAGCAAGCATACCGTTTTACCTGTACCTGTCGGCATTTCCAAGAGGCAGTGTCCACCGGCATCTAACGATTGTTTCAGCGAACGCATATATTGAAACTGCTCCATGTAGATCCTATCATAGGGAAAAAAGACGTCCAAGCCATCCAAATCGAACCGCATGTTTGTGAAGATGAATGTACTGTGATGATGATAATGTGTATGTAGTGCTTGTAGTTGTTTGTGTACTTGTCGTTCTCGTTGATGGGTCTAATATCTATTATATTGTCTTATCATTCGTGACGCCGATAGGTGGGTCTAAGTTGAAAGTTTAAAATAAAAGTGTTGAACAAAGCAATTTGTTAAGTCGAATGAATCAATCATTAAGAAATGATCTTGCCGGTATTTGGGTGAATCGAATCACGAGTAACTATATATATCAAAAATACGCTTGAATTTCTTAATGAGTTTTTAAACTCAACATCTGTTTAATCTTTCTTGATCCGAAACCGCACATATATTTTTTGTCTTTCTTGTATTATCTTTTTCCAAATCATTAATTTGCATGAAAGGGTGCTGCAACAAACAATTACTAATACTAGTACAGAATGATTGGAGTGATTCAGAAATCATACTATAGATTCAGTAAGACCCAGTTGTACATTACAGTACTATAGGAAGAGGTGTGTTGTGAGTTTGATTCTCATCCTGTCATCTTATTTTTCTTGCATTATTTTGTTGGAGAGTGAGCGAGCTGAAAGCCATAAAAGAAGAAGATCTTCTATTGGAGGCAGATTCATCTGCTTTCTTCTATCTTGTGTCAGGGGTTGAATGATAATGGTGTGAAGTCTACATTATGCAATTTCTCCTCCTACCTACCATAAAACCTTGACTTTTGTTCACTTTATGACTAGTACCAACGGGATCCTTTTTAACCCCTCTTCATTACTTTCCACATACTACTACTGAGTAAGAAAGGACGGTCTACAGTCCATTATTTTCTAGGCTAATAGTTGATACCAAATCAAGGTAAACATAGAAAAAAGAGAATGAAATTTAAACCACTTTTACACTACACACAAACACCACTTTATCAATTGTTAATCTATATAACATAACCAACTTTGTCCTCAACTAAAAACAGTGTTGTGATAGATATATTGCCTGCGTCATTTCTTTTGTCTTTGGTTCGAGCGTCAGCGAGCTGCTGCAGCAATGAAAAGAAAATGAATAGCAATCTGGAGTATGTCAGGCAATTACTGCTAATATTCCGTACAGTAGGAATTACTGGATTCATAGTTAATCTGGTCTAACTTTTACTTCCTTATAGTATATCACTTACTGTAACAACGAGTACAGCCTAAGATAAATAAATTCAGCTAGCAGATGTCAGATGAAACCAGAGAAATACCAAATACCAGTATATAAAGGTAATGATAAACATTGACAGACAAACCAATTTATGGTTGAGGAAGATAGCTAATGAAATTCCCAGAGATCTAACAATACCATTCAATTTTCTGAAGTCAGAAAATTATACAGAAATCATTTGAAAGTGAAGAATAAATGCTTGGTGGAAGTGATCAGAATAACTGTTTAATACAGTAATATAAGCCTTGAGAGAATGTTCAAGATTTATTTCAGTCTATTATTCAGGAAAATAATGCAACTAGATAGAAGCTAAAGTAGAAAGGAGCCGCAAAGTTTTCTTTGAACTAGACATAGTGTAGATCGATTTTCTTATAAAAACCACTGCATAATATTATTACTATTATGATTATTATCCCTTTTCACTACCCGAGTCAGGTACTACCCCCGATTCTGCAGATGGCAACTCTTTTGTAAAGACAAATACCTCCTCAAGCATTTGTCTGTTCCGTTTCAAATGGCTCTTAAGTCCATCCTTCCAAACGACTCTTTTAGTATTATTCCCAATCTTACCTTGCAATGAATCAACAGGAGAAATTCCATTTTCTACTTTTCGTTTCCGAAGCTTTTCTCTCAGTTCCTGCAAACTTTTTTTACTACGAGATTGGGCGTGCTTGATTTTCTTTCGGAGTATCAATTTGTCGTGATCCGGAGATCTATTTTCTTCCATAATTTTTCTTTTAGCAGTAGCAAGGTTAGGGGAAGTATGTGACTCTTCTTTCTTCGCTGTTGATATTGCTGGTTCTATCACAGGGATTTCAGTCTCGTATTCGATCAGCCTTTCATGAATTTTTGATCTCAATGACTGAAATGGGTCGCTATTAGAAGACTGCGATATTTGTTCCTCTTGTGCTTTTTCTGTCGCCTTTTCTCTCCAAGACTTCTTTACAGTATCAACGGCTGTTTGAATTTGAGAAAGTGCCATAACATCCGTTATGGATTTATCAGTCGTCCAGTTATCAAGATCCTCCTTTGAAGCTTGCCCATCTTTCTGTGCTTCTTTAATTGCCATCACTTTCTTTCCAAGTTTTTGGATTTGTTTATTGATCTTGCTATTCATCACCGTCTTCTTCTCAAACGGTATGTTCTTTAGGAAATGTAGTATTGTTAAAATAATTGGACGTGTCGTACTGGCCTTTCGTTTTGTCGTCGTAAGTTCGGCGTTTGCATTTTTCCTTGTCGACGAAGTTGATGGGTTGGGTGCTGCTGTTACTACAATCATATCGTACGCGGAAGCATCTATAAGCCACTGATTTAAAATTTTCAGTCCTCCCGCTGCAAAGAAACGTCCGAAACGTCGCCGCTTGCTTTGTAACTTTCCACTACTACTATTTGGATTATCACGAATTTCGACACCCGAATTTCCAGATATTTCATTAGATGATGCTAAACAGTGTATACTTTTACCATTCTCATCCAACTTGAGTCTCTTTATTCGATTCTGATACCTCGCATGTTGTTGAGATGGTTTTACATTCGTCTTTTTATTATTATTGCGATCATCGTCGTTATTATTATTGTCATCATTATTTCCTAGACCCACCGTTTTGTCATCTTCTACTGCATCTTCATTGTTATCTTCCTCTTCATCACTTATTTCGTTACTTTTCTCTTCTGCCAAGTAAGCCTTCAGTGACCTTTCTAATATTGCAAGTGCCAAACTTTTCGAACCCATCGTATGGCAGCTCCTTGCGAGGATGGCAGCAAATCGAACTTCTTTTTCTACTGCTAGCACTCCCCCCAATACTTTCGTCGTTGTTGATGTTGTTACTTCCGACGATTCATCTACTTCAATTATTTCTTCTTCTTCATTCTCATTCTCATCATTATTACTATCTTCGTCTTCTTCTTCTTCTTGCACTTCTTGGAGACGTTCACAGCATTCAACAAGTTCTCGTTCTACTTTAGAAACACCATCCCAAATAGTTACAAACGTATTACTTTTATTATTATTATTATTTGCAGACAACGACGGCGTCGAAGATGACTCCTCGTATGCTTTCTTGCGTTTGTGTATATAATCTCGTTCAATTCGAGGATCAATTCGAATAGATCTTTGTCTTAACATTGATATTGATGATGATGATGATGATGGTCTATTCAACGTTGACGGTAACGCTGACGTTAACATTTGCTTTTTTGATGTTGATGTTGACGCCGACGAAGGGTCTGCTGCTAGCTTCGCCGTTTCGGATGACGAAGAAGAAGCAACGTATGAAAAATTCATCAAGACATGTGACGGACCTTCAGAAACTCTGCTACTGGTGACCTCCAATTGCGACCTTGATTGTGGTGGTGATTTCAAGTTGAGTAGTTTCAGTTCATCGTTATCATCTCGTTGAAAGTTCATGGATTGCATTTCCATGTTCAATGTTCAGAATTTCGTTGTAGTACCGTTCTTTTTCTTTTTCTCCGGTAAGACTTCTATGAGATCTTGTTTTAATTCCGTATATTTACTCTTTCAACTTGTACGAGTATGAAGTACAGTACGTTTAGCATTGCCGTTGGTTTGTTGTTGTTGAGAGATTTAGTGAGAAGGATATGTTGAATAATTAATGTCGTGCTATGAATGTTTGAGTAGAATCCAGTCACGCTCATTTTTGAGCTATTCGACTATTAATAGTTAGTTTGAAGTTAGGAGCGATTTGATTCGATATTTTCATACATTTTTCACTCTTTTATTGATCATTATTTAGTTGACAATGTATGTAAATGTAGCTATTAGATTGTCAACAAAGGTGGAATGAATACACATTGAATACTGACACATACAGCACCGAATATTGATGATGCATGATACATGTATATTGTAATCCATAGTACTTAATAAATAAAAGAAAAGAAAAGAAATCAAAAACAAAAATGAGCGTATCAGCACAACGGAAGGGATGGAATGAGGCTATGCGATCGGCATCGGGGACAGCAGCAATGCCTCCTGCTCTCCAGCCAAGAACACACAAGCGAAGATCCGATCGTCGTAAAAAACAGGACCGTCGAGATAAGGCACGGAAGGTTTCTGTTATAGGTGGACCAGAAAGTAAAGAATTTCTTGCAGCAGCATGGTTGGACGCATTAGAGGGTGTAACGAATAATGGTGGTGCTGGTGCTGATGGCGGCGGCGATGACGATAGTTACGATGAATTGGATGAAATTGACGACAAAAAAGGTAAAAAACGAGGAGGAAGGGGAGGACGCGCACAAACAAAGAAGCAACAACAAGATACGGGTAGTCTCCCGAAACGGTTCAAACCTAGATCGATGGCTAATATATTACTAGAAGAAGTAAATAGGGATGATGGTGTTGCACATAATTGGCTTGAAATTGAGGCACGGTATAATATCAACAACAATAATAGCAAGAATGGAGGAGGTGGAAAGTCACAAATTATATTACCGGCAAGGAAATTTTGTCCCGTAACTGGGATGGAAGGTATATACACAGAACCAAAAAGTGGATTACCCTATGCGCATTTAAAAGCCTTGGAACAAGTTAGAGAACGGACTCCTCCATGGATGAATCTAAGTGGTTCGATTATTGCCTACAATGAGGCAGTGAAGAGCATTCGAGATGAAGAATCTTGATACATACTACACACTACATACTACACACTACACTATATATACACAGTACCGGTATAGTTCGTTCCTAGTTTCTTATCCAGATTTTTTCTAAGAACTTAACAAACCGCCAACAAATAGATGATTTGAAGTATTAACGAAACAATAGACAAAGTTGACACTATGATATACCATGTGTCTCTTTCGTGTCTTATCTTTGGACGTATCTTGTTGGAAGTAATTGTATGAACTTATATGAAATGTACTACCGTACGTTGTACCTAATATTCAGAGTAGTTTGTTTCCACCTGATGATCATGTAATGGATTATTCGTCTTTCATCTACATCAACAGAAACAAACATCGCACTTCATTCCCATTTCTGTATTCTCCTTCATTGCGCAAATCAATCTCGAATGATGGACCAGGGTAATTATATTCTTTCTTTGCTCCCGATAGAAGAAGACATAAACATATTCATTCCTTCTTTTGGAACTAAAGCAATTGCTATTAATAACTTTCACATATTATTACAAGACAACACAATCTAATATTTTATCGTTTCTGAAAATACTGTGATGTGCTATGATTAAGACAAATAACAAGTTATACTTAAATATATATATATATATATATTATATACTAAGTATATCATTCTATGGTTAGTCAATGGTAGTTAATTTAAATATATAAATGTTCTTTTGATATACAGTAGGCAAGGTAGGAATAGCCTGTATCAGCCATGGCTGTCTTCCGGCGCGTAGATTCGCTATCATTTAGTGATAAAGGAGGAAGACAATCAGATACATGACGAGAATAATGTTAGGAATGGCACTTAGAATGAGTACCAACCGATACTCCCTTCGATTGTAAGCCTTCCACATGGAGACACCAGCCCACGCAATCAAGAATGGTAGGCACCAAATTACACCGGCCATTATCAAGATTGGCCATGTAACAACACCTGAATCAAACATAAAGACGGTTAAAGGACACAGTATGAGGCTCGACAGGAATAGACATGCGTAGACCAAAGTGGCAATCAAGAGCCAGATTAAGAGCGGCAAATCTGACGAGGTATAATCTGCTTGCACGACGGTAGCAACAGGACTTTCTGGATAGATGATCCGACCTTGAACCATGAGTTTGGAGTCAAAGGCAACTGGAACGAGCGGCAGCTGTTGGAATTTTTGGGTCTGGCTTTCTTCATCTACTGGCATGATATGACCAGGCTTCGGGGGGTCGTGCAGGTCGTAGTCTGCTGTTGAGCCACTCATTGTTTATAGCTTCCTCGCTTTTCGTCTACCTATTCTTATGCTGCCAGTCGCTTTCAACTTTACTTGCGATAGTACCATGTCAGGGCAAAACTTGAAGGCAGCCGTGTATGTGAATGTTGCCTTATTCATTCATGTGTGCCATTTATAGGTGCTTTGTTGCGATCCGAGTCGTACAGAACAGTAGCGATCTTCTGAGTTCGGGCTCAAAGTACTAAAGGGGGATTCTTAAAAAAGGTTTCGCAGTAAGACCCGTCCCATCCCGTCGTCCCCACCCGTACTTTCCGACCCGTTAATACGGGTCGTTTTTACGGGTTGGGGGTGGACGGGATGGCTGTAATTTTTAGAACGTTTAAAAAGTACGTAGTACTTCTGGCACAAATCAAGTTAGGCGCCTAACGCGCGAAGTTGGTGCGGATATGCCAACACATCATTTTTTTCAATCTACGATCATCGGCAGCATATTCAATCACATCATCACATCATCTTACCTATGATAGAACTACGATCGGCATACCAAAGAAGTACCGGACCATGGTAGTATGGTTAATGAAGCCGAATCGCTTGTTATTGTTGATATGTTGCGGATTTATTGAAGTTGCGAAGATTAACGCATTCCAACAAGGAAGGTTACTAGGAGACAATTATTTTTTGTCGTCGATCTCTTCCACCTCATCTTCAAAAAAAATTGGATGGACGAGACGAGGAAAGATAGGAGACAACAGTAAGGCTACTAGCCAAAAACGGATCAACACAGTAATCTATTTTGACAGGGGGAAGGGACACAATGAGCATTTAACATCAATTTCCGCCACGCCCTCGACAACAGAAGGGGTGAATGACGGTAGTCAGAAGCAAAAAGATACGTTGATTGGTACTCTCGTTCTATTGACGGTACCCATATCTTGGGGAACCTACGTCCCTGTAGTCAGATATCTTTATACAATTCAACCGCCTGTGCCCGGATTTGTTTTTTCTGCCTGTTATTATACCTTGGCAGCGATAACCACCTCCATTCTTGCCGAGGTATTACAAAAATCCCCACAAATTTCTATGTCAACCTCTGAGCTAGACGAAGAAGAAGCTAAAATGCTAAGCGTGGATACTTCTATAAAGTCCTCTACGCCATTCTATGGTGGTATTGAGCTTGGTTTGTATCTTTTCGTGGCTAACTGTCTACAAGTAGTTGGGTTGCAAACGGTTGAATCTGATAGGGCTGGATTCCTCGTCCAGTTAACGACCGTAATGGTTCCTGTTTGTGAAGGCCTATTCGCAGGAAGTTTGAGGTTCATTCCGATTCGCACATGGGTCGGTTGCACCATGGCATTCTTCGGCCTACTTGTTATGGGTCTAGACGGTAAAGGAGACACAATTACATGGGACAATCCTGGAGAATTAATTTCGACGATTTCCCAGGGAGATCTTCTTATACTAAGTGCTGCTGTGCTGTATACGCTACACGTCGTGAGATTGGGGAATTATGCACGTCTTACAACCCCCATGAAACTTGCTTCATCCAAAGCCACAACTGAATCAATTTTGAGTGTTTTACTGATAGTTTTCTTGATCAGCACATCCTCACTTCAGGATAGGTATGAGGTTTTTGGTGTTATAGAAAATGATGGCTTTTTGACTTTTTTGATCACGACGGGACGAGAAATAACGTCATTCTTTTCTTCTTTTACAGCAGGACTTACTGATGGCACTCTTACGAAATCAATCCTGCTTCCAGCTTTTGGATCAATCCTTTGGACAGGTACGTCCGATATATAGACGCTGCCCTGAAAGAAATAAGTAGTAATTGTTCTGTGCAGTGTAAAGCTGGATTGATTCACCACCGCCTAACACCACTGTTTGTTTTCGTCATAATGTTTTAATCTTCCTTTATAGGCTGGATAACTTGTGCCTACACCATCTGGGCCCAAAGTTTTGGTCAACAAAAAGTCAGGTAAGTCGTATTTGGTTGGTAACACTGTTTATGATGATACCGATGAATTCAGTCTAACTTTTCTCTCTTCTCTCGTCTCATATAATCTGTCATTTTTCTATAAGCCCAACCAATGCAAATTTAATTTACACATTTCAACCAATCTTCACCGCACTATTTGCATGGTTTTTGCTGGGAGAGACCAGTAAGTAATGTACATCGACCAAGTGCTTTCCTATTGCGTCTTTTGATTTTATTTCTGTCATTTTTGCTGGACGCTTTCCACTTGCTTTTCATATAAAGAACCACGTATACACTGTCTTCTTACATTGCTTTATTTGTCATTTATCTATCTTTCTCGTTTGTCATTATCCTCCAATAACAGTGGGTACTTTTGGTTTTGTCGGAGGTGCAATAATTGCCTCTGCCGTGTTCTTGGTAGCATCTAACAATGACAACAATGACGATAATTCATTGGACTAAAAGTCAAACTATGTTATCTTTGATAAAAGCAGACAATATCTTTATCATTCACTCAGAAAAACAATTTATTTTGAATGTATAAACATTTCTGTAGTTTTCCCTTTTACTAAAATTTATACTGAACAATTATTATAAATCAGATTTTGGCCATTTCCTAGTAGATTTAGTAGTCCTAATTTGTTTAAGTTCTACGTGTAATTAGGCCACGGTTCAATTATGTGTCCACTCATTATCAATACGTCATTCCATCCAGCCATATACTAGTCTCACGACTGCTCAATAACAACAGTAAAATTTGGACATATAGATTTTTTCAAATCCATTTATTTGTTTGCTCAATTTGCTTTACTACTATTAGCATTTAACTAGACTTGACTTTTATTTAGTTTTGAAATATATTTGACACAGCTAAGAAAGAATACTAGTACCCTGTCTAACCTTGATAATTTCACAAGCAATTGTTTGCCATGCTTACTTCTTGACTAATGCATAGACCAGGCGACACTGTATTCATGACTGGTATGTATTTTGATAAAATGTAGTTAACTGTGAAATTCTTATGAGATTAATAACCGAGTCACGAGCACTCAGTCCCGAGCGTGCCGACTCGACAACTCTTCTTTTCAAAATTCGAATTAAGAAATTGATCGATGTTATTGGTGAATTGCTTATTCCGACGTTGTAAAATTGCAATTTTTGATGTGTAGGAGGATAGGAGGTTAATATATATGCAGCGCAGTGGACAAAGAGTGTGATTCCATTACCGCATGTCTTGCACAAAATAGAATCTATGATTATCATTTGACATTGCTTTAAGACAGTTAATATCAATTAGTTTGGCTACCATTTATTACCGTAACTCATCATGGCGACCCATTCTTGGCTTTACGAGCTAGCGAGATCCCCAAACAAACAAGCCGAACCTCAAAATGCGTGGTATCAGATTAGTATTAGCTTACCTACTTTACCTGACTTTAGTGATGAGTTTGAGCTTGTTAAGAATGGCGCAAATTCTTTACTTAATCAGACATGTGCGGAGATTGAAGAACGTCTACCAAATGAGTGGAAGGAAAATTACGATGCCTTTGAAGAAGTACACGTTGCTAAATGGTCGGCTGAGCTCGGTATGGGAAATATTCCACCAAGAATTATCGTGAAGTTCATGATCTCATTTTTGCTCATATCCTACTGCGTAATTTCGTATGTATCAAAAATCAATAGACGCCGCCGACACAAGATGCTCTACGGGAACAATGCATATCCACCCTATGCCCGTGCCGGTATGATGAAAACCATCAGAACAAGTATGACTAGCTCACAGTTACCATGGTTCTTCAAACAATGTTCGGAGGATATCAATTCGTCCGTCTTTCGTTTGAGGTTACCCTTTGCCAATGCACCCATGGTTGTTGCTGTTGGAGATATTGATACCGTTAAGGAAATCCTACAAGATCCTGGAACAATCAAGTCGGAACCACATTTTGCATCTATTGCATCTATTGCTGCAGGAGTTCCTAACATACTAACATCCGAAGGACCACAGTGGAAAAAATCACGTAAGGCAGTCTCTCCTGCATTTATGAAGAAACATCTTGATAGGATGCATCACATATGCAGGGAGGAAACAGAAGATTGGATTAATAATAAATTGAAACGATTTATGGATAAGGATGTAGATTTTGATATTGGTACGGAAATGGTACTCCTCACACTATCGATTTTATGCAGATCAGCATTTGATTATGAAATGAAACCAAAGGAATTGAAAGCGATTGGTGCCGAATTGAGTATTGCATCGAAAGAGTTTGCTTTTAATGAGTTGAATCGTCCTTTCAGAGCAAGGTTCGGGATCTTACTTTCATCAGTACGTCGAGCGAGATTGGCAAGGACGAGATTACAAGACTTTGCCAAAAATATCTTGCAAGGATATCGCAAAAAGAAAAGATTGGCAAACAGTACGGCCGTCTCGACAGAAGAAACCATCATAAGCTGCATTGCAGATAGCAAAAAGTACGACGATGATTCACAAAGAATTGCCGACATTGTAATGTTCTTATTTGCTGGTGTCGAAAATACAGCGTACAGTTTAGCTTGGACACTGTTTGAATTAGCAAACAATCCAAAGGTCGCCTATGATTTGAGAAGTGCACTCAACGGAAATAAGGATATGCGTGCTCAGGAAATGCTCAAGGACGTACTCCGCGAAGGAATGAGACTCCGTCCACCAGTATCTGGTATTGGCATTCGTACTGTCGGACGTGATTTCTATATGGGTAAAAAGTCCATCGTCATCCCTAAGGGATCACAGATTTTTGTCCCCTCACTCGTGTTAACTCGATTTGACGTAGAGGATCCCGAAACCTTTCGTCCATCGCGTTGGAGGGATCATCCAGAAAAGTCGTTCTTACTATTTTCAACTGGTCGAAGAAATTGTGTTGGACAATCATTGGCTCTTGCTGAGATAACGTGGGTTTTATCACGTCTTTGTGCTAAGTACGAGTTTGAAGTAACCAGCAAAGGTTCGACTGAGTACAGCAGCGGAACGATGAAATGTCTTAAAACTCGCTTAAAGGCACAATGTATCAAAAAGAACAAATAAAAAATGATATGAGTAGTACATGTACGGCCGGAGCGTACTAGTATCAGAACACTACAAAGTAATCCAAAACCAACTTTTGAATTACTATGTAGTGTTCTGATACAACATAAATTCACTACAGCTATCTTTGACTGAAGAACTTCCAATAAATCAAACTAAATAACGATGTATAAATAGGATAATAAATTTAATAAAGTAAGTCAGGTATATATTGAATACCATATGTACAATATACAAAATACAACATATATATATAGATGTATGTGTTATATATTATTATTTCTAACAGTGCACTTGTGGTTAATGAAATTTAAGAATCCGTAGCTTCGAAGTAAGCTCTTGTGTGTGTTCAGAGATTTATAAGTTACTTCAGTAGTTAAAGAGCATCTCGTACTTTTGAATTTCAGGACCTTGATTTGTGTATGGAAGAGGACTAAATACTCTCACATGTATACAACTATATGCAGCCAAATCATCATCGATACGAATCTTCATATGGTATACCATCCCCGCAACAACTTGTTGTTTATATTCCAGAACTTCATAAATATTAAACTTTACTCCGACCTTTCCCTCGAGTTCAGTCCGTATTTGATCTGCTATGTTTTCAATATGTGTACTAATCTCCTTTTTAGATTCGGAATGACCTCCTGGTATCACCATGATATTGTTGTATAGTTTGTAGTACTGTAGTCGACTAAGCTAGAGTGAAAAAGTAATGCCGATTTTGAATTTATGATTTGATTTAAGATCACTTCTATTTGGCGATAGTATGAGTATGTTCAGTCTTGTGTTCTGTTCGAGTGATAGATTTGAAATGTACAGTATTTGATTTTAGTCGTGGAGCTTAGAAAAGCGCCCCCTTTTCTGGACACTCCCCGCTTTGAGCTTGTACGAAAAAGTACAAAAGAATGAACATTATTCTTAACTTATTTTACTCACACTCCCTCGGAACAAAGAGATTGACCATGGCGGCTCAATAACGGTACTTACTTGTTGAACAAATCAACATGTATATAATTCAAAGCAAAATATATCAAGCGCTAACATTGGTTGCTTTTATTAGGATCTAAAGCATAGCTCTAGCCTCAAGCGAGATGGTGTACATAATTATCGTAGAAAGTCATCAACATGTTCTTGAACATGTTCATAAAATGTTGCGAAAGAAGAAACTATTCAATACAAAATGGTCGATGATTCATTTCGATGCACATCCCGACATGGCTTGTACTAAAAACGCGCCTGCAATTGCATGCTTTATGCCAAGAAACTATGCTTCACTTGGTAACGATGTGGAGAATGATGATGATGATGATGAAGAAGATGAAGAGAATGCGATGAGTCTATACGAATTACTAGACTCAACGTCATCAGGTATCGCAGAATGGATACTACCATTGGCGTTGGCTGCCAATTTAAATAGGATTGAATGGATAAAACCGATATTTTCTACGCAGATGTTAGAAGGAAAATATCAATTTGCTGTTGGTGTGGAATGTAAAAATCAAGATGATGATGATGATGATGATGTCACAAAAATTACGAGTTTCTTAGATCTTTCACAGAATGATCAAGTTAAGGTGGACTTAAAACATTCGTACTATATGGATGATGCGTCAGTTGTGTCATCTGATAAGCTTGCTCTGAAACAAAATATCGAATTTCATGTTTCTGAGCTACCCATAAAGAATCAAAAACACGAACAATCGGAGTTTTATAATAATAATAATAATTGTAATAGAAGTAATACTGATAATAATAGTACCGAACAAACAAGACCATGGATATTGGATATTTGTCTTGATTACTTTGTTTGTCTTAACCCATACATCCACGACCTCGAAGAGATAAATCCATCTGCAACTCATGCCTTCCTGGATTTGATGAAGGGATCAAGGTTCAATATTTCTTCTATCGACAACAGCCAGCCTATCGATTTGGAATATCAAAATGATATTATTCGGTTCTATGAGTTACTCAAACAACTTCTTTTAGATCAATTTGAAAAGAATAACTGTGGCAAGAAAATGCAGATAATAACTGATGCTACTACTAGTACTAGCAATGATGTACTGTTTGGACAGATTTCTATATTTTTCGAGACATTAGAGCTAACAGAAAATACGTTTTGAGACTCATAAAGGAAATTAATAACGATGCACAATTATTGTCAATGATTATAGAAGCGATACCTAATTGGAGTATGCCACATGATGTATCGAGTTCAACAACTGAAAGGATGAACGAATCGCTTCTTTTGGTTGAACAATTTTTGAAAAAACGCATAAAAGAAAATAACGGTCAAGTACCCTTTCTAATTACAATTGCAAGATCAAGTCTAGATGGATTTTGTCCTTTACCCATTGTGGATAAACTGCAAGATCAAGTTTTAGATATGATCCATAGAATAGTTTGCGAGACTTGTTGCAAGTGCAATGACGAAGAAAAATTATCTCTGCATGACGGCTGTCGATTACAGGTTATACGGGATTATGACCAATGGGAAGGTTCCACGATACCCTGATAGAAAATATGTAATATTAAAATTTAATACTGAAATCATTTCAATATCTAATAGATCTAATTGTTATGGTATTATACGAACTCAAAGTGTTAATAGCTATATTAAAATAATTAGTTGTTCCGTTTTTATGATTCGGTCCAGTCAACAAGGGATTTTGACATAGTCAGATATAACAGCACATGACGAAAGAGATAAAAGATAACCTCAAATATAGCTTCGAGATAGTTTGCGTCGTCCAATAAAAGGGAAGACACACTATCCACCATTCCTACCCAGTCGAATCCTCCAACTAGAAGATAAAAAATTAGAAATGCTCCCAATGCAGGAACCATGGGAGTTTGTACTCCCTGTTGTTCTTGTGGTTTATGATCGTTTCCAGTACCTTCTTGTGCCGACCAAGCCGTTCTCCAAATCATTTTCGTTGGTTTGAAGCCCATGGAAACTATTTTATTGTGGAGATCGGGACAATGCGAACTCCCATATAACAATGCCACGGAGTTTGTATCTTTTTCTTCTAATTTTCTTCGTAATATATCCAAGGCATGATCATTGCGTTTTATGACAAGCAAAGACCAAGATGAAGATGAGTTTTCTCGTTCACTTGCACTTTTTTTAGAAGAAATTAATACTTGTCCAAATAGAAATTTTCGCATTTGAGGAAAGTCAAACTTAACAAGACTAGTCAAAATAGGTAATGCCAATTGTGACAATGCACTTGGATTAGATCCACCCTGCAACAAACTTGACCAGTCTAGAAGAATGATCGAAAGTTCGGGAGCAGGAATTGTCATCCAAAGTATTCCTCGCAGAGCAAAGGCAAGTGAACCTCCTGGCAAGAATAGATTCGTAAATAATCGACGTTTTCTCGGGATTTGCGTGGAGTAGTTAAGTGTTGGTGGACCAACCATGAGTGCAGCAACTGCTTCTGCGGCTGTCGAAGAGGATTCTGGTGAGGCAAGCTTCCACAGTGGTTGGTCATTCTTAAAGACGTTGTATTCTCCGCTTCCGCTTTTATTATTAATATTATTATTATTACTATTGTCCATTTGCGCCATATTTGTAAATTCCTGACTAGATAAATCAGCATGACACCACGTGGGTTTCGTGTAATCGATGACGGAAACCTGACATTGTAAACCTAGATTTTGTCCAAAAATTTTGTCGCTAGGAGATGCCATAATTTTATCCTTCAGCCGCCAATTTCCTTGTTCGTATTTGAGGAGATCTTCATCCACAAGTAGCTCGTACAGAACACAATCAAATTTCTTGTTGAATTTCTCATCAGAATTCCAATGCTCAAAATATTGCCAATCTCCAATATGAAGTTGAGAGTGAAGCTCTACTGTTTGATCACCTCGACGGAACGTTGTCACAGCAGTTTGCATCTTCCATAAATCTTTTTGATGAGACCATTGTAGGTAGGAAGTATCTTTGGAGCCATTTGAACCGTTGGTCGTAGATGACGCTGACAAAGACATTTTACTTCTACGCCCTTGGTGTCGATGAAAATTACCAACACTTAATCCTTTGCGTTTCTGCAATTTGTTCGACCGACGAAGATTGATACTGGTAAAAGAATAAACTGTAATAGAGAAGATACAAAACATCGCGACCACATAAAAGCTCGTTCCGCCATAGCGAGGAGAAGCACGAATCTTCATCGACGTATCGTTTATCGACTAGCTGATGGTTGGGCTTGTGCTTCTGATGGAGATGGAGATGATGACATTGGTGTTCTGCTCATTGAGCTTGCTGCTATGTGTCATATGTGAATGTAAAATTCTGATTCGATTCGACATAATATTCTCAATTCGATCATTGTCAGAATTGACATTGATGTCGATTCGATGAAGGAAATGATTGATTCATTCGATTCGATTCTTCGATTCGAGGGATTCAATCGAATGAGTCGAATTAACGAATCATCGTGCGTCATGGAAACAACAATAAACTATATTTTTTTAGATTTCATTCCATTTTCAATTTCACATTTCACGCCATTCATGATCAATAAATCAATAAATCGTGATCTGCACCTCTAAACTCACGTCTCCTGTCGAAGCGGCTCTTCGTAAGACAAATAGTTAGACATGAAATAAAATGAAAAACAACAACCAGACTTCACAACTAACCTTCCCCCAGCGTCTATCCGATTCTCGGCTAGGAAAAAAATACGATAGTTTGGATGATTTCCATCAAACTGTATATCGACGCGGGCGACAATCTAAGGAATACACTTTGATTGTAGTAACAGACACACAAAAATCTTCACCACCAGAAAAAACAAACGGTGGTCATGAAGTTAAAGCTACTGCCACGAATCAACGAATTCTTTTGGGTATGAAGAATCGAGGTTTCGGTAAGGGGATGTATAATTCATTTGGAGGAAAGTTTCTCAATGCGGAAGAGACTGTAGAAGCATGTGCTTGTCGTGAATTAATTGAAGAAACCAATATAAAAATTCAGTCTGACGAAATGACCAGATCAAAGGTTGGTATACAGCGATATACCTTCGAGAATGATCCAGCGGAAATGATCATGCATGTTTTCTATATTGATTTGAAGGGTAGATCATATAATGTGATCGGATGTGATGAAATTACACCTCAATGGTACGATGATATTAATAAGATCCCCCTAGATAACATGTTCGCAGATGATTCTTTGTGGTTGACGGCATTGTTATCATCACCGGTACCGTTAAAGATTTATGGGTCTTATCATTTTAAAGAAAACTGTCAGCAAACCAATACTATCCTGCATTATTATATGGACGTTCAACCAAAGAAAAACGATTTTTCAATGGAACAAAGACTTTTTCATACTCTACATGAAAATAATAGTCATATTCTTTCCATAAAGGAATTTAAAGAATGCTACAATTTCTGTAATGCAGTTCGTAAAGCCTTTAATGTAAACAAACGAAGAAAGGATCATTTTGATATTGTGATCGATGTGTGTGGAGGACACGGAGCTTTAGCTGCTTTATTTTTGATTTGTACTCCGGCCAATCTTGCTGTTGTAATTGATCCTGCTAATGTTGGAGGGGGAAAGATTCAGCAAGCGTGGGGTACTGAATTTATAAGCAAAGAAAAGAAGTTGACATACCGGCGAGAATGTCTTCGAACGGGATTACCAGATGAACTTGAACAGGCACTAAAATTGACAACTAGACATCGGATCCTTGTTGTTGCGTGTCATGCTTGTCAACACTTATCGGAAGAGATCCTTGACATCGCTTGTCATTATGAAGTACACGTTGCTGTTATGCCCTGTTGTCAAAAAGATCGCTCACCAGGTTCGACATGGAAGGCATCAAGTAAGAATTTATCCATCCCTATCGCCAAGGTTATGGACCTTCTTCAGTGTGGTAAGATCATGGCGTTAGGGACGCATGACGTTCGACTTAAATGTATCGATTTAAAAATCACTCCTCAAAATAGAATCATAATATGTCGAGCCCTCACAGATGATGAAATATTAACATTTCGCTGTAAACGCCAAGTTGAAGTGGACAAGGCACATTCTAAATTAGAGATGGTATATTCAAAAGCTCACGCAGCACAAGTACCTGTTTCCAAAAAGCATCCATCATGGAATATTCCGAACTTTCAGCATTCGATGTTGTCGTCTTCGTTATTGTGTCTTGCTGCTGGTTTCGTAGCTGGAGTAATATCTGTAAGCACTTTTCGAAAAAGGTAAACATCAGAAACATAATGGAGCACAATTTTGATTTTTCTAAGTTTCTTCTATAATAATAATTCTACTATTTTTTATTATGAGCCGAATAAGTAGTTAAATCCCCCCCTTTTTTCTTTGTTTCATTCTGCTGATAGTCATTTTATTATATATCAATGTTCGAGATGGATGATTCGATTATTTTTTCCATGTCCTCATCTCCGTTGATGGTTCGAACGTAAATTTCTGTTGATCCCTCACACAAACCAACATTATCAAGGAGTTTTGTGGCGTGTAATGATATAATTTGTTTATCATCTTCATAAAGTACCCCATTCATTGAATCTAATACAAACTTTGCTAAATTGTCCACATCCGTCCGGATTGGTAATAATTGAGACAATGCTTTCTTTTTTATTCGACCCAATCCCGGTTTGTTATTAATGAAATGGCTCTTTGGACGTTTCATTCGAAAAATTATCGTTATGGCTAAGTACTTAGTTGCATCAAATAATGGAGTGTCATCGTCGTAGTCGTAGTCGTTATTCATATCCGTATCAATATTATGCTGCTCGTCGTCATAAATCAAATTTTGATATGCATTAAGGAAGGATTTTTGATATTTGAGAGATGGATTATACATATGTCCACGTGATGTACGATGCCTTTGTAGTGGACGTGGATTGCCGTGGATTTTAAAACGCATTTTTGATACTTGTTTCGAATTATTATTACTATCTTCTTCTTCATTACTATCGTCATCGTCATCATTTCGGTAATTTATACTTAAATTTTCTATATCAGAATCTTCTACCCAATGCCATTGATCGTCATCTTTACGTTCCATGGAAAATGATGTTGATTCGTCGTCTGGTGTTGTCACTACTTTTTCGACATCCTTAGCAGTAGTGGAAAATAGGAGCGATTTTCTTATATTTATATTGACCGAATGTCTGTATGGTGTGTGATTGTTATTCTTTCTTGGTGATAATAATGATCGCCGAATTGGAATACTTGTATTAGAGAAGCCTTTCGTTGTAGGAAAATAATCCATTACCGCAAACAACGACAATAATAGCAGTACCGAACTCATCTTTAGCATCGGAATAATGGGTGTTACATGAACATACTGAATATCGTACAGTATCATGTAGTAATATCAACGAGTAATTTTGTAGAGGATCAAATAGGTACAGTAACTAACGAACGGACGTCGTACAGACTAGCGCGCCATATTTTTTGTCATTTTTTCAGAAACACACAAATCAAGTCAAAGGATTCTGTGCGTGTAGGATTAATTGAATTCGGGAATCATCCATTAGGTGATCGCAAATTTGATTTGCGTATTTGAGTTTTGGATTGCTCCATCGACGGATACTAAACATAAATATAAACAAACATAAACGACACGTACGTTTAGGTCCGGTGTTCAGTACGTTTCTATTGTAATTCACCAAAACATAAACATAAACAAAGTCAAATGGCTTAGGGCTCTAGATGCAAGTCTGTGCGCCACACTAATATTTTATTGACCTCAAGACCTCCCAATTTTTTGGCTCGTCGTCATCGTCGTATCAAGACTTCTTTGTACACACAGTTATCGTCAATCGTCACATGTCACATACACCATACTTCTTACTGTATTGTATTCTCAATATCGTGTTGCCATTGTTATATATCTGTGCAACAGCATAAAAACTCAAGAGGAAGAAGAATTATTGTAAAATGTCTGGTAAACGTTCACCAATTAATGAACCCGACCACAACAAGGAGGAAGGTGATCATGACGGCAATAAAAAACGACTAAAGACAACGGAGTTTCGTGGATGGTCCAAAGATATTTCAGACAATTCAAAGTCTTCATCAACGGTATACACCTTCAAGTGTATGTTTGGCGATCCATCTAAACCTTTACCTTCCTCGATCAAAACTTCCAAAGTTTCTCGCATTAAGGAATTGTTACAATTTCGTAAACTGCCTACCGATGGGTCCAAAAAGGTTTTACTGGATCGTCTTCAAACTGATCTACCTTTCGTGATTTTAGAAATTGACAGTCGTGAATGCATACAACGCTTAGTAAGTTCCTTCCTTTACCATATAAAATGGGACCCAACACACCTTTTTGAATGTAAAATGCCAGCAAGAGGACCTTTAAGAGCAGGAGCGGGAAAGTTGTGGTGTGAAATCTTTGGAACAGATATCGGAATGATGGTACAAATGGGACAAGCTAGTTCCGATCCATCCACTTATACTGAAAGACAACGTAAGCGTCATCAAGACAGATTAGATGCAGCTGGACTTGATTGGTCCGACTTTGATAGAGCCAAACGTGAACCGAACGCAAGAGGGAAATGGAGAAAGCTCCAGGGATCTGGATTTGATCCACATACCAAACCCCCGCGTGGTTGGGGAGACGATGACGACGAAGAACCTGTCACTGGAGGAGCTGTTTCTTTACACGCAGTGGCTATAGAGAAAGGCGATAAAATTCACATGACCTATGACTTCGGCAAGAATCATAAATTTTCAATCATTGCGTTGGAGAAACAAGAACGTCAAACAAGTCTTGCAGAAGTGAAGATTTTCGGACTTGAAACCAGAGTGTCACTTGTAGAAAAATCAAAGATCAAGATGCCGAAAAAGCACGAGTGTTAAATCATACACGATACCCGAGTCTATAATACATAGGCCCGTCGATGTTAGTAAAAGTAGATGTTGGACGCAGTATCGGAATTAATCATTACTGAAGATGACCAGTTGAAGTCAAAGCACGAATATGAGAAGTGTCCGCAAAGTCGAAGCAGGAACAGGAGAAGTGTCTGCCGAACCACTAATATATATGTATTAGGCGAAGTGATGTTACGAATAACGTTGTATACGAAGTTACCGTTTACCACAATACAATACCAACATACAAGAAAAGAACAGATGACAAGAAATGAACTATCTCTCTCTTTTATTGTTGATGAATTGTAATAACCATAGACTAAATAAACAAGTGTGTTAATAACAACCTTTTGCGTTTGAACAACCGTTATATTGCGATAGCAGTATTAATAGAGATATCTACAGAAAGGGAACCATCTTTCGGAAGGAAGATCTTGTGTTCAAGAAGGGTGAGTAACCTGGTAGAACAACCGCAGTAGTCTTTCAAGGGTCCCTTCCAGTCATAATAGAATCTAACAGTCCGAAGAGTAAGACTATTAGAATCCTGTTTCAGGATCGTTTGTGAAACGAACAACGAGGCACATTGACTTGCCATCTATTAAGAGCTTGATAAGAGACAAGAAATGATATGAAAGATGTCTTTGCTTTTTCTTAAATACAGTAATTATAATTAGTATTCTATAAATTATAATACCGCAATTCATTTAGAGATAATAACTACTAGTAATTATGCATTTGCAAAATGTGAAATAAACAATATTACCCTAGTGTTTTGTTTCATTTCTCTTGCCTTATTTGCGATATTGGTTTGTTTGGTACATCCCACCTGTTTAGAACACAAGATGAGAAAGCTACTTTACGAAACTCTACCACAGCAATATCTTATATTGTATAACCTACATTATCTTGGAGGAACATCTTATATAGCCCATCAGTAAGAAAAGAAAGACAGTTTGACTTCATCACAAGATTGAAAGATATACATGATGGTTTATCAAAAGATTAAAGGACTAATTATGTGCGGTATTTGATTTTCAAAGAGTCTAATCAACTATGTGCCATTTTAGGGTTGTCGACAAGGATCGAAATTTAAGGTGCAGCTCTATTTGAACACAGGATGCCAACTGGAAGTACTAAAAATAGATATCCTACAGTTCATTTGTTTTCTGAAAGTAGTTAAATAAAAGGCCAAATTTTGCTAGTTTTTATGCGACAAATAGATATATAAACGGCTTTTCGAAATCGTCCCATTCAGACAAAATTAGTTAGCGGATTCTATCAATCAGGCAACATTTTCTAGTCAGTATTTATTCATTCCAAAACCACAAGAATACAATCCGACATACCGTCCCATTATTGGGACAAAATAAACTAGCAGATTCTGTAGATCTACGAATACGAAAAGTAATAGGTTATCTTTCTATCATTATTATTATTATTATTATTACTATAAAATCAAGTATTAGATTTCCCCCGAGGAAACTTGACATTGCAGTATCAACTTTTCTTTTTTCACCCTCCCTTTTTTGTTACTACTACTGAAACTTCCCTAAGTTTATCTCACTAGTATCCGAGAAAATAGTTTTTTCGATTTCCTTCTACCTTTACTTTCTTTTCGTATATTATAGTAGTCTCTCGCTTCTTGTTCATCTTGCATTGCCCTTATTTGGGCCTTCATCGTTGAATGAGCTGAACATTGCCTATATATTTTAGCAATGAAGTTTTCATCTTCTATTCCTGATTCTCTTTGACTTCTTTGTTCCATTAGGACTGCGGTAACTGGTAGTTGTTTCCTCTCTTCTGGATTATAGAACCCTTGATCGTCTACGTCTTCGTCTTCTTCTTGCTCATTTGCATCATCATCTCGTTGGTCCACCATACCGGGGACAACACAGAGCAGCTGTCGCATCTTGGAAACTTTAACACCATTGCTACTATTATCTTCACAAGGTTCTGAGTGCCAGAGAGCTTGTTTTTCCTTTCTAGTAAGATGTCTTGCGCTAGGAATTTCTAGAACTTTCACTCTCTTAGAGAATACGACACTTTTCCCCCGTCGCCCGAAATATTGTGGACGACCTGTCACTTCTTCGATTTTGGTTTTCGGTCGGTGTTAATGAAAAGAAAGATTCAAAATCTGCGAACATTGATGCTGATGCCATGTTGTTTGAATCACAAACTGCGTGTACTGTTTGGTAAAATTGTTGTGGTATCTGTATATATTGTACTACAGTATGTTGTTATTGGTATACGGTATTTCTATTGTGCTTTCTATTCTGTTCGATGAAGCGATTGATGAAACGTCTTTCGAATTCAGATGTCGACTACAGGTACAACATGTGTAACTGTAACAGTGACAACATGTGCAAGTCCCATTTACAACCGACAGAACCGTAGCTATGAAACAAAGAGAAGAAATTAAGTAATTACTGTAGGTAGGTTTTACAAGCCGTAGTCCGCGAGAAAATGAATGTCCACGTATTTTTGACTCGCCCCGTTTAAGAAATTTTCTTTTTAGGATTCTTTGGTTAGATTACTATAGGACGTAACCGAAATAAACGTTTAAAAGCGTTAACTTTAATTTTTCAACGGTTGTTCTTTCGCGCATGCTTTGAAAAACACTTGAAGCGATGGTGTGAGTGGACGAGAACGACTACTAATAGACACACCATGATATATATCCACACACACACACACCATATATATATATATATATATATATATGTACCAAAAATGCACCAGAGGCTTGTACGAATACATACATGACCCAATCCACCAATCTTCAATAAAAGCCAAGATTTTTTGGACTGATGCACTGACTTCACATTCACTGTGAGTAGTGTGTTGTCAAGCAGCAAGCGCAGTAGGATTGCATTGGGAACAGTTATATATTAGTTTTGTTTTTGTCAGTGTAGCTGCTGTCATAGTACTGATAAGTCAAACTCCTTCCATAAATTTGCTGCCTGTGCATAATCAGCTTTTCTACCTACTTTTCATTCTGATGTTTTATTACTTTCGTCTTCTATTCTGGACCTGGCATCTATTGTTAGATTTTCCATCATTCATTTGTGAATACTTTGTCTATCAAAAAAGTGTACAGAAAATTGAATGTGCTAGGAACATTAAACCTTAAACATGTATTGTACTGTACAATTGTACTTCTTGTACATGAAAACATTGATTGATTTCTATTCTTTTATTTCTATTTCTATCTCATTTTGATTAATTTAGTTTCTTTTTGATAAGTATCGTATCCTTCAATATAATAAAATTGTAGTTTGAATTTTGTGAAATAAAAAATAAAAATATTAAAGCAAACGCCACCATGGCACAACCATAAAATTCAACTATTAACGATGCGCATATCAGTGGATCGCTCACACTCTACAGTATACGATAGTAGTAATAAGGATAACGGGATTCGCTTGAGCGGAATTATTTTTTGCTGGAATAACCACTACAAAGAGGGCTGTCGAATTAAATCTTAAAAAAAATACGGACGAGTATTTTCAACAATATGAAAATTCGAACAAATTTGTTTATAGCTGAGAAGGGTGGTCTAACGTTCACCTCTTTTCTTTTACTATTAGGATTTCCATTATTATTATCGGGGCAGCTCTTATGGGGAGGTTTTTCGATTGTTCTAGCTCTTGCTATAGGCGCATCGGAATTATTCACAAACGAATCAGACAAGCTTGAAATTCGTTTCAATATTCTTACTCCAGAGGCTTTGATTACTGAATTGGAACAACTACCAAAGATTGAAATTAACGACGAAGAAAAACGAATCGAATACTATGTTGAAGGTCTATCAGCTCTTGGTCGGAAATATAATAATAGTAATAGATCAGACCGCAAAGATGATAAACTGTCACTGCTGTATCAACAAATTTCATATACGACAATTCGTTTATATCCAGAAAATGACCAAATTGTTGCTGGATCAATATCGTTATTGGCACTAATAGCGGGCAATAAAAGTGTCCGTAGAAGATTTAAATATCAGAAAGAAGATTACGGATTGGATAAGCCGATTATTGTACTGAAAAAAGCATTGATTCGAGCGAAAAAAGAAAAAGATGAAACAAAGGAAGAATTGTTGGCAGAAATTCTTCGCAAGGGTTGTCTATTCCTTGGAGCTGCTTGTAATAACGATGAAGGCGGTTTACATCTATCATCTATAATAGTTTCGGAGGGCGGCCTAGAACTTATCCTGGAAACTGGAAATTGGTTCAGACTACACGAGGATGTGTCAAACTGGGTCCTTTGGGCGATTTTTACTTTATGTTACGATCAAATTTTTATCAAGTTGAGACTTATCAAGGCACAAGGAATACAAACAATTTGTACACTCATTGAGAACAATCGAACTAGTCTAGAATGCAATCGTCATGGTATCGCTCTCTTGTTTGATCTACTGAGAGAAAATCAAAGTACAGAGGGAATTGAATGGGATCCTTGGGAAATACGAAAAATTGCTTTATCATCTGGACTTCATAAGATTGTCTTATCTGCCATGGATGAATTCAACGATTCAGTGGATATTATGATGATGGGTCAAGAGATGCTTATCGGGACAGGATTTCGTGGGAATATTCCTATACATCAACCAATTTAATTAAAATTTAAACTCGGCTTATATATATTACTATTGTGTCATCATGCACACCTTTATTCGTTATACACGAACGACTGCTATAATGAATATAACCGATCAATACAGTACGCGTAAATATTGGAATGCGACATATTTGTTTGTATATTCATTCATTCTGACGAATGATTCGATTCACTCCTCAACGAAAACCCGTGAATTCGCATTCAACACTTTCACGGTATATTTATTATTTATATTGATTAAGATATTATATTGAATGAGAATTAATCCAGCAGTTTTGCATCTTCTTCTTTCTCTATTTAAAATATCCCCACATACTCTTCTTCTGTGGTGTATCAGCCGGCTTCATTCCGGGGATGTTACCGATATTGCTGTCGTCATCGTCGCTCCGTAGTATCCCCTCCTGTTGAAGTTTCCTGATTTCTTGTTGCAGCATGGTAGAAGTTGGTGGCGATGATTCTTCATGCATACCTCTCAACAGATCTTTATCTGCCACAAAGGGAACATAAATTGCAGAAATACAAACGACACCAACCGTTCCCAACACTGCTGCTGATACGAGCTTACTACCCGCTACACGTTGCGCCATGGTTGATATGAGCCACTTCAACTTGCTACTGTATTAGTAAGATAATGATTCTGCCTTCTTCCTACAGTATCTTAATTATGTTGCTATCGGAAACAAAAAACAGAAGAATGATTGGATGATGGATGAATGATTGCGAATGATTCATTATATTCATCCCATCTCTCTTTTTTTCTTCTATTCTTTTTTCCCTTTTCCTTTTTGTGTGATTTGATTTCAATTAATTTGGGGGTGGGAAGTTGAAAGTGGGTAGTTGTCATTTTGGGGCGTCTAGCGTAATAATGTCGAAATTCAATGGAACAAAACCATACTGTACAAAAAAATCTTAATCTTCGGCCATGCACCACATTGAGCATCATGCAATAAGATCGAATGAAAAGAAGCACATCTTTGATTTGCTCTACTACAATAGCATCATACTACAGTATCGGCGAAGTTGGAAGTTTATCTACAGACGAAACGCGACATCGAAGAATAGAGTCAATACCGTACTATATACATTCCTTTTGGAGCATAATAATACTATAATTCAATAGATAATAGAATTGATAATGGCGACATCCCAATACTACCCCGATGGAGATACCAGTAATGATGGCGGCACCTGTTTAGATCATCATGTATCAACAGTACCTTGTCGTCGAACAATGGTTCGCCGCTCAAGTGCCTTTTTATCACTAAAGAAATTTTCCACTGCCATTTCTACACAAGATCTTTACGGTGTCGACGAAAGAGAAAATTTTAATGGTCCATATGCTCATTTACGTAAACTAATATTATCTGATTCTGATCAATACAAACATTATACAAAGGAACGATCATGGTTGCAGAATGCGATTGTTGATGACTTTTTAGACAACGTAGAAGATAAAGATATGTGTATCACACCAACAGAACCGTGGTTGATCTTCACGGTCGGGGTGAGAGGTGCTGGAAAGATCCATACCATTCACGATCTTGTTCAAACAAATCGTCTACCAATTCTGAGTTTTGTCCAAGTAAATCCCGATGCGATAAGAAGACATCTACCAGAATACGAAACGTACGATAAAAACCTTGTTAACGACCTAACAAGGAAAGAATCTAGTTTCATTGCAGAATTGTTGTTACTGGCTGCTATTCAAAGTGGACGTAATATAGTATTTGACACTGTCATGCGGAATCCTGATTGGTTTTCAAAACTAATCGATAATATTAAACTCTTAGGTTCTGCATCCTTCAAATTTGCAGTATTTCACATTAATGCACCCACTGAGCTCATTTTCAAGCGAGCAAAGGTACGTCATATCGTTGTGTGTGTGGTACATGTATGGTGTTGTGTTGTGTAGTGTAGTGTGGTGTGGTGTGACACAACACCATAACGTGGATTTTTTGTATGGTTGCTACAAATAGGACATTACTAACATATCTTATCATTTGTGTCGATGTTACAAAACGAAACAAAACAAAAAATGCATCATCTATAACCATACATCGTAACCGGGAAACAAAATGCTTTCTGATAAAACATTGTAGAAAAAGGCATTAGAAACGGGCAGAGAAATCGAGGAGGAAACTACTTTAAAAAGTCTCGAATCAATAACGGAATCTTTAGAGAAAATAAAGCCGAGCGTTGACTTTTTCTGTGAAATTCACAATGGCTTAGATTCCTATTCACTGATGGATGGTATGGACTGGGATAAGTTTCAGACTGTATTTCTACAAGCTTGTCGATGGAAGCCTGGTATGAAAGGAAAACAAAAGATGGATACTGAAAAAACATTTTCAGCTAAGGAAACAGATGAAATCAATTCTTTCTCGTTACGAAAGGCTAGGGAGACAAAAAGTCCATTCTCAGTCTTAATAAGCTCGGAGGAGAACAACAGATCAGACAACATGCATTTATATGGAAAATATTCTCATATCCGTAAAACACTTGACTATTCTTATCATACAAATTACACATTTGAACGACAAATGTTGCAAGATTCCATCATTACCGACATGCTCAACGAAGCCTATATACTCGACGAAGAAGGAAACATCGGCACAGTCGCCACTGATCCTTGGATCGTGTTCACCGCTGGGGCTATGGGAGCTGGAAAGGGCTACACTATGAAGTATCTCGTGGAGGAACAATGGTTTCCTCTTCCCGCTTTCGTTATTGTCGATCCTGACGAGATCAGGAGACTTCTTCCAGAATATCAATTGTACATTACAGAAAATCCAGAAAGGGCAGGAGAGCTGACTCGAAAAGAGGTATGAAATCACGTGGATATATATTTATATATATATATATATACATTTCTTCTTTACTATCTGTAATTTATGAATTTTGTTGTTCTAATTAATTTCTTTCCCTGTGATTTTTGACTGATAGGCTGGATTTATGGCCGAGATTTTAACCCTTGCAGCCCTGCAGGGAGGAAAGAATGTTTTACAGGATGGATCACTTCGAGATCATGCCGGCAAGCGATCATTCATGTTACAGCTCCTAGACAAGCTGTTTTAGATCGTGCTGCAGTAAGTCTATAATACTGAATTACTATTATTGAAGAACCGCTGATGAATCTTAACTGATGATGTTTTTTTTTCTTCTTTTTAATATGTAGCAACGAGCAATTGTTACAGGAAGAATAGTACCTACAAAGCTTCTTGAAGAGGCGTTGAAGCAAGTTCCACGATCAGTGAATATACTTGCACCCTTGGTAGATTACTATGCAGAAATAGATAATCCTAAAGATGAGGATGATATTGAATTGATCAAACCCGAAGGCTCAACTTGGGAAGCATTCAGACAGCAATGGAACCAGTACGTATATTATTTTCAAAATCTAACCGGTATATTGATTTTTTATGATTCATCTCTTAGCTAACCGAATGCATCGATCATGTTTACTTATTTACCAGAACTGTAGCATATGTAGGTGACATGCAAAAGGTTCTGAAGAAAGTAGAGGAGGCAAAGATTAAACTTTCAAACAGTCGAGTTTTTGATACCGATTCCTAGATAATAATTCTGACTTCCACCTTCAATTTTGATTAAGTCTACACTGTAGCTAAGTTATAATTGTTGCGTTTCAGATATAATAGATTTTAAATCATTTTTTGATGAACTATTGAATACATAAAACTACTTTAACCTTTTCTCCCCTTTTACAATCGAGAAGTAGTCAGCTTAATTAATGTATAGGCTATTTTTATTAATTTATCGTCGATACCAGTGAGAGGCAAAGTTGAAGTAAAGAGAGAGTACCCCTCGCTCAAAAGTCGATCGAAAGCCGCGTTTACGAGATTTATTCCATTCCCGATTTACGATTTTGAATGCGACATCTTCATATGGAGGACCAGCATGAAATCGCACAATACAAAAATCATCCGAGTCAGCAGCTTCCAAAAAGAACTGTGGTGTTTTCGTAGGATCAACCAGATCAGGATAGAAAACATTGAACTTGTAACCTTGAACAATTTTTGGAGGAGGATTTTCCATATCATAATGTGTTTGGTTGTACCGGTTCCAGTCGAATCCTGACTTGATACGATTGAAATATCGAGGTTTGCGGGGTATATAGCGATCTTGCCAGGAGTAACCTTCGCCATTCACAAGAGCGACTTCATCAGACAACCCGAGCTCCTCTTCAAGGTTACCGAAATTTTCATCGACATTCGCTGGGACCATGCTTTTAGACGTTTGATCTTTCTGTAGCCCATCCTCGTCTTTATTTTGATCGTTCGTAGATGCGATCGCTTGTTTCGATAAGGCCTCCTTTCTAGACTCAAGTTGCTCGAGCTGACAGACTAACATTTTTGAATGCAATTTAGAAAGATCCATCTTTGCCAGGTGAACAGACAGTTGATCCATAACAGAACTCCAATATGCGCGATCCGTGTCCACACCAGAACCATTCCAGTCTGAACCTGTAGCCTTTGCTAGTTTTTGTTGAATTTCTTCCTTCATTTTCATCAAGTCCGATCGTGACTGTCCATCAAAAATAGATTTTATTCCTTTCATCTTTTTAGCGTAGGAGCTATCTTCTCCACCTTTCTGGATGAATGAAGTTTCGTCTTTTACCACCTTCGCAAGGGCATCCCAATACATAAGGATCGTTGAATTTGAATTTCCATCAACGGCCTCCTTTTCCAAGAGTCGAAAGGTATCAATGTCAACCAAAAGCTCTCGCAATTCACCAAGCTTGAGAATCCCTACAATATGCTGTGGCTCTTCTAGTTCAGCATCTAGTTTCTGAAGCTCATCAAGGGCATTGTACTTTTCTTGGTACTTCACCGCAGCCCTTTGTTGCTTTTCTTCTTCTGTCAGTCCGAATATGAGTAAATTTTTCGCTAGTGCATCAATCGGTTTCTCTCTACCCTCAACCAATCGAATAGCTGATCGCTTCCTTTGTTGATCAAGGTGAAATTCTTCTTCCTTCTTGGCCCAGTCATCATAATTTTCTAATTCTTTCATTCTAGATTCTTCCGCTCGTAAACGGTCCATCTCTTCTCTCTCCAATTCTCGCTCTTTACGTCGGCGTCGGATGGTTTCAATTTCTTCAATCGAATCAGGATTTTGGTTTGATTTCATATCTTTTGAAGAAGACATATCTTTCTTTTTACCCCATGTAAAGGTCTCATGTAAGTTAGGATCATTAAATGGATTTTCTTCAGCGGTGTATCCAAAGCGTTGTTGAATTTTTGCCGCACGTTTATTACCCCGCCGTTCCTTGCGCTCTTCCAATGTCTCCCCTCGAGCATCCAGTTTGGCAAGGAGGGTTTTATTCACTACTACTTTCCTTTTGGATACACTCTTCCTGTCAACTGAGGAAGAATCGCTTTCATCTGACGAGGACGAAGACGAGCTACCAGAAGAAGAGGAATCGTCCGACGAGGAGTAATCGCGTCGTCTCTTCTTTTTGCTGCGTTTGTGACGACTACTTTTTCGAGAAGATCCACTCTTCGAACGCTTTTCTTTCTTTCGATCGCGATCGCGATCTCGTCGACTGCGACTCTTCGACCTCGAAGAAGAGATACTTCCTTTCTTCGTTTTCTAATTTTCTGCTTGCTTCTTCTACATCGGATTCGTCTTTTCCTTTTTCCGAATCGCGTGGAGGTTTTACTTCGTCATTTTTTGTTCCTGGTTGTGTGTTGTCTTATGGTTACACAACTCTCCTGGTGACGCCGTCTCCTATCCCACGTTAAATAACTATATTAATTGCTGTTTGATATTACTACCAGTGCTTTGACTCCCTTTAACTACAGTACTCTGATGCGTTCATTTATTTGTTCAGGCTACAGTGGGTCTATCAATAACTTTTATGCAGAGATAGATAGTGTGTTAGTGTTGTGTCGATGTTGATATTGTACTCCTAATACTAGTATTGCACAAGTTGCAGTGCATGAACGAAACAAATATATATTAATATATACGTATCACCTCCTCATACAACTACACATATAGTACCGTATGTAGGTATGAGAGGACCTTATCTACAGAAGTGTGAGTCAGAAAAAATCTAGCAAGCAAGTCTGGACTCTTTAAACTCTTCTGTCAAAAAGTGCATCAACAATCGATCAAGATGACGAAGAATAGTAGCAAGAAAAGTACTACCAGTGACTCGAACATGAGCAACACCGTGTACGTCAGAAGATCGACTCGGCGTGTAATACCGGTATTGAAAACTTCTGTCAAAGCTGCTGCTCCCAAAAGCACCGATGACGATATGCAAGATCGAAATACTACTACTGCAGCATTTTTGGTATCACCCGATTCTGCGATATCATTGTCGAGAATCCAAAAAGATGAAGAAAAAACTATGATCGATGATACTCTTCCAGTTCCAGATCGTGTGTCTTCGTTATCATCGTCAACCTTGTCGTCCAATGGGAAGAAGAGGAAGATAGTCAAGGCCGAAGCAGCTGGTGATAACAATTACGGCACGAAAAAGGTTAAGAAAGAGTCCACGAAAGGAGCACCAGTCATAGGAAAAGGAGCACGTCCAACACCAGAAGAGTGCGAATTCGCCGTTAGAGAACTTTCGAAATTACATCCGGATGTCATAGAAAAGTGTGATGAAATTAGAAAATCTTCTACAATAACCACAAACGTTGCAAACGATTGTGAGATTCACAAGGATATCATTTCTGCCGACGTCGTCGATGTAAAGAAGGAAGAGAAAGGAAAGCTACAAGCTTCTTCTTGTGGGTTACAACCAACGATTTTAGATGGTGTTGTTTCAACTATTTTATCACAAAATACTACGTCCGCAAATAGTACAAGAGCATTTAGTAATTTGAAAAAAGCATGTCCAGATTGGAACATTGTTGCATCATTGGAGACACCGATTAAAATTGAAACTGCCATCCATTGTGGTGGTCTAGCAAAGAAGAAAGCTGAGAATATACTTAGTATGTGTCAAATATTAAAACAGGAACGTGGCGAGGTTTCATTTGAATATTTAAGAACTAAAAGTAATGACGAAATTAAAAAGGATTTATTACGATTTAAAGGTCTTGGTCCGAAAACTATTTCCTGTGTATTATTATTTACACTTGGACGAAATGAATTTCCTGTTGATACACATGTATATCGTATATCAATACAAAATAAATGGATACCATCCAATTATTCACGTGATAAGGGGTATGAATATTTAAATGAAATTATACCAAATCATCTAAAACTTGATTTACATTGTTTAATGGTCCAACATGGAAGAGAATGTCATCGATGTGCTGCACGGGGGAAACCACAATTCCCCCCAAAGGATGGATCCAAATTAAACTGTCCATTAATTCATTTATTGACTAAGCAGACTATGGCTACAAAATCCTCGGTATCGATCAAGATGGAGAAATCGAAATGAATTTTAAGATAAAATAGCCGGATCCAACGGAAAAAATAAGATGAATTAATCAAGACCTAGTAATAACGTTTATATCTATTATTGTCACATTCTATATCTTTGAGCATTTAATCTTTTTCCTTTCCACACTTTTATTGAGGCAGATAGATATTGCTGTAGTGTTACTTTGTGATAAAATCGATCATCAGCCAATTAATTTTTGCTACAGTACGTGTTTCACCCGAGGAAATTTGAAAAAGAAGCTGTAGATGGGTTCTCAATTCGTATTGCAATACGTTCCGCAACAGCTTGAGCAGTTCCTTCTGGATCTGGACTCGAATATTCGGTTGATAAAAAACAAGTACCATGTATCATTGTCGTCGTATCATCATTATCATTATTATCACTATCATTGTCACGACATTGACTGCTCATAACGTCGACCGTAAGGTCGAAACTTGATCCTCTACATAGGATAGGATGATGTATCAGTGTTTCAGAAATATCGGATGGAACTCTAAACAATGCCTTAACTCTATCATCAGCTAGATGAAGAACAAAAAAGGGAACTGTTTGTTATTGTTATGTTATTGTTATTGCTGGCTGTTGCGGTTGGTGGTAGTGGTCATGGATGCAACGAATGTACGCTGTATCGTACAGTGAAATAATAATATACTCAGGATTCGTATGATCTAATAAGAGATTGTCGAAAAGCAGGTTAATAGTGCTTCAAATTCTGAAAATTAGACTGACAGCCATGGTCAAATATCCCATTGTGTCGATTTTTAAATTTGTCATTTGTTGTCGAATTCGTCAGATTCTATTTTTCGATTTTTCAGTCGTGGAATTCTATCGACTCACTCGACTCGAACACGACAACGCCCACAAAACACAACTGCTCTCAAGCGAAAGGATGAACACAGCAATAAGATTTGAACACCGACAATAAAGAAGACCAACCACAATACAACAGCTCTACCGTACGGCGATCTTTTACACTTTCAATAGTAATACAGTACAAGTTCAAAGTAAAAGCCTAAATACCGAAGTGAAACTGTGGCAGTGGAAGTTGAAAAGCTACTAGAGTCGAACGAAAGCAAAGCGACGTCCTAAACCTAATAGCATACATACATAAATATATACATACATACAAACTGAAACACAACAACCGCAACGTTGCAAACACAAAATCATGTGGGGTGGGAATACAGCGATGGGAGGAGGTAAGAGGAATTAAATACTTTTATATTCAATATGAACAGTTTTCTTGCAATTGACCTATTATTTAACTCATCATCTTATTTTTATTTTATCTCGATAAACAATAAAATAGTCCCACAGCAACAACAACAGCAATCGCAGCAACAACAAAAGCATGATATCTTTGTTGGGAATTTAGCATTCAATACGACAGAAGAACAACTTCACACAAATTTTTCGGAAATCGGTCGTGTGATTAAGGTTAGGATGGTAACGGATGTAGAAACTGGCAAGCCAAGAGGGTTTGCATTTGTTGAATTTGAAGATCCGCAGGCTGCACTTAGTGCTATCCGAAATATGAACGAATATGAATTGAACGGTCGACGATTACGGGTCAACTTTAGTAATAGTAGTCACCTTGAGGCATTGGCTGGAAAACTTGGTATGGACCTTACTCAGAATCAACGAACTTCGGGTGGGGGTGGTTCATCATCTACGAATAATAACAATGCAACGAATAATAATGCTAATAATAATACTAGTGCTGGTACAAATGCTGTTGCCGATTCTCTAAAAAGTATGTCCAAGGGGGAGATGTACGATGTCGTTGAAAAATTAAAAGAAATTGCAGACCGAGATCCAGATGAAGCTCGGCGTCTTTTGGCAGGTCATCCACAGCTACCTGAAGCTATGCTATTTCTAATGAGTAAATTGGATATGGTACAAACATCACTTTCGGTTAAGTCTATTCCCGGTATGCCATTAGCAACAAGTGCACTACCAGCAGCAGCTTCAAGAGCAGCAGACCCTAGAGCAAGGGCATTAGATCCTAGAGCCGCCATGGCTGCTGCTTCTGCTGCATCCAGCAGTAATCCTCGAAGTACACTCGCACCAGCAGCAGCAGTAGCAATGAATCCAGTTCCACCGCCATTGCCAACGTCAGTTCCTCCTCCACCTCGAGCTGATCCGCGAGCCCGGGCCGATCCACGCGCTAGATCTGCACCCCCCGCTCCACCTAATATGCAGCAGCCTCCACAATACGGACAGGTTCCACCTCCTCCGATGATGCAACCACCACCTCCACCAGCCCAACCAGGTCTTGCCAACCTTGACCCAGCTCTTGTCCGACAAGTTATGTCTCTAACGTAAGTATAGTATGTTGAACTAACTTTTCTTGAATACAATTCATTTGAGGAGGAAGTGAAAAAAATCAGGACACTCGTGGCGATTATACAAAAATCCCAATTCTCTCTCTCTCTCTCTCTCTAATATTCACTTTTGCCATTTGTATCCTTTCTTTTCCTACAAAATGATTGAAAAACAACTTCATAACAGACCTGAGATGATTTCCCAACTCCCTCCTCACAAGCAACAAAGTATATTGGCTTTGCGGCAACAAATTAGTGGATCGGGAATGCAATAAATAGTATCTTCTAAATATATTTTTCCCTCTAGTATTATTTTGATCGGCGTAATGCTTCTAATATAAAATATTCTCATGGTATTTTAATTTCCCTGTTTACCAGTGTGCTGATACCTGGCAATTGAGATTAATGCTACTAACTTATGTAATTAGTACCTACTAGATCGCTAACAAGAGTTAAACTCGAAGAATATTTAGAATCAATCCACAAAAGCTAGCTAGATACGAAGTAATAATCCAATGTCGTAATTATGCGAATTAATATAGTCGATTTTTATTATTATTCGTTTCGTGTTATATGGTATTGACTCGTTGTCATTAATGAAGACTTTTTGCAGCGTTCTTAAACCGCACAAGAAGTCGATTTGATATTGTAATACCTTAGATTCCTAGTAATTCATGTAATTTCCCATTCTTTCCAGCCGCTTGAGTATCATCGTTACCTCCGATATGCTGTTGCATGACAAAAACATTTGGGAAGGTTCTTTGTTTGGTCAACTTCAGCAATTCACCTGCAATGTCAGCACCATCATCTCCTATCAAGTCAAGTTCTAGCACCTCGACATCTTCTACACCCATATTTGTGAATAAATCTTTGGTCATATTGCAGAAAGGGCAGTATGATTTTGAGAAAATAACAACCTTGTTTTTATCAACGATATCCGTTATCTTCGTACTAATAGCCGACGTTGACATGACTCTTGTTCTCTTATTTTTATCCAAGCAAGGAGCGACGAGACCGTTGATGTTGGCAATGGTCGCTGTCGAAGTTGCCAATGTGCGTTTATCATTATTATTATTGTTTGTTGTTACTCCGTTGGGAGGAAGTGCGACAACCTGTCGCCCATTACGCAAATGCAATGAAAGCGTTTTAGCATTTCTTAATAGTATTCGTCCAGCCATTTTTTCTGCTTCCTGTTATATAGTTCTGACGCCCTTCAAGTTCAAATTCGAATGAGGAAATGAATAGGATTTTATGAAACTATACCTCTACCTTTTAACACTGACACCTAATAACAGTTACCGGTACTACGTACCGTATGACGTAATCTTGATTATGAATAATATTGATGACGCATACACGTTTCATTTTGGCGGATAGTAAAAACTCTGTAAATGCTCTCAATTTTTATTTTCCGGAACGGAGGGTGGCCCTGTGATACATTCACATCGCTTCTTATTATTGTTTCACATTTCACATACTATTAGTACACTACTAAGTACTTCAAGTACAGTATCGGTAACTTTTAGTACCTTGATCTTGGTCATAAGCACAGTTGAAATAAGACGTCGTATCGGTATTGGGAAAAGAAGATCGGAAAGAGAATTGCATCGTACACTTGTATCTAGGTCATTTAATAGTGCTGTACATAGAACAAGATCTTCGTATCGACGACGTCGATTCTCATAGCGAATATATTAAGGTATCATCGTCGCAATAGAATAATCACAAAACTCGAAGACGATACAGATTTTACATCGACCGACGATAAAACAATAGCGAATCAATAGCCAGAATACCCAAATTTTCTGATAGGCACGAATTCCACTCGAGCTACTTTTATCCAATAATGGCGTCATTACAAAATCCTCCATCGGCGAACCGGAATAGCTTTCCATCGTCGTCGTCAAAGACAACAGCGACTCCAACCACTAATATTTCATACGAACTTTTTGCACCTCGTGCGACGGCTCAAGTATCCAGATTGTCACGAATTGCTGCGTTAACTGCTGGTCCAACAACAACCTTCGGTACTAAAAAAAGTAGGAACGACGAACGACCTTCCTCTGGGAAAAATTCGGAAGAATACACTGTACTCAAGGCAATGTCTCCCCCCGGTTCATCTTCTGTAACTATTTCTCTTTCATCGAATGAAATAGAAAACAATACCACGGAGGTTGCCTTGGAAAAGGCGCTCCAAAATTCCGATCATATGACACGTCTACTTAAACACACGACTTCTCTACGTTTGGCACTTAGAGCCTCAATAAACATTGCCGAAGATATCTCTAATCGCCATGCGGAATTGATTCGACATTCAGGAGAACTCTCCGCGGCGGCTGATCGTCTACAAAATGAACAAGAAATGTTGAATCGTCACGCAAAGGAGATCGGTATGCCGCTCAAGCATTATGATGCCGTGGATAATATTGGTGTTTTGGTTGGTGTCTTATTTAGGGGAAAGACGGTTGTACGTGGCCTTGCTAAGATAAAAGTTGATGATGATAATTTTCCTTCTGTACTCAATCAAATTGATGATGCTGTCGAATTCTTTGCGAGAGAAAGTGGAGGTAAAGAAGCTTTAGATGCAGAATTGAAGCGTCAACGCAGAGCTAGTAGGAAGGAGTCGCTTGAGACCAGTGGTAGTATTGAATATTATCGTAGATCTCTTGCTTTGCAAGATGCGGCTCTTTATCTTATTCGCGAAGCTGTGGTAGATCGTATTTCTACAACAACAGCCCAGGTTGCTAGTGCATTGAATATTCCAAAGATACCAATTGCTGCAGACAAACTTGAAGCTTCTCTAGTATATACAAGGTTCCACGGTATTTCGTCGAGAAGTAATCGTCTATTGTGTTTGGTTCGGAAACGTTTGCATCGTGGAGAAGCATATCATGAGCTATTGCAATCATGTCGAACTACATATTGTAATTCCCGTGATTCTTTACTCAAGACGACGATTCGAGCCCATATGGACAAACTGAAAGATCAGCATGGACTTGTCGGAATGACGCGGATATCAAGTGTATTTCTAATTCGATTATGTACTGTCGAGACTGCGTTGTATCTAGATTTCTTCGGGGACAAAAAAGAAGTTCTCAAAGAAGATAAAGAAGCCGAAAATGACGACAACAAGAATGATCCGTCTAAAGTAGATCCATCGAAAGGGATCACAGCCTTGGCATCGCGTGTTGTCAAAGAGGACGGAACTTACTACGATAAAGACTTTCAGGCATATTTAGCATCCTTGGCGTCGGCACTTCACCGGACGGTTCGTCGTGGACTTGTAACAGTCCTAGATCTGGATACTCTTTGTCAAATTGTGAGCGTACTCCGAGAGGAGCGATCTATGGCTAGCTCGTCCCCAACTACCCTTGCTGCCGCTCGAGCAATTTCCAGCGTCATCGAAGATGCGCAAGAACGTCTTATATTCTGTGCTACAAACTCCTTGACCAAAGAAGTCATTCGATTCAAATCCTTACCGAAAGATTTAGATTACCCTAACAAGTTAGAGAAAGGCTCCGAAGAATCATCATCAGAATCGAGAGCAGACGCCGAAGATGATGCTGTGCAAAAACAACTTCAAGTGTACGAATCATGGTTTCCCCCAATGAGAAGTGTCCTGAGGATTTTGTCAAAAATATTCCGAGTCGTTGAACCTAAAGTATTTGAAGATATTGCCCTGCAGTCAGTTCAATCTTGTACACGATCTTTGGCTGATGGTTCTAAATATATCGAAAAGCGAAGTGGAACAATTCACGCTGATTTGTTTCTCGTCAAACATCTTTTGGTACGTTAGAAAACCAATATATGAAAAAGAAGTCGTATTGATATTCTTCGTTAATATGACTCTAACATCCACATACTAACCTAAGATATTTCCTCCTTACCTACTTTTAGATTTTACGTGAACAGCTATCTCCATTTGATATTGACTTGCGTTCTGTCGAGCGGCAACTCGATTTTTCTGATGCTGGCAAGGCCGTCTCTCGGTTCTTGGCTAATCGAAATAGACGACTCTTTTCTATGAGCACAGAAAACGCGTTGGTTACGTTGTTACGAGAGGGTTTATCGACGAATGAAGAATCTGTTGATTCAAAACGGGACTTAGAAGAGGCACTCCGAAATGCATGCAATGAGTTTATTGATCACACCTGCAATTCCTTCGCAAAGGATGTGATCGACATTGTCGGTAAATTAGAAAGTTCGACACCCGAAAGCTTGAATGATAGTTCCTCCTTTTTCGATGCTAACAAGATTCAAGAGGTTCTCACCAAAACTCTGGATAACCTTGAGTCAAAGGCTAAGGAGGTTGTGAGCCAAATGGCGTTATATTTGGATAACCCTACCACCCAGAGCATTCTACTGAAACCTGTTTCAAAAAAGATATCTAAAGGAACAGAAGAGATCCGAAAGGCAGTCAACGAGATGACCGATGGAAATCTCGGTTGGGATGTGACTATTCGAGCAGACGTTCTTCGCATTATCGACGACCTTGAGAAGTGTGTGAAGAAAATTGGAAGAGCATCAAAGTAAATAGTTTGTGGAATTTTGCCTTTATTCAATTTGTATTATATGTTTATTATTGACTAATAGCTGTTGAAGTTCTACTGGAATTTATTCAATCTATCACAAAAAGAAATAGCACCCGCTGCAATATGATACAACGCAATCATTTTCCAGTCGCCTCTATAGTACAAATTCAATGTAACTTTAAATTCAATCTATCATAAATGCCATATATCTTTTAATAATACGCACGTTCTAGACGAAAAATTGATGTTTACCGATAGGGACTGTTTAATGTTAATACAACCCATCCCACCCTGACATCTACTGTACTCTGATAGATACATTTAGATTCCTAGCAATTCTTTGAGTTTTCCTGCCTTAGCAGCGGATTGAGTATCATCATTCCCTCCGATATGTTGTTGTTTAACAAAAACGTTAGGGACAGATTTTTGGCCTGTCATCTTCATCAATGCCGCTTGTAGATCAGGACCATCATCACCCATTTCATCCATTTCGTGAACAACAAAATCTACACCCATTTCTGTGAATAGATCTTTGGTTTTCGTACAGAAAGGGCAATAAGATTTTGAGAACACAACAACCTGTTTTGATAAAAGGAAAGGAAAACCGAATGAAGTCATTAAAATACAAAGTGAGAGGAAGAAGAAATAGTCAACCAGCAGTTTTTTAGATATACCCACTAGTATGAAGAGAAGTATTGGGAGAGATTTCGTAGATCATTATTAGCTCTTACATCATTCGAATCGATCTCGGATTGTGCAAATTCATCAGGAACCATTTTAAGAGCCGATGTCGAACGACATGTCGATTGTGCAGCACCGTGTGGAGTGAAAGCTGTTGCCGTCGCAACGAAGCTAAGAAGTGTGAGAGGAAAAAGTTTCATTGTTAAATGTTATTGTACAATTTTATGGATTTATGATGTATATTCAAAAACTATTATGTCGATGCTGCTGTTGTTGTTGATCTTGTTGCCTTGTTGTTTCCTCCTTTGTTGCCGTGTCGCCGCCGTTCATGTGGCATCTCGAATACGATTACCTGTACATAAGATACAATTACAGTACATGCGTTGCACGTGTTATGAGTCAGTCCCAAAGTGTTTTTAAATGATTTAATCACGCTTCATGGCGCGAAAAAAAAGAAACTAAAGTATGCCAAAATACCTTCAAGCTGAAAGTAAAGTGCCAACAGAAACTTGGATCGACTACAGTAGCTGATCGACTTCAAACTTCAAACGATGATCTAAACAAAATCATGCGAAACATCATCATATAAAATAAAACACATCCATTTAACCTTTGCATGCGGATCAATGCTGAAGATGAATACATTGGTGCAGTCGAGATATACTTGCCTATGGGCGCTTAACTTAATACTCTTAATTTTTCTTAGCTCATCATTCTTTCATGGTAACATAACTATCGAGGCTTTTGTGCCTCATGATTCGTTATCGTCGCCGTCGATACGATCAGCAACGACGGCGATCTCGATGGGCGGAAGGGATATTAATCATATTGTCGTGACGTTGACTCGAGAAGATGGTAAAAATGAAAAGCTAAGGGAAAAAATTGAAGAAGATAGTGAACTTATGAATCAGGTTGATCTATTAGAAATGCCATGTATTGAACATGCCGATGGTTGTGACTACGAAAGTCTCGCTCCTACCCTACTATCCCAACGATGGGATTATATCGCAATCACATCACCAGAAGCTGCAAAGGTCCTAGCATCAGCTTGGGATGGTGTAAGAAATGACCCTCTTCCCGTGGTGGCAGTTGGAAAAGCAACTGAAGCGAGACTTCGAGATTCTGATATACCTGTTACATTTGTACCCTCTAAGGCAACTGCTAAAACCTTAGCAGCGGAGCTGGAACTAGTATCTGGGAAAAGTTCGACCAATGTATTATATCCAGCATCAGCTAAAGCAAAGACAACGTTACAGGATGGTTTGACTGAAAGGGGCTTCACTGTGACACGATTAAACACATATGACACTATCACAGCAACATGGGGAGACGACGAAAAGAAGTCATCGGATAAGGTACAGGTCGCATGCTTCGCTAGTCCTTCTTCCGTGAAGGGATGGTTAAAAAACACGGAAAATAATACCAGAGTCCTTGCAGCATGTATTGGTGAAACTAGTGCTACTGCGTGTAAAGAACTTGGATGGGAGGAAAATCAAATCTTCTTTCCGGAAAATCCAGGATTGGATGGATGGGTTGAGGCCATTCATAAGGCAATAGAAGTTTCCAAGAAGGAATCATATTCTATGTAATAAAGTAGAAAATCTGAAGCTTTGAAATAAAACATCAATAAACATGCAGCAATAAATGGGAACATTTGAGTCACTGGTGCATTTTGGATTTTTGTTCGATACGTTCGATGGTAGGGCCAATTGCACCGAAATCATGATCATGTATTTGATCAAAAATCTTGACATCCCAAAGATATTACGAGAGCTAAAATCGAAAATGGAAATATATATACATATATACGAATATTCTTGAGCTATATTACTTATCGAACTTCGGCAGAGCAATTAAAGTTTTCTTTTTCGCAAGCAACGCGATTGAATGTATGGTTTTACACTATGATCATTTTAGTATGGATTAACACGCAAATTCCAGTTACTTTCTTCCACTTACTAGCTAGAAAATGACATTATCGTCACTACATTTTTATGTTTAGTTGTGCCTTTCTAAAGAGGTATATTCTATCCAATGTAGGGTTTGAAAGCATAAATTGGAGTAATTTTTAAAGAAAAAAATATAGCTTTTTGTCAGTACCAATCAATCTAATTAATGGCCTGGAAACAATGGAAAGAAACGGAATTTCCAATCCGGCTCCATACCATTTTGAAGTGCATAATGTTAGTTCCAGTTATTTGTATACCATGCAGTATATTAAATATATTCACCCACCGTAAAACGAATGTCACAAAAAAAGCTAAACGACGGACGGACGTCACCACAAAAACTTTATATGATTGCTGATAATAAATCGAAGATTCGTCTTTCATGGTGCAATTTGAATTTAAATTCGACGTCAATTCTCGACGCGACGAGAATGCTGAAGCATAGAATGCGACAATGCAAAAATCGAAAGGGAGAGTATAAGTTACACGAATTACACAACTTCAAAACCAGCGACAAATGACAAGTAAATTAGCTTCGAAGGGTCCACTGATCATTGCCTCCAGTTGTGTTTACGTTACCGCCTGCTATATTGGTTACTCTGCTATACAAAGAAACAAGGAAGATTATGACGAAACATGTAAGGTTGTTGCAGATGGCAAATTTTCATTTATAACAAATCCTAAGAGGAATGAACAATATCAGAATGTTGCAAAAAGTTTTGATGATGAGATCGGAAGAGATGAGTTTGTTATGGGTATCAACATGTTACGTAGATCGCTACTTTATTTCCATGCTAAGGGTACGGTCCTTGAAGTAGGAGCGGGGACCGGTAGAAACATTGGCTTTTATCCAACTTCCTGTGATCGTGTTTTAATGGTAGACGCATCTGATAAGATGCTTGGTGAAGCAAGGAAGAAAATTATGGATCTATCTACAGAGCATGCACCAAATTTTGCATGCAGCGTAGGAGATAGCTCAAATCTTGAGGATTTCCCTAACCAGTGCTTTGATACAGTAGTGGATACATTTGGACTGTGTAGTTACGACGACCCAGTAGTTGTGCTAAGAGAAATGAAACGAGTGTGTAAACCTGAAGGGAAAATCTTGCTTCTAGAGCACGGACGCTCTAAAACCTGGAATTTTATTACAAATCACTTAGACAAGAACGCCGAACGACATGCAAAAAATTGGGGTTGCGTATGGAACCGAGATCTTGATAAGATATTGGAACAATCTGGTCTTAAGGTGGATACCTTAAACACCTGGCATTTTGGCACTACTTATTACATAGGTAAGGATTCTGATGCTGATACTGATGCATATGCATATGCATATGCACCTCCAATTCTATATGCAACAAACCATGCGTTGAACCAAAATTGTTCGATTTTATACATTGAGCCATTATGTCGATAAGCGACTTGTTCTCACTAAAATTCCCACACAACAACTATTTGTTTCTCAATTATTCTATACTTTTCTTATCTTATTTTCTATATACACACACACACATATATATATATATATATATATATAGTGTGTCGTCCCGATGATAATATAAGCAACTAAGCTCAGCCATGATACTTTTGCTCAATTTTTAACGTCAATTGTTTCGATTTTTTGACCATAATTTTGACCATATGTTTATGGCATTGTATTAATTGAAGAAGGATCGCACGAAGATTGAATCGAATTGACTGGAATTAGTTGATCATCTCGTGTATATGAAAACAATTAATTCGATAATAATGGTGATAAACTGAAGACCTCTTATACTGTACTACGAGTACTACTGGTAGTACTACTGGAATGTTCAATATTATATTCATAATATGACCAGTATGATGTTTGATTAAAGCGTACACAGATTTCAAATGGTGTTGTTATCGTCAATATTTTTCCTTTTGTTTTCCTAAAGTAATATAAAATTCAACGGTTCATACTACGTAGTATTCTCGAGCAACCATTAATTTTTGACAAAACTTGTTTGAGTTCACAAATTCAGAACTGTAAAAAATACTTAGCGAAAGATTTATTCACTTGATTGTATCAAGCAAAAAGATCGTGCAGATAGATAGAAAAACAATATGATGACAATAATATTTCTTTTATAATGATTATTATCTTAGATATTATACAATGACTGTCCAGATATTATATTTTACTTGTTTTTTTTATAACAGGAGCAAATAATAAGAAACTTAAACAAAGCTCAACCTGACCAAAGAAGTCATTCTTTTTTATTTATTTACATTTAATGCTTCTCTTGGGAAAGTCGCATCGAACCAAGTAGTAGGACGAAATGAATTGAGAAATAATGAATGGGATACAACTTGCTTCTGTATAATTGAATATAATTTCATTCAAAAGCTCATACTTCTATGTCGATTAGCATTCGTATCGATATCCATACCGTCCATGGTGTTGTTATCTACACCAATGAACTGATCAAGAATTCCCCCCGATAATCTTCTTCTCATTGGTACGTGTGTATTTGACGATGAAGATCCTTGTGATGCATTATTATTATTATTAAAATTATTACCACCGCCTGCAAGTGTCCCCATTGCGGTGAGAATTGAAGGTTTCACAGATCGTGGTACCTCGTAATTAGCTGATCTTGCCTTTTTGGGTGAAGCAGATCCAAATTGTTGTTGATGTTGATGATATTCTTGTGGTGGTAATGGCGGTGATACTAATGGTAATGAAATTGATAACGAATGTGATCGTGATTGGATTGACGTCGTTGCGCTAGACGCCGCTGTTGAATCCTCACTTCCGCATCTACCGCGTTTCATAGAAGAATTTGAAGTCGACGATATTGGTTGTCCTTGAGACGCCGTCGTCCTCAGCTGCTGTTGCTGATTATAGTGAGCGTGAAGGAATTCCTGCTGTTGCTGTTGCTTTTGCTGATGTAACTGCTGCTGATGTGACTGCTGCTGCTGCTGATAATGCAGCAGGTTCAATCGGTCACCCATCAGTGCTATGCCACGTTTTGTCTTACTAGTATATTCAATGTAACTAATAAGGTAACTAGTTGTTTCTGTTGTACTTGTAAACAGAAATGATTACAAGTTTAGAAGTAAGTGTGCTTATTTTTAAAAGGCACGACATATCACATACTCAATACTGTAGAGGGTTTTACTCAGCTTTCATTTTCTTTGTACGTACAATGTACCTTGTGCAGTTTTCCTACGGTAGTTAACAATTTTAGAAATTCGCTCTTACATAGTCTGTGGCCTAATTATAATTTTTACATATCACGGATTCTATTGCCCCCTTCCCTTTTCATAAATAGTCGTTAATAAGCGTTTAAGACACGACACGTGTGCGAAATCGCGTAAAAAGCTAACATAAATTTTCAAATGCAAATGAGCGGCATCATCACAAAGAAGGTTTGCTGTCAGTTTTAAAGTTTTGTAGTTTTTGTTTCTACGGAATTCGTGATCTTTCATTTCACATCACCATCATGTCTTGCTAAAAGAGTTGCATATACGGTATTGTCACGCGTTTCGAACCGAACAAAGCAACAAAGCAAACAAGAATGGCATCAGGTGGGATTACGGCGCATGCGGTGAGAATCAATGCAGGGGAGGACCTTGTTTCATCGATGAAAAAGGCTGCTATGTCTGCTATGGAAAGATCTGGTACATCATCTGCATTCGTTATGACAGCTGTGGGAAGTCTTGAATGCGTTACACTAAGAATGTCGAACCATACCAAGGAGGATGGGTCCTCTTGTAATGATATAAAAGAATGGAAACAGAGGCTTGAAATTATTAGTTTAGTAGGAACATTTGATCCAGAAGGATTTCATTTGCATATGTCAGTATCTGATAAAAATGGAAACGTTTTTGGTGGACATCTAATGGCTGGAACAATATTCACAACTCTTGAAATCGTTATTGGTGCAATTAAAAATGTAAATTTTTCTCGTTTGCATGATCCTGCTACTGGATTTAAAGAACTTGCTGTTCATCCAAAGTAAATTTAAAGATAGAATATAATAAAATTATTACTATTTTTATATATTGTTAGGTACTGTACGAGTCGCTTTTGACTTGTCGTTGTATGATATATTCAATATGGTAAAGATCGAAGAGCCATTTTTATTTTTCGCCCCATTGACAATAATCTTAGATTATAAAGTCTTTGGGAAGACTTAACCGTTAAATGTGAAATGTGACATGGCATGATCAATTATAACAATCGCGGATTTCTCGTGAGTTTTCATAAAATATTATCGCTTGCAGAATTTAAAAGACCAATATCGTAACGAAGTAGCACGCTGGTTGGTTAGTAGCGATACGGTAGGTAGAAGGACCAATACGCCGAAAATCATAGATAAATTAGGATTTGTTTTGGGGATTCATTCCATCTGTAAAATAATAGTAAAAATGATAACAGAAGTAAATGAATCGAATCCAGTCTTCTTGACGTTGAATGAATAATGAAATAACTTCCCATTCTACTCTCCCGATGACTTAGTGTTTTCTGTATTGAGAGAAGTTCCAAATCCTCCCCAAGTGCTTGTTCCAGTAGATAAAGAGAGAAATGTTGCAGGAACTCCTCCATTATTGCTCGTCCCATTGGTGAATGCACCACCCCAATCATGATTGCTCCCTTCGGAATTGCTCGCGCCCCACGTAGCACCTGACTCAAAGGCAAAAATATGTGAATTCTTTGCCGGACCATTAAGTGCTGGTTCCAATGCGAGTGTTGTTAAATCAACCGCATTTAGGCCGTCAGAGGGATCGAGAGACGGTGACTGCATCATATGGTCCATGTTCAATGCCGGATCAAACCCAAGACCAAGCTTTTAGAGATAGAAAATATGATAGAGTGAGAAAGTAGTACCAAAGGAAATAAAGCACATAAAATCAACTAGAAAAGTATACTCACTGGTGCATCGTCATCATCGTCTTCTTCTTCGTCATCATTGTGCTCGTCTGAATTTCTTACTGATGAAAGTGTAGTTTTTTCACGTTCGGCTGGTGCAATAGCTCTATGAGTTGGAGCAAATTCCCTAGCCGTTGCCTGCAATGTCGGTGAATCTTCAACTCCCGTAATTAACTCAATCTTATCGGTAGATTTAATCCAGTCATGTTTTGGTTCTTTTACCTTCGACGAAATACGGAAGCCGGTTTCAAGGGTTAGGTCATTCTCATGTTCCATAACATTCGAATTTAGAGACCTTTCATGATTCATCGAATCGTAGTTGATCATGTTTTCTTGTTTCGGTTCCTTCTGACTGTCAACATAATTTGAATACACCTCCGAGTTCTTGACTCGGCCACCAGGAACTGAATGGACACCATACCCAAGATCCCCTTCGCATCCATCTACACAGTAGAAGCCTCCCTTTTTGTCTCGGGAATAAAGTACACCACAAGTCCGGGGGAGTTTTCGTGGTTCAGTAATTTTTACCTTCCTGGTATCTGATTTCAAAGTCGACGAAGCCTCACCACCTACTCCTTTACCACGCTGGTTCATAGAATTAGTATCCTTACGAATTTTATTCTTCCTCCCACCCTTATCATCGGCAATTAGATCCTTCTTGGAGTGTTTTTCTCGAGGATTTTTACCACCCTTCTTTACACGTTCTTTCCGATTTTTTGTAGAACTTTCTTCTCGCGCATTTACGTCAACCATTTTCCCACTCTTAGGATCAAAAAGCATTCTAGGTGTCGCGCTTGCATTACGATCACCACGGTCGCGGTCGTCGTAACTAGCAAGTTGGATCACAGCCTGCCTATCGAACGATTCGGGATCAGCGGAGTATGTACCTTGTTGAGGTTGGGCTCCATTTTGTACCACAGACGGTGACAGAGGCAACGATTGTTTTTTATTGTTTAGTTCGGGTTTCTTTTGAAATTTCTCCTGTTTCGTGGACGTTGATCCAGTAACCAAAGCGCTGTAGCTCTTAATACTAGGTGCATTTGGATCGTAGAGCGTTCGTTGTTGGTTACTTTCTCTTTTTTCCGAAGACACGGTTCCGTTTTCTTTCTTTCTATTGTTGAGTTCTTCTAACTGGAAGCTTGAAGGGCGACTGCTACTTTCACCACTACTAGTATTGTTCGTCATTTCGGATTCTTTATCAGCTCTTTCTTTTTTCTTCGCTGCCATCTTCTCCTCGAGTTCTCTCAGTCTCTGAGCAGCGCGTTCTTTTTGTTCCCGCATTCGATTTTCTTCTTCATCGCGCCTCTTTTCAGCCCGTTCTCTGGCGATTTTTTTCATGACAACTCTTTGATCAACATCGTTTGCTTCATCTACAGCATTTTCATTTCCAGCATCACCATCATTATTATTAGCCTTCAGATCTTCCCGACCACCGTATTCGTCCCAATTGGAGGTGGCGTGAAGGTTATCATCGTTGTTCCGTTCTTTCTCTTGTAACTGCCCCTCCTGGTTATTACTTTGATTAGAATTATCAGCAGCAACCTTTTCTTCTGTAACAAAATGTACTTCGTGTGAGCCGGTGTCAACATTCCCTTTGTTCACAACAGGGGGCTCGTGCACTTCATGTTGTAGCTCTTGCGTGCTTTGCAATTGTTCCTTTTCAGCCTTATCAGCCTTTTCAGTAACACCCCAAGCGTCCGGTTGTACTTGAGATTCCAATCTAGAAGCGCCAAAACCTCTTATAAGTGCATCATGGGTAGAATTACTAAACTCAGTATGAAGGCCTAAACTTGAGGTTTTCGTGCTTGTGTTTTGCGTAGATTTGCTGGAAAGAATCCCCCCAGTGTTGCTTGTAGAAGAAAGTCGTTTCGTCGAAAGAAGTAAGTATCCATTTTTCGATGAGTCTTTTGGTTTGCTTTGTCCCTGTACGACTGGAGCAACCGGTGGGGCCGTGAGTTTATTGAGATTTTTGCCATACTTCTTCTTCGTCGTCGTCGTCGTATCGATGGGTGTGGTGGTCGTGGTAGCTGTCGCTGTAGAGGCCGATTGGGTCGTAGTAGCGTGCGTTAATGAGTTCATGAGGAAGCTGTGTTTCTTCCAGGTTAATTTAAAGTGACGAAGGAACTAGTGATTTGCTTTCGGTAGTTCGTTGCTGTATTCGATTTGGATTGATCAAAAAAAGTATATAAAAATGGATCACAGTAGACACACCCGCGTAGACTTTGTACTGAGTTTTACGCACGATGAGTTTCTTCTTTTGAACCCGAAAATTACCGTAGCGATTAACTCCGAATAAAGATCGCGACCCAATCCTCGGAAAGAGATGTTATTTTCCGCCTTCCAAGTTAAATAGGGCCTCGTATGATGTCTCTATGCCTCGATGGTAGTTTTCAGAGCGCTGTATGTGGAACGGTTCATTTGTTTGTGTTCCCAACACACTTCATCTAATATTTATATCAGTTTATGAAAAGCAAGTTTTTCACCACGCGAATAAAGGCGTTATTCATTATTGCGCGTAGGCGTGAATTTGAGATTCCGTTTTACGCGTTATTGTTGCTACTGGTGGTTATGACGAAGGCTGCAATGCTGCAGTAGATATCATTTTTTTGTTACCAATGTTTAGTTCCCAACATCGATCATGATGAACAATGAAGATTCTACCTACGTCCTATACGTCGATCATCAGGGGCATCCCGCCCCTCTGTCGTTATGCTATCATGCGACTGCCTCAAGGAAATTGACGTCGTCGGTTGATCGACCTTTTCCGTCATCCATTACAGAGGTTGATTCTGCCTACTGCCCCCAATGTCTATCTTTTCATGACGCTAATACAGCCAGCAATCTTGGATTTTGTCCAAAAGCGACCTGCCAACTTTGTCCCTTGTGTCGATCGGTTTCGTCTATTACCGCAAAGGACTCTATTTGTTTTTATCAATGCGGACGGTGTGATTGGAATTCGAAGATATGTGATATACAAACCTCTCTTGTCACTTCCAACGACAATGGAAATATTAGTTTGGAAGAAGTTGAAAATGCATCAATCGAACTGCTCTCTCAATATAAGTCACGAATAGAAGAGCGAAATCGGTCGGCTGATGATCACTTCAATTCCATGCAAAAAACTCTCATTGGAATTGCTAAAGATCATGTCAAAGGTCGTAGGTCTACTACCTCCAGTGGTCGATATTTTTCGCAAGCGCCAGTAACGAAACGTAATGAAAATGACGATCTCAAGGTTTGGTCCGTTCAAGCCTTGGAAGATTCGCAACGTACACGAGAAGAAAATTTCATATCATCAATCAGTGAACCAACTGGAGGAACACATATAGAAAGGATTTCACTTGACGCAGGAGAAGAAGAAGATGACGACGAGCCCCTCTTTCATCCGTCATTTCAATTATTATCTACAGAAATCATTTTGTCTCAGGAAAATGGAGGAAACTTACCAGGTTCATTGGAAACATTATTGCCCCATCCTATTCCCTTACGTCCTAGAAAGTCAAGAAGATGTCGTGCAGAAATAGCAGAGAGTCGTCCAGGTATACTGGTAAAACCAAAACTGAATCCTCTTGAGGGTGACTCTAGTCTACGCACAGGACATGGTCAGTGGTGGAAAAAGGTGTGTTATTGTTACAAACTGATATTTAGAAGAAGAAAAAAATCACGCGAATTTTGTTTTCAATTCTTATTCAATTCTATGATCATTGTTTATCTTTAATAATATAATTGCAGGATTCAAGCGCTATTGAAGTATTGCCTCGGGTCCGTGTTTCTATTGATGCATCTGACGGAAACCGACATGCTTTCCTTGTCAAAGTATCCAATCCTACGCTGGGAATCATTCGATTGCGATTGACATCTTCCACTTATTCGGGGGAACGAATTTGGGATAGTACGACTATAACTACACCCTCGTTGGAAAATTTACTTGTCGACCCCCTAACTAAAGTAACTCTTGATGCTGAACTTGATACCGATGTTGCAAAAGAAATTATATCTACCGATGTGTGTGAGCTGGAACCAGCAGAAGATTCCTTCCTGGTGTTAGGGAATACGACATCGAATGATGTACCAGAAGCGGTTCTCACGTGGGATGCTGGGGATAGACTGTCTAATTCTGAGGTTTCAGCTGAATTTCCGGCAACTTTACGTAAGATTGGAGAAAAGGCATCGGTTGCATGGTTTGAGCTTGTGATAGTAGAACCCTCCACTGATCCTGGTGTACACTGTGCAGTGCCATTTGCTATGGACATTCAAGTGGGTGACGGTTCGTGGGAGTCTTCTCTCATCCAATCTCAAGCTAGCAACGAAGAAGAATCTAAAGATTTTGTTTCATTTGATTTAGTTCTAATTTGGGATAAGTTTGATTGATTTTTCTTGTTCAAACTAAATTTACAATTTTTATCCTTATAAAAGTCAAAAGAAATCTAGCAAAATAGAATTCTTGATCAATGCAATATTATTCTGTACCAATTTAGCATTGGAACACGCCACAACAGTGTATTAAAATACAAAGACTACGACCACTCCAGATATTATTTTCTACCTATTGTTGATGTGTGACGAAACGTCTTGGTAGTGCTTTCTAATATACCAAATGTTTTGTCTGTAAAAAAGCACAAAGCTCATCATACATTTTAAAAAATGAGGATAAAATCTCGTATCTATTGCGTCATCGATTTTTCAAAGAATTCGGTTTCCCGTGCACTCCGATAAAATTCGAAACCGATTTTAATTTTTTTGTGTATTTGCTGTAAGAAACAAGAAACACAACATAATAAGCAACAACAAGCAACACTGACAGTATCGAAGAATGGATTTTCCTTCCAGACTCGAGAAAATCGACAGGAAGCTGAGAAATAAATGGAATGATGAAATCGAGGAATTTTTGGGGAAACCGCCATCATCGTCGAGCGATGTAATTCCGTTGAAAGAGTTTGAATACGATGCAGTGAAAGCATCGTTAGAAGCAATAGCACTGGAGCTGCAAATAGAATTGACGGCCTATAATACGCAGGACGAGACAGATACAATCGATGAATATATAGGAGTCGCGGTTAGGACAGGGAAAAATCTTCTTCGTTGGTTTATTCAGATTTATCTGGAACAACGACGGGGTCGTCGGGAGAGTGGTTGCACAATTGATGTACTTCGATCTACTGACATTCTAAGCAGTATAGTCGGTATCTTGAAATGGAGCGTCGACGATACAAAGGAGAATACGAAATTAGCTCGCGATTCTTCACTATTTATTTTCTACGCGACGTTCGCTCAATTTCCTGGAGATGAAATTGCTTCCAAAGGAATCAATCATCTAATCAGCGAACTAGCATTTCCAAGTTTATCTCTTGAAATTCTGATGAATACTAACTCGGTAGCTTTAGCTCTAACCTTGGTTCGTAACCTTCACTCAATGGCTGTCTCTTTCCCGGGCGCTAAAAAAGTCATCCTTGCCACTCAAATTCAATGGGATCCATCTACGGCTATAAAGTCAGCCCCTTGGGCTCCGGGGGAACCTTCCACAGTCAACTTAAGTCTATCATGTTTAGAATTGATGAAATGGTCACTGGACGCGCCTTCATCTTTCCCAGATATATATCCCGAAGATAAACGAGCCGAATTGGTCATTGAAATCCTCAATCTTTTCTATGCCTTGCGTAAAGGTCAAGAATTAGTTGGTACCACCACGAATAACTCTGCTTTAGCTAATGCAGTAGTTAGGATATTACGGTTGCCATTTCCAGTACAAACCAATGATGAAAATGACAGTGAGAATAACAATGATATTGTTGTCAAACGAATCGAACAATGTAAATTATCAGCAATTTCGATACTAATGGATTCGGACGCCTCCTTCGGCGAGTACATGCTTGAGATCGGCTCTCTTGACGCACTGTTGCAAATTTTTCAACGTCAGGTTGATTCTATTGTTGACAATACAAGGGTAGATAGCGCTGCCACAGCGGCCATAGTGCCGATATTGGCAGTCTTGAATAAATACTCAATGGCGAACTCTGATGTTCAGCAACAGGTGAAAGCATTTGTTTTTCCAAGTGAAACAGAAAAATTGTATCAACAAGCAGTAAAAGAAAATAGAAAAACCAAAATGAGTCCTGTAGATGCACCCAAGGACTCATTGCGCGGGAAACTTGTTATGTTGTTGTCGTGGGTAGACGGGTACATCAAACGATGCTCTGCTGAGTTAATGTGGACGCTCTGTAATTCGGATTATTCTGAGTATACCTGTCGAGTTGGCATGGGAAATGCACTAACGTTGCTCAATGCTAAAGGACTTTCACCCGTGCAAATACCAACTTGATAGTGTGAATGTTTTTACTACCACTCACTCACTCACCCAACATCGAGATGAGCCAACAATATCATGTTATAATTCTTAGTGTTTCCACTAAAAACGATATGATTACAAAATTATTGAATTTGGATTATCCATAATCTTAATTGTCACTTTTTTAGTTACCTAGTAAGTTCTTTCAAAAACATTGTATCCTTGGCTCTAGTTGTAATACTTATTTAGGCCTACACTATAATGATATGATATGCTCAAATGCTATTAACTATATTACTACTTCGAAGTATTAAAGTAGGAATAATAGTAGGGCTGATTTTTTCAGTCGTGGACAAAAAAAATTGATCGCAGTGATTTCGTGAGCATTGCATGACGCATTGACATAATAGCGACAATTGTTGACTATTGAAAATCTAACTTTCGCATTGAAATGGAAAGGTAAATACGGCACTTCGACGACGAGACGATAGCTCTTCTTACGCGAAAAGAAATCGAAGCAATCGATTTGATCCACTATGCTAATTGTATCATGGAATGTCGCTGCACTTTCTACAACAGTTCAACGGATTGACAAGTATTACGGAGATTCTTCAAAACGACGGAAAGATCCGTCCGCTGTCATTGGCGATTGGCTCAAGCGCCATAATGCTGATATCTGTTGCATCCAAGAGACAAAGATGGGACTGTCATTGTTGGAAAGTCGAAACGAACCATTACGATGTGCACACGTGGATGGATACGAAAGTTTCTGGAGTTGTTGTGTCGATTCTTCAAAACGTGGCTTCAATGGTGTTGCCACATATTGTAAACAGGGAACTACACTATCTGCAGATTCAAGACCACTGAAAGACCCAGTTCTTGACGATCAGGGACGGTGTGTCATGACCGATCATGGGCGTTTTGTGTTATTTAATGTCTATGTACCAGCTGGGGGTGGTCAACCCCTCAGTTACAAGATGAAATTCTTAAATGCATTACGACGAGCAATGAGAAATCAACGCGAAAATCATAATAAAGAAGTTATTCTAGTCGGAGATTATAACATTGCTCACACAGAAAAAGATGTATTTTGGGGAAGCCGATGCTTAGCGATTGAAGAAATTTGCCGGGAGGTCCAAGATGCACTATCGCCTCAATCACTACCCAAATGGAAACTCGATGTATCAAAAACTTGGCCGAAGATTGAAGAGATCTTAAAAACCAAGCAGACGATTTCGGTGACGACCACGAATCCTCTCACGAAAGGACAGTTTGAAAAATTCCGTATGGCAGTACAAATAGACGGCAAAAAAATCTACCTGGGCCACCACGAAGAAAAATCAGAATATTGCGAGTCGAGCTTTGATTTCACTCCCTGTTATTATGAATGTTCCGAAACGGGGGATCAAATTCTATCACGGGAAGAAAACATCGTTGCAGTGACGACTGTTGCAGAACTTATCGAAAAGATCGGAAACATTCGTTGGGACCTGGACCAACAAAAAACAATTTCATCCACAGATGGGATGGCGAGCCGAGCCTCACCTCCCAGAAAATGGCTTGATCAAATTACTGAGGAGGACGAGATGGTGGATTGTTTTCGCCATTATTATCCAAATGCACAAGGCAGATTTACGTGCTGGGACCAATCCAAAAATAAGAGGTATGAGAACCGAGGGGCAAGGATCGATTACACTCTCATTGATAAATCATTATTAGGACATCTTCAAAAGGGAGAAGTGAGTTCTTTGCGTTGCGGTGGTTGTGACGGCCGATACTGTCAAGACTCCAACAGCGAAGCTGCTTCACTTTGTGCTGCCACCGCTAATGGCCGATTTCAGCCCATTTCTTTTCAAGGGGGAGGAATCATCGAAGCATCACAGAAAGCATTGGATTCACAATTTGGGACGTCAGCGACTACACATATATATACCCCTCCATCCTTCAGTGACCACATTGCAGTTTCTGTTCTATTAGATGATTCGGTTTGTTCGTATAGTCTTGAATTGTCTGAACAAGATAAGCCAACAAGAGCAGCTCAACCTCACAAAAAAGTCCGTAACATAAACACATACTTCAGTGCAGCCGGTTCTACTTCGTCTAAACAAAAAAGTTTGGGTAAACAACCAGGAACAAAAACAACAACAAATGTGCCTCAAACTTCAGTCACGAAAAGAAAGGGCCAGTTGTCGTCTAAACAAGAAGCAGTTTCAACAAAAGTATCGCAGCCCAACAAAAAAGCTCGTCCAATAAATGCATTCTTCAGTACTGACAATTCGTCTGATAAAAGCGAGAACAAACGACAAGAAACGAAAACAACAAGATTTGTTCCTCAAAAAGTAGCTGCGAAGAAAAAGGGCCCCATGCATGCATTCCTAAAATCAAGTCGAGACGATTTTAAGAAATAGTTGATGCCAGTAGGACTACAGTATACGAACTATCATCTAAATACAAAGATTAAATGCGCAGATTTATAAGATAATAAGATAATGCGATAGCCACTCATGGTGTATTATGTTCCAGTATGTGACAAGAATCGCAAGCTAAGACGAGACGATCGCTACTCAGGGGTAGTAGTTGTTGATCATTATTCTTTTAATTTTAAATTCTTGTAGTGACACAATGGGGGTGTTTCGATCGTTTTGATCGATCATATTATATATGATATTAACTTTCACAGGATAAACTTAAATAGTAAATTATTGTACTCGAGTAATTATTGAATTGTTGCTATTATTATTAGCTGGTCGACATAATGATGCTGAGAAAAAATAGAAAAAAGGACGATCTAAATATGTAGAGACTTGTAGTCCTCTCTGCATTGCTATGTAACCAATAGAAGTCCATCCGTCAACTTTTAAGTCGAATTCAGGATCTATCTCCGAATCACTATCAGGATAATTATAGTCTTGTGAGCATATCAACAAGAACTAATCTAGACTTCAAAAATTTAAATAGAATGAAAGATACCACTTTTATTTTAAACAACACCGGACCAAAATAAATGGTTGATGAAGATGATAGAAAAAATACACATAAGGCATATATACATATCATATATATATAACTCATAATATATAGTAGGATATATTATAATATAGTAGTACTACAGTATATAAATTATTTCTTAACTTCATAAAATAATTGTACTAACTTAGTCTTATAATTTTGTGATTGAAGTTTTGGGGGGAAAAGCTTCCAGGTGGATCGACGATTTGATGATTGATGAAATTGATAATTGATTTTCATTCTTTCGATCGACCCAACATCAAAAATAATCAAAACAACACCAACAATTCCCATTGAAGTAGAGAGAAAGAAAGAAAAAAAACGCAGCAAGATGATGAAGCCAATTAAAAAGAACCCCATCCTTACATTTGTCTCGTTGGCATCATTATTGACGATTGCCAATGGATTCTCCACAAACATAAACTTGCCGAAACAGAAACAGATGACGACTCTTATGAGAGTAGCAACCGAAACCGAGGTTACAAACGATTTTGGATCTGCTATGCCCGCAACTGTTGAAGCTGTTGATCCTCATGTAACTATTGGTGTCGAACCTGATGATCTTGCAATAGGTATCGATCCAGTTAAATTTTTGGAATTGATAGGAACGTGAGTGTCCATTATGTTACGTTATATGATACGCTATAATATTATATCTGAAAGAAGAAGAAAAAAATGCAAAGATAATGGCGTTCTTTTCCTAGTCTATTTGTCTGATCTTTTTCTGTTTTCTTCTTCTTTCATTTCGTCTAAATTGATACGTCGTTCTGCATTTCAATGTTCACAAAACAATCCAATCGGATGTGAACAGAAAAGAGGATTTGAAGGAAAAATTTCAAACTGATAATAAGTCGTGGGATGCAGTGCGTGTCGAAGAAGAAGCTGTTAGGTATATGATGGATTGTGAGAATGTCAACATGTATTTAAAATATCTACAAGATAGAAATGAAAATCCTGAAAAATATAGAGCGGAAGCTTTGGAAAATGAATTGTCATTATCCAATCCAAAGACAGTAAGTATTAATTATGATGAGTGTTTGGCAAAAGAAGGAGGAATGATACTTATGTTCGATGTATCGTTACCGCATAAGAATAAATTTGAGTCTGTCACATTTTTCTAATCCTTTCTTTTATCTATCTATCCTTCTTTCTTTGATCACAGATTGCGACGTATGCAGCCTGGCTTGTTGGCGGTGTCTCAATTGGTATATTCAGGACAGAAATTTTGGCACCAAAGCTCGCATCAGGAGAATGGCAATTACCATCATTTATGTCTATGAACTAATAATAATACGGCTTTATATAGATACTGACATTACTATTACTTCAAAAGCAACAAACATACATGATTATAGATGATGGTATCGACAGCATCCATCAATATTCATCCATAATTTTAGGTTGACAATTAATCACCTCCTGTCATCATCGTAGTTCTTCTTCCTTGTACTCGCTTTGGCATTATCTCGCACACAAAAAAGTGTGTGCGAGGTGTATATTATAGTTCCCCTCCATTAGATCAAAGCATTTTGGCGAAACTTTGCCGCTGTATTATTCATAATAAGATAAATAATCTTTTCATATTGACATATCGTAAATACTTGTATATTCCAATATGACTACTTCGTATAGTCATCACGTTATATGGCTCAGCTATACTAAATAATAGTATATTTTATGGTGACTACTATCATTATTTGCTTGTATTATCCCCCCCCCCCCCACACTGTAACTATTGATTTGTTAATAGCAAAATCAGTAATTTTTCATTAACAAAAAAGTGCGCGCATTTTTTTCAAGCGGTTCCAGCTGGAACAACGGTGATGTGTCTGTTTGTTGCTTTTTTTCAATTCAACGTCGTCGTTCAGTTTCATCTTGAATTTCTCTACACTTGTTGTCCTCAACGTTGTGAGAGCTCTTGACATTCCATCGGCAATCAGTCTAATAAGAAGGTAACGAGTATTAAGCATCGAAAACGAGCGAGGAAGAAGTCACGTAGTAGAGAAGGAGAAGATAACACCAACTATTTACAAGCAAAATGAGGAATATGTTCACTCTGCCGATTGCTGTCACATCGCTGATAGTAGCGACATCAATTCTCACAGTTGAAGGTTTTTCAATATCTTCTCGAACAGTGGCATTATCACCCTCTTCGCCCTTGTTAACGAGGGCGCATCAGTCATTTTCACGCACATCGGGATCTCTCAGCGTGTTAACAAATCAGAGCACTAATTGTTCAAACAATGATTCAGCGGAGAGCGAAAAACGAATGGTACAGGTAGGAATGAAGAAATTCCAAGGGATAATCAAGAGAGGAACAAATCAATACATATCACAGGTAGTTCGATTTTGGATGAAATCCCGACGACCACTTCTGGCCGTATGTGCAGCATTTTTATTCTGGTTTGGTGCTGCTGGAACACACACACCTGTATCTCACGGATCTTCTGCGGTTGCATCTTCAACACCAACTGCAGCAATATCGAGAAATTTTAATATCCTCTCCCCCTCACTGGATACAATTGTTGATGGGTACGTTAAGGAACATATGTTTGATGATGATGTATACGATCCAGTCGAATCTATCTACAAAGAGGCTATGGATGATAGAGTCAAAGGTACATACCCCAGAGATCTTAAGGAGACCGCCTCCTCTGTTCTCGGTCAAAATGCAATGAAGGCCGAGAAAAAGGCATCAGGAACTGGATTTGGTGGAATGTTGGTAAAGGCTACTGGCTTTCTTCGACAAAAGGGTCTATCTGAAATGCAAGCTATTGCTCTTATCACTGGAACTTTTGTTTTTGGGGGTCCATCGATCGCCTTTGCCGGTTTTATGGTGATTGTTAATCAGAATAAGCGTTCTATGAATAAATTAATGAAGGATCGTTATGGTGACACATACACAGTCGATGCGTCAGACAAAGAAGAAGACGATGTCGATTTTCCTGATGAAGACGACGATGATGATGATGATGATGATGATGACGATGATGATGACGAGTAGAAATAAATAATAAAAGTTGTTTCCACAATATAATTCTGTCACTGCAATCGAAAGCTACGACGACAAGTAGGAATAAATAAAACAAGTTTCTACTACAATATACTTTATCGCTGACTACACGACAAAGCTATCAATTCAAAATGGGTACATTCAGGTTTTAATTTAAATAAAGACATTTAATTAACAATTTGCGGCCTTTTTAAGATTGGTCATCATTTCTTCGATTTCTTTTTCGGTATTTTTCGTGAAGGAAGTAAATCGGGAGATGTGCTTTACTTGAGGTTTTCTGTCTAAGTAAAATGCACCACCCTCCAAATCGGAACCCTTTGTTCCCATTAACCATCCAATACCCTCTGCTCCCTGCCACGTACTTCTCATGGGTTCCAAATACTTTTTGCTTTCACCATAGGCCGAATCAACCGCAGGAGTTAGCGTCCAACCAGGATGGACAGATACGGTTTTAATGTCTGGATATAGTTTAGTGTATTCTTCAGCAAGAAGTACTTGTCCTCGTTTTGCATATGCATATGCCATTTGTCCATCATATTCGGCTGTGGCATCTTCTGAATTTGTCGCCGTCGCCCAGTCAGGGAATGGTACATTATACATTCCTCCACTACTAGCAAATACAATTCTTGGATCCTCCGAAACTTTGAATTGAGGAATTAATAATTGTGATAATAAATAGGATCCTCCTAAGAAATGAGATGCAAAAGTTACTTCATTGCCCTCACTAGTTGTTTGCTTGTCATTCAGTAACACTCCACCGTTACAAACGAGAACATCGACATGCTTTTCTTTCTCTTGTAAATTTTCTACTGCCTTTCTTACAGAAGACATTACACCCTAATGATTCATTCGAGAATACGGAGAAAGATAAAAAAATTGAGCGAAGAAATTTTGTGAGTACCGTGCCTTGACCTCGTCATTGAAACTAACGAAAGGAGAAAACAGAAAAGCACTCTCTTTAATAAATAAAGGATGGTTTTATTGAACACTTACCAAATCAACAAGAATAACCTCTACCGTTTCACTCGACGTCGCCTTCATAATTTCTTCTTTTGCCTTTTCTGCTCGTTCTTTGGAACGACAAAACATATAAACGCGTCCACCTTTGGCTGCTGCGTATGTTGCTAATTCTTTTCCAATACCACTATTAGCACCAGTGATCACAACAACCTTATCTGTTAGGTCAATACCATCGGCACCTGGTTGATTGACTCCGATTGTAGAGGAATCTTGTACCGTTCCTGCTGGATAAGTAGCAAGATGTTTGAGATAACCCGTGGCCGTAAAATTCTTGCGACCATACAGATAGAATGCAGTGGATGAAATAATTTGTCCCATTTTCATTATATTTTGGTTTTTTTGAGTTGAGTTGATTTGATTTGATTCGACTATTGCGATTTGATTTGAAAGTTGCGATTTGATTGTTGCGATTTAATTGTTTATGATAGCAATACGTTATAAGTGTGAAATTAAATATATTCTGTAGTGAGTGACTTTCTGGAAAGCGAATGTACTGTACCCTGCTGTACCTTGTACTGTAGGTTCAATGTAATAGCTGTGCGTGAGAAGGGTTTGCGAATTTGTTGGTTTTGTTATCTACGATTTGTCGCCGTGCACGATTAAGCCGTCGCGTCTGACGCATTCTGAATTCATCACTCGCCTTAAAATTATACAAAATACGGACTAAAGTAACAATGTACGACTCAATCAATGGGACGTAAAACAAATTTAAACAAGATACAAAACCTGTTAGTTTTAAAAAGAACTAATTTAGCTCTAAAATCAGTCGTTTGAAAAAAGATAAAACACCGTTAATAAAGGCGCGCAAGTTGGTTAAACAGCATTTTATTGCTGAGAATATTATTTTGAAAAAGCAAGAAGATTATTACATACGTAGATAACACGTGTGGGCATAGAACTAAATAGAAAAATTAAGCAAAAAATGACCGAAATGACTATTTTGATAACGATGTCGTCTGTGTGTCGTCTGTGTATAAACGAGGGTACATTAAGGGTAAAGGTGTCTGCATATTCGCAGCACGATATATTTAGCGTAAAAAAAAGTACTCGTAAATCTTGATTCCTGCCTGAGCAGTTTTCCAAACAAAAAATAAAAACACTTGATTTTACTTGAATGTTTTGTACTTGTATGGCAGAACCTAATAATAATGAGGCGTTGATTGAACGAATACAATCACAAGAAAAAGCATTTAAAAGAAATCGATTCGTTTCGAATTGTGTTACCAGTGCCCCGAACAAGACTTTACGACAATAATAGTTCACGAATCGAGGTGTATGCAAGTATTAGTACAGTACCGCAATAGATAAATAACAAGTAGAGATATAAACTAACAAACAAAGCAACCATACAAAGTATTTACTTGCACATATTCATATATACCTGCTGCACGATTGACTGCCCTTCAAGAACACTGTAACACAAAAAAAGAACAAACGGACATCATCAAGAACAGTATCTTTATTAGACACTTCTTGTATATACTCATTTATTTGTATTACTTTATATCACTTATCACGACGGTGAAATAGGTACCGCCGGACGAAATAAATACTGTAACTGTACTGTATTAGTAAAATAAAACAATAGGACAAAATGTCTCGACGCAGAGGAGAATTTGAACATCGAACCTCAATCTTTGAGGGTGCCTTTCGTGCTTGGTCACATTTAGGTGGTCTAGAACCGGAAGAATTGGAGAACAAGCCATCCAGCGACTTGGACCCACTGTCGAATCCAATCGAGAGTGACACTCGTTTGTTAGGTAAAAAGGAAAGTAAGGCGGGATCCGTGAATCCCAACGGTACGAAACGTAGACAGTTCCCCTACGAACCATTGCCCCGTTCCGGTCTGGCACATCCGTACGTCCAGGCAGTATTAAGTCCATGGCTTGGTCCTGATGCCGATAATGACGCAATTCAATTGGGTTTGACGACACTCCGTACCTGGTGGCAACATCGTCGTAAGGGTGAAAGTGGATCAGCCATTGCTGCATTGGGGACGGATAAAATGAAGGGCGTCGTGGAAGGATATACCCGCCATTTTTTTACACTAGCACATTGTTTAATTATAAATGACAAGGAACAACCACCAAGGACACTCCATGCTAAAATGAAAGAACTTGAAAAGGTCCGGGGGAAGAGAAAGAAGAAACATACACACGGTGTAGACGGTGACAAGATGAATCCGATGGGTATGGGAGGAAACGGAACGGATGCAGCCGGAATACTTAACAACCCAAACTTATCCCCACTTGAACGTCTTCATATTGCACAACAAAGACAATTAAGTGATGGAGGTGGTATCAATGGTATGGGTGATGGTATGATGGGCGCTGAACCGTTACCAATAATTAACATTAAGAACAAATGTGTGCCGGGTAAACCAGATTTGCCTGGGATTGTTGACAAGGTGAGTCGTGCGGCTACACAATTAGCACACTCCGGTGGGGGTAGAGGTGCGCATCCCTCAGCAGTACTATCTTCGGGTGGTGGTATGGGAGGTGGGGAGGATTTAGATTCTATCCCCATTGTGTACATATCTGAAAATAGAGATATTATGATTGCCATGTCAGTCGATGGGATTACCTGTGCGCATTGTGTCAAGATTGTTGAGACGGTCCTTAGGGGGTGCAATGGAAACAAATCACCCATTGATGGTCTACTTGATGCAGCAGCTGATCGTGCGTTGAATGCTATCTTGATCCGAATCGATAGGACAATAAATGCGAGACGTATTGCTTTAGAGGCTGCCCGCAATCTTGCCATGGTCGGATATACCACCCTTGCCAAAACCATGAGCTCGATTGTAGATAAGAATGGGAACCAAACGAGAATATCTCATGATGAATTCGACATTGCATTTGAGAATCTAGGACAAATGAATCCGAAGGATCTATTTGATTGGAGCGCCCCCTGCTCATGTCCTGACAATGGAGTTGCTCGTGACGATTGTGTCAGGTAAGATTTTGTTTACAGTACATTTATATATATATATATATATATAATCTGTATCTGCTGTGCTTTCTTCCTGTAGCATGATATTGTTCTCACAAGTATCCCCTCACCATATTTCCCCCTTTTTTCCTTTCATACATCAGGCACGGACAAATGAATAGCGATCTTATTGATGCATTTGAAGATAGAGCAACCGCAGTTCGTCGCTATGTTTCAGGTGAAATTCCGCACCAGAAAATGCAGCCACCACAGCAAATGATGATGAACAATCAATTCCAGCAGCAAGGACAAGCAGGGATGATGAATGACATTCAACCACTCAACGATACAGGTGGTATGAGTGGTATGGGTGGTATGAGCATGAATATGGGTAATATGAGTGGTATGAGTGGTATGGGTGGTATGGATATGTTTGGAGGCTCTGGCGGAATGGAAAACATAGTTGCGAGTATGAACGGTGGTGTTCCTATGGGTATGAGAGGATCTATGGTTAATTCATTAAATATGGGTTCAGTAAATTATAATATGAGAAATCAGCAGCAGCAGCAACAACAACAACTACAACATCAGAATCCTAACCCTCCTGTTGTATCATTTGGAAATCATCGCATGTCTCTTATGGGTCAGTTACAGCAAAATCCCAATGCAAGGCAGTCTCTCATGGGTCGTATGTCACAGGTGTCCTATGGTCGTGCGATGTCAGGTCTTTCGGCGCTATCAATTGATTGGGAGAATATGGATGATTTTGACGTGAATGTTGATCATAGTGAACACATAAACAATGATGCGGCTGTAGCGGCAGCAAGTGCCATGGGAAGAGGAGGACAAGGTAACGGAGGCAACAGGGGTCCAGGAGGACCTCGTGTGGCATCCCGTTCGAGTATGCGACACCCATCTATTCAAAGTGGAGGAACAGAAAATACAGATTCACATGTTCAGTTCAAAACTTGAAAAGAAATTGTATGCGAAGCTAATCTTTCAGAAAATTAGGTGCATCTATGCTATGGGGAAAATTGCATCTTCCTTATCATTTGGAAAAAATATATATCTTATTTGTTTTAAAAAGTTTTCAATAGAAGTAATATCATCAAATGGGATTCCATTTGGTTAGATTAGCAATAGTTGATCTACTGTAACGTTTTTTCTTCTAATTTGTATCTTCCAATAGTAGTGAACTGAAGAGAAGCCCATGACCATTAATATTTGTTAGACTTCCAATAGACTCAGGAGGTTGTTGATTTGAAACTCTGCACAGCATCTTCAGTATAAAAAATTGTTGTTAAAAGTACTGCATGTATTCAAGAATTTGCGTGGTATTATTATTATCTAAAATATAAATGCGCCGGTATTTAAACCGTACGTAATAGGCGCGTAAATAAATATATTCAAGGAGTGTTAAAGCTGTAAAAAGGAATCAAGCGATTTATTTTTATACAACGCGCGCGCTAGTAGAAAAATCAAAGTCCAGAAGAGAAATCTATTCTGGACTCATTCTTTTGGAAACATCGTGTTTTGTTGTGAGGCAGCTCCGGAGCTGACGTGACCGCTGAAAGCGCTTCTTCTTGGACTACCAGTCCGCTCAATGGAGACAAAACAACAACAGAGACCACCACATGGAAAACAACAAAGACATGGAGCGCAGCATCCACGGAAACACTCCGGACGACATCGTTGCCCTCATCACAAACATGCAACGAATACAAGCCGTGTTAATACAGAATTTTGGCAACGAATCGCCACAGGCCACCGAAATCAAGCGCCTGCTTGCGGCCATGTATGAAAAACACAATTACCCAACTCCGGAGTAATAGGAATGGCGTCAACTAGACGAAACACCCGGTTACGACGAAACGCCTCGTAAAGAGACAACTACATTTCACAAGTCAAAACTAAATCTTTACCATTTACAACCAAATGTTCGCCGCGCACGCAATGTCGCACGACAGACGAATACACCCACACAGACAGACTGCATGCAACACCACAGGTTTTAGATCCAAAAAGGGATTCCGGACCTCAACGTACAACGGTCAAAGTCAGGAGCACGACACGCATACCATGCCACGTGCCCACACATAAAAAACGAAAAACATCTTAAATAATAGACAAGTCCAAATATAAGAATATAATATAACGTTAAATCACATAATACATTCAAATTTTGTCAGGACTCAACCGTTCAACGAAACTAGTTAGCACCCCTGCACGCACCCTCGCATGCGTTACTCCTAGCTGTCAAATTTTCAACTCCGGAATTGAATTTTTCGATTTCAGGCACACATAAGCCCAGAACACAATACATAGGTACATAAGTAATTTATTCACACTTCCTATTTGCCTTATCCCTCGTTGGGACAAAAACAAAATAACATTCAACAATATTTCACGTAATTATTCACCAACGTAATGGGGCTCACCCTAACTAAACAACATCGTTTAGGACGACTTCCACCCTTTGTCAACATAGATTCTGAACAATAACGGCGACTCCATGCCAATCGCATGCCATTCAGGCTCACCACATCACTGACCAAACGTCAGTTCCGGACGTCAAACGCCCAAAAAAAACATAAATTTCCACATTGGGCACTATTCCGGAACACATTGTTTCGGCACACAACACTCTCACAATCTCAACTTCGAGCAACTCAAAACCGCTCGCAGCCAGGATTTAAACATCAGCACGATGGCGTTCACAGAGGGAGGATTTCAAACAGCAATCCTCGATGAGGCAACCCGGGCCAAAGAGTCGAACTCCAGAAGCCAACTCATCACCCACCCACTCACTTTCAACAGGACCACTCACCTACCGGACCAAGCGTTGTTCTGCGGAATCGGAACCTTGGGAGTTGCAGTGTTAAACACTCAACCGAAGAAGGTCACCCCCATTTTATGGGTACGAGCTTACCAAACACAACGTTTTGGTATCACAATCACATCATGCCCACAGGCAGTGATATTCGATGCCAACGACCTAGTGGCATCGGACGTCTGGATTGCGAAAGATGCCGACTCAACTGCGAATCAGGGCTTGGACTATGTCACGAGCGCTCTGATCAAGCAACGACCCATGATGAAACTAATCCCAATCCGGGCTGAAACCATCACGGATTTCTTCAATGCCGACAATTCTCACAAAAGCGTCCGCGACTTAATAACAATGTTCAAGAGCAGAACAGACAAACATGACAAATTCGTTTATAGCTGGCTTCGTGCAGCAGCAATGGTCAGGGATACTACCCTCCCCAACAACGCCGACAGCACCAGTCAAATGCAACTCGAACCGGACCAACCACGTTGGTTCACACTTGCACATTCGGTGGATATTTACAAAGACCTACAGACGGGTTTCAGCGAAGACGACAATACACTTGGCACCGCCATCGCCAATGGAGTCCTGAACTGCCTCAGCAAGGAGTTCCGCCCGACCCCAGCACCGGAAGACGTCATTGACGTCGACGATGAAACACTTCTGCGCAATAATCGTCAGCGCACAGGAAATGCTCCAGGAGAAACTGCAACCAACGAAGCTAATCTCAATGCGGTACTACAACGAAATGTCCAACTCGAGGAGCAACTAGCGCAACAGCAACGCATCGCAGCAGCATTGGCCAGGCAACATCAAAGTACCAGGACAGCAACAGGCAACGTCTCCTTCGAAGGCGACGGACTGCCATATGGAACCGGGCACCCAGTTTCATCCGAAAGACCCGAAAGGACCGGACTACCATTTGACATCGCGGCCAACCCGTTCGAAGGCAACGGTTTTAGCAACGACTCATCGTCAACGTTCCAACAACCGGCAGCCAGGTCCCACAATCCGTACGGCACACCGGGCGCCACCAACCCATTTGGTGAACCCACTCCGGGTCACCCAGGGTATCATGGTGCACCGGCTTTCACCTTTGGAGCATCGGCAAGCAATGGGGCTTTCAGTTTTGGGGGTCACACGGGTGCATCACCTCACCAAAGTATTGGTGATCACCTACATGCAATGCTCAACAGAGGCCCAGGCCTTCCCCTCACCTCCGAGGACATGAACCGATTTCAAGTGCTCAAGTTTCTTGCAGCGGAATCCAAGAGTCACCCAAACTCGACCAAGCCGGACCAACCAAAAAAGGCAAAGGACAGTATGGGCACCAGATCGTGGAATTTATGTGGATGGGCACATCTACAACCACACGAGCTCCATTTTTTGCACCGGTGCAACAACAGCGGTTGGTTGAAATACAACAAGGCTCCTGACAAAGGCGAAAAGGACTCCGTCATTGACACCTACTTCATTCAACCAATGATCAAGAAGAATCCCCGTTTCCGCCAAATCATCACGGCCGAATTTCGGAAATCTATCACGGATTGGCGTCTAGCCCCAACGAACTTCGAAGGCACCAAACCCCATGGGGGGCTTGGCCTCTCACTTACGTCACCAGGTCGACGGCCGAGAGGGAGAGACTCGAAAGTGTTCGCGCTCTCAACGCACAATGCGTACCAACGTCAGCCGACATAGAGCGCAGCATCCCAGGAACGCCACAGATTCCGGACACCATCGATGCCCTAATCACCAACCTGCAATTCACTCAACTAGGTTTAATACAGGTAATTGGCGACAGAGCGCCACCGTCAATTCAACTCCAGCGCCTGCTCGATGCCCTGTTCGACAACTACAGTCGTCTATCCGCCATAGCCAACTTCCGGGCTCTAATCAGCAACGAAATTATTTACCAACTGTGCCGCCATCTTGAGCGGTATTTCGGCGTCTTTTGCACAGCAGAAGACGTAGCCGCCAAGCGTTTCCCGAAGTTCAACATCGATTTTCTCATCCTGGGTATCGAAAACAACAACTTGTCCTTGTCGCACAGCTACGGTCCAATTTTCCTTCCAGCGAAGACTCCGGCAACGCCGCGACCCGGTCCTCCAACACCTACAGACCGGAATACAGACCGAAAGCGAAATGCTGACAAGTCACCAAAGAAGGACAAACCTACAACACGCAAGGGTCCGGGATGCGACGCCATCAGAAAACTAATCGCGGACCACCGCGCAACACATGACGGCAACTTCCCCCGCCTCTCGGACATCCGGACTGCCAACGAGTTCGGATCGACGAAAGAAATGTGCGAGGCCCTAGGCCTCAAATCGAGTAATTGTCTCAACTATGGGCTTTTTTGCTACTGCAACGGAAAATGCAAGAACACCCACCAGTCCGATTTCAGCGCTTATAAACCGGACAAGGCCATCGAGATGTTAAAAAGGCCACCACCATGTAAGCAACAACCATATAACCGCCAGTAGCGAGTATACAGTAATTAAGTAATAACTATAAAACAATCTATGTTAATTTTCATATATAATTTTCTCATTACCATCACCTGCTATAATGTTTCTCCAACCCCAGCGTACCGCCTAGGTTCACACTCCCGAGTGTGCCACACCCGCGGTTCACACTACCGAGTATACCACCACCACCTCGTTCGCCATGCCGTCCAGACACTCCGTACAGGACACCGTATTGTCGACCGATCCCTCCACCGCCCCGACGACAACCAGTCGACGAACAATGCGTTTACTCCAACCCAAAGTAAGTTACCACAATTCAAAGGTTTAATGTTTCCTCGTCATGAAGTTTTAAATCACCCAGCAGGTCCGGATCTGCTAGAATACGCACTCGAAGGCTGCCCAGTCGACTGCGGCGATGATTGGACTCTGGAGCGCCTAGAATTAGCAATCGCGAGTGGAGCACACTCCAGTGCGAACGTACCCGAAGCAGCAGCCGCATGCAAAAAGGAAGCCCTCGAACGCGTCACGGAGGGCTCCTGTCGCCTCGTCAATTGGGAGGACATCAAACATGATTCCCCCCAAATCTAAAAATTTCACCACTAGCTGCAGTACCGCACAAGTCCCGCGTCTATCGGATGATCCTAGACTTATCCTTCCAGCTCCTCGTCAACGGAAAGAAGCTGGACTCAGTAAACAGTGCGTCCGACAAATCATTGGCAAAACAAGAATCAATGTACGAACTAGGGAACGTTATCCCCAGAATCATATGGGCAATGGCTCTGTCGAAAGACAAAACGACACCTTTTATGTCTCAAAAGTAGATTTAAAGGATGGCTACTGGCGAATGGCAGTCAGCGAAAAAGATGCATGGAATTTTGCATACGTCCTACCAGGAGCAGGCCCGGACGACCCGGTACAACTCGTTATCCCGGACGCCCTCCAGATGGGCTGGAGCGAAAGCCCGCCTTTCTTCTGCGCCGCAACCGAAACGGCACGCGACATCATCAACGACAAGATGCGACATGACGTCATCATCGACGAGCAACCGATGGAAAACATCATGATGGACATCGATTGGACCAAGATCAACAAACTTCACACTCCAATCGACTCGGAAACTGATAAACGGACGTTCCTTCAACTCATCGAGGTCTACATCGACGATTTCATCGGCGTAATCCAGAGCACCAACGAAGCCGATCTACTCCAGTTTTCACGTCGCATCCTCGACGGCATCACCAAGGTATTTCCGCCTCCGGAATTGTCCGGAAGCAAGATGGCACATCCGGTCTCGGAAAAGAAGCTTTTCGAGGACGGAATCTGGGACACCAGGAAAGAAATCCTAGGTTGGCTCTTCGATGGAATCTCACGCACCATCGAACTGCCACAACGTAAATGCGAAGAACTCCTTACCGAACTCAAGGCGATACGCCGCAAAGACAAGATTGAAGTAAAACGTTTCCAAAAAACTTCATGGACGACTACAATTCGCGACCATTGCCATACCATGTGGCAAACCAATCCTGGGACAACTAAATTGTTACATGGCCGCAGCTGCCAAAAACCAGGGTCGAAAAATCGAAGTAACAAACGACTTCGCAAACATCCTCCGGGATTGGTCAGCACTCATCCGTCTAGTCGGACGGCGACCAACACATGTCTCCGAACTCATCGAACATCCACCATCTTATCAAGGCTTCGTAGATGCATCCAAATGGGGAGTCGGTGGAGTCTGGTTCAGCGGCACAACGACCGTCGTCCCGATCGTATGGTTCTTCGAGTGGCCGCAAGAAATCCGAGACCAGTTTTGCTCGTCATCCAACAAAAGCGGGCAACTCACGATATCAGATTTAGAACTAACCGGAATACTCATGCACTGGCTTGTTCTCGAGCACAGCGTGGACCCAATTACACTCCGGGGCGTCAGCGTCTCAATCTGGTGCGACAACCTCCCGGCAGTAGCGTGGATGTACAAATTCAGAACGAGCACATCATTGGTCGCAGCACGAATCCTCAGAGCCATGGCGGTACGCCTGCACACCAACAGAACAGCATTACTCTCAGTGGAACACATCTCCGGCATTTACAACAAAATGGCAGACGTTGCATCCCGCAAACATAGTCTCGACAATGCTACATTCCTCACCGACTTTTCCGCTCATTTCTCCCACCACAGGACGAATCCTGGACTCTGTGCCTCCTCAGCAACAAAGTTACGTCAAAAGTCTCTTCGGAGCTGCTACAGAAGCAATCGACTTTGGAGTCGTGGCGTCGACTACCAACGAAAGAATACGTTTTTGGAAAGCTTGGACCCACTACCTCGCCATTTACTTTCCTACCTATGACGAAAAACTCAGTACACTTACTCAACAAGACAAAATCGAAGTGCTGGTCAGTTTCGCCCAACATGTGCGATCCGGAGGCGTTTCACGACAAAAACAACAAGTTCGTGCGCAAACAGTCCAAGTATCGCTTCGGGCCATCACAGCGCGCTTCGAGATGGACGGAGAACAAAGTCCGGTGGTTAACACGCAAGGAAAATATTATAAAAAAATCGGCCAACTTATTGAAGGCTACCGACGAACCGATCCCCCTGCCAAATTCAAATTAGCAGTACCAATCAGTGTCCCAAGATACATGTATCACTACGCGTTAACAGGCACCGAAAAACAAAAGGCAGTGGCAGACATAGCCATCATCGCTTTCTACTACCTCCTCCGAGTCGGAGAGTACACGTACACTCCGACCTCAACCAAAAAGCTAACACAAGCTTTCAGACTCCAAGACGTCACATTATGGGACAAGAATACCATCCTCGACCATAACCTCCCAATCGACGCCCTTTTAATCAGATGCACAGCAGCAACTCTTCGAATATCGAATCAGAAAAATGGCAAACGAAACCAGGCAATACACCATTTTACAACAAATACGGATACATGCCCAATAAAAGCACTAATTAGAAGAGTCAAGCACATCACTGCTCACACTTCAGTCCCGACTGCTATAATTAGCACGTATTTCGAACACCCGACTCACCAGGGCAAAGTAATGCGCGCAACCGAAATTAACTCCGCGCTCAAAGCAGCAGTACTCCAACTCGACATGAAAAAACACGGGTTTGAAGCAGCGCAAATAAGCTCACACAGCTTACGCGCAGGAGGGCGATGGCGATGCACCTACACAACACCCCAACACACACGATTCGAAAAATGGGACGCTGGAGCAGCGACACTTTCTCGACTACATCCACGAACAGATCGCTGTTTTTTCAGCCGGCCTGTCAACAGCGATGGGCAAGAACATTTTCTTCCATAACATAGGCTTTCGCGCCATCCCGACCCCTATTTTAGACAACGAAGATACTTAATTAATATAAAAACAAACATTTACCCTAACTAATTTGCTCACAACTAGTCGCGCTCAAAACCACTGAGCTACCGAATACAACTTTCACGACGCCCTTATTTTATTTTCGCATATAATCTCCTGTTTGAGTTATAAATCCGTTACCATTCTAATGCTAGAACAAATAGAAACAACCGTTTCAACTCTGCCCACAAGGCCAGATCCGTTGCATAAACATACAACGGTTAGCAACACAACGGACTCTCCATCCACTCAAAAACTTGTAACAATGAAAAACCTGAACTCAAACTTGTCCCCAGGACACAAAAGAAAACTAGACGTTTCTAAACCAACAACGCAACACATTGTCGCGACTAATACGCAACCGATTTTAACACAACAAAATATACTCGATAGTTACACAAATCTACTTTGGTACAACTCACCAGCAATAGCACACAAATTCTATTTCGAACAAAACAAAAAGGCAAATTGCACCATAGCGCTTTCAACTCAATCTAGTATGAAGTTTGACATTCCCACTTTCACCGCCCTCGACGATGATACGTACTTCGAACTTGCTTCGTTACTCACCCGTAAATGTTGTACCCAGGTCACCAAGGAACACCTCGGGGACGTGGACTACAAGTTAGCCGAGGAACGAGACAACAGAGCTACTATCGAACCTGATGCGAAACGCATCAAAAACGAACAGCTCCCCGGCACATTCTATGCCAAGATCGCCAAGGCTATCAGCACCACCAACGTCATGGTCGTCGCAATGGACATGACACTCCAACATTACAGAGCACAGGAACACATCAGCAAACTACAAACTGCTAACAGTGAACTCCAGGCTGTCGATCTCACGGACGAGACCGGCAAGAGTGTCATCGAAACACTTCCGGATCTAGTCGACAAGGGAGTCATCATTCCCGACAAGAAACGTGCAGCAACAGTCGCAACACTTCCGGAACACGTCGACAATGGTGTCGTCGTTACCGACAAGAAACGTGCAGCAACAATCACCGTAAATCCGCACTTGCAAGCTTTCGCACTGGGGTTAATGGCCGAAGTACGGTCAGAAAATGCACGACTAGCCAACAATGTCACTCCGAACGATAAACCTATCGATCAGGCACCTGTCAAAAAGCCCACCGCTAGAAGACGATTGTATCAATTGTTCGAGTGGGACGGCCTAGCAACACACAACTTAAATCACAGCATTTCAAATGCCCAGGCAATGAAAACGTTCAGGACCGTCTTCCCCAACATGAAACCGGAGCCACCAATCCTTTCATGCCTACCAAAGGACAACCCGCGAGCATCGTTAGAAACAGCGCTCGCGCTTGTGGGAGCATCCGTACCATCTCATTGGCTCGACAGGGTATTTCTACCCGACTACACCAAGCATGACACGCCCATCTCGGTCATCTTCAAACGAAACAATGCAGCGGAACGATTCGCCTACAAAGATTACGACACAGCAGTAATCGAACATGGTCTCAGTCCAGGCATTGCAGATTGTTTCAAAGGCCAGAATGCTGGCAACTTCGCTGGAGAAGGCTGTTTCACAACCACCGCTCCTCTCTTGTGCCAAATGGAAATCAAGGGAAATCAGGTACAAAGCATCAAGGGCAAAGTGTACCAATGGCTTATCTACATTCCACATATGAACGTAGTAATCTCTTGCAACAACCACAAACCACCCAGCTTCCACGTATTAAAGAAGCAGAAAAACGTCTGGATCCTCGGCAAGAACACGATCAAAGCATTGACCGAAGAGGACAGCAGCAGCATCAACAAGCTCCTGGGCAAGTTAGCGTTTCCAGCAAAGGATGACAACGCCCAAAACCTCCGCTTACACAGCGCAGTCTGGATTCAAAACATCAATTCCAACTTCAACCTTGTCGACGAGGTCAACGAAGATTAGAAATGTTTGATATACCGCCACCATGGCCAGAGTCGTGCTACCACAATAGCACTCCTGACTCAACCATTCCGACATCCATCTACACCGAACAAATCGTAGACTCCAGGATCACGCCTATACAATCACGACGTATCCAACGAACATCTTGTTAAAGGTTCTGTACCACAGACGAACCAACAATTTAACTATACATATATAAAGAAAAGAGAATAATCAGTAGTTAACTAATAATCGTAACTTTCACCGAAGCTACAACTAGGTTGCAACACACAATATTTCATTCTCAACTTTCACATTAGCTACACCAATACTAGAGTCTCACTCCCGTGCACATAGCCTGGCCTAACACACCCACGCTATGACCGGAAGTCATTTCAACATTCCACACATTTATGGGACTATACCCAACTAAAGTTGGTTTGATGGAGGAAGCTCTTTTAGTATCTTTAGTGGCTAGTGAACCCCGGAACACAAGTGGTCCGGAATACACAATCCACCAAAAATAGGTCACATCAGTTCAGTCCCGAGTTAGCCACGACTGACAACAATCAACCTCTTTTGACGAAACTATATACACTTAGATAGATCCAGAAAAACGTGTTCAACAAAACCGAGGTAAGCCAGAAGAATGATTCACAATAATTACTTTAGTCGCATAGCAACTCCGGCTAAATTTAGTGCAACTAAATTTAGTCAAGGAGTGTTAAAGCTGTAAAAAGGAATCAAGCGATTTATTTTTATACAACGCGCGCGCTAGTAGAAAAATCAAAGTCCAGAAGAGAAATCTATTCTGGACTCATTCTTTTGGAAACATCGTGTTTTGTTGTGAGGCAGCTCCGGAGCTGACGTGACCGCTGAAAGCGCTTCTTCTTCCACAACCATCCTCACTCCTAGAGGAAGCTCTTTTAGTATCTTTAGTGGCTAGTGAACCCCGGAACACAAGTGGTCCGGAATACACAATCCACCAAAAATAGGTCACATCAGTTCAGTCCCGAGTTAGCCACGACTGACAACAATCAACCTCTTTTGACGAAACTATATACACTTAGATAGATCCAGAAAAACGTGTTCAACAAAACCGAGGTAAGCCAGAAGAATGATTCACAATAATTACTTTAGTCGCATAGCAACTCCGGCTAAATTTAGTGCAACTAAATTTAGCGGATTTTTTTCAATGGCTCTAAACAAATTGTGATCAAGTACACATGCCTCATAAAATCACATCAGACGTAAAAAAGAATAGTTTCTATCTTCAAGATCAAAATGTTGGCCTTTTCAAATACTAGATTGTGCACGATACTCCTGGTGCTTTTCTCGTCCTTCTTCGACGTTACGGCATTCCTTGTCTCACCAGCCGTAAAAACGAATTCATGGAAGCCGTCATCATCCTTGATTCAGATGTCATCAACGGACAACGATGAAGCTGATGTTTTTGTGATGGTCAATGGTATGCCAGGTCCAATGGCCACAGCTGCAGCCGAAGCCTGTTTGCGCAAGGGTCTAAAGCTTACTCCAGTTGCTATGACGGGACCAGACATTAAAGCGAATACCATAGTCGTATATGATCCTATCAGCGAGAAGTCGTCACAGGTTAAATTAATCCCTTCGTCACAAAAGGATGAACTTTTAGCTGCTATTGAGGGAATGAAAGTATCTTGTGGGGAGAAGAATATTCTAGCAATTGATTATACTCATCCGTCCGCTGTTAATTCCAACGCGGAGTTTTACGTGGAACAAAAATTGCCATTTGTCATGGGTACAACTGGTGGTGATCGAGAGAAGTTAATGCAAGGAGTTAACGATGCGAAACATTTTGCAGTAATTGCCCCCAATATGGCGAAGCAAATTGTTGCGATGCAAGCTGCACTTGAAGATCTTGCTAAGAAATTTCCGGGCTGCTTTTCTAGTTACAAAATGGCATGTGTTGAGTCGCATCAAAAGACCAAAGCTGATACTTCGGGAACTGCTAAGGCTGTAATTGATTCACTCAAGGAATTAAGTGATGACGAATTTACATATGATGATATTGAGATGATTCGAGACGACGAAGGTGCAAAAGACTTTAGAGTGCCAGAAGATGCCCTAAAAGGACATGCGTTTCATCGATATACGTTAACAAGTGAGGATGGTTCGACAGAATTTGCTTTAGAGCATAATGTTGCTGGGAGGGCGATCTATGCGGAAGGGACTGCAGATGCTGTTAAATTTCTTGCTGGTCGACTTCGGGCTGAAAGCGAAGGGAAGGTATATTCTATGATCGACGTCCTCGAAGCCGGTGGCTTAGAATAATCAGGCATATAGCAGATTAATTCTAGATCTACCTATTTATCGATTTTCGTAATAGCTACTTTGTTGCGCTACATGCAGATCAGCTGATGATGTACACATGATATATGATCATATGATTATAAACTCTAGGACAATTCTATATGATAATCTTCACTACAATTGTATCTAACGTAGATATTTCATTGTAATTTCTGATTTCTAGGGAGCCAAATGAGACCGTTATAGTAGTAATAATAGTAGTAGATTCTTTAATATACTATCGTCTATCGTTATATTCTAAAATTAGGCATGCCAAGCAGGAAAACTGCACACCAACCACGAAGTGCATCATCCGAGAGTTGGGATAATTTGTAATCCGATTTAAACACAAGGGAATCGTCCTCCTCGTCGAAGTTATCTCCCAAACCACTCAGTGGTTCTATAATAGTAGAACCATTTTGAGAAAATAGATTCTCCTGCGTGGACGACCACGCATCCTCCGATAATTTAAGACTCTCTACGAAGTTCGCCTTTTTCAGAAGAACTTGCTGGTTCAACAAAGTCGACCATACGTCATCCCGTAAAGATTCCGATACCATATCAAAATTTCCAAGTTCTAACTCACCTTGAATCCCCTGCTCAATACCCACCTCATCCTTTACCCAAACGGATACTCCGCTGATTGCAAGAAAATCCTCGGGTGGAACAACTCCTTGGCCAACAGCTTTCATTACATCAGCAGTACTACATTTCCAGAGGCCGTTCCTTTGATCTATCGGAGATCCAATACTAGCTTCCCGCAAGATGATGCTATTATGTATCCAAAGTAATGATTCCTGGCCCTGTATTGCGTATGGTCCACCAAATCTCATAGGAATAGTAACGGTTCTCTTGCCACCAGTCTTTAGATCATCGACTTGGATATCTATTCCCTTCGTCGACGGTCTGTTTAATATGACACCAACTGTTGCAGGTTTATCATCCTTCAGAATCAAAACAACAGACTTGTGATATTCTTGTTTCTTCAGCAAAAAAGGGGATCGATCAACTGCAGAGGCAGAAACTAATGCACCTGCAATCGTGGGTTCTGGTCGACTCTCAAAAGATTCGATAATTGTTCGACTAGTTCAGGATTGGTGTTAAATCCCTCAGGATCTCGTTGCTGCCTCCCTGCACCTCCGCCTGCCGCTGTAGATAGTAAGTTGCCGTATGCCCATTCCTTTAGCATTAGGTCGTCAAATTCGACATGATACTGCTTTGCTGTTTCGCCCCTACCGATCATATTCATGAGAGTAGTCCACGTTTCGAGTCCGGCATCCCGTGGATCAGCACCTTCAGATTGCCGTGCTAGTTCTTTAAGAAGCGTTTGTGAATCAGTTGCAACCATATACCAGCTATCTCTTTCAAGTTCACCTGAAAGTTGACTTGGACCCCAACCAGCATAACCAACAAAGACCCAAAAGTCCGAAACCTTAGCGGTCCCAGACTTGACAAGTTTCTTTGCATTATCGAATGACGTCCATTGGATGTCTTTCATGACAGGGACGCTTGCCTTCATTGCCTTTTCGTCTTTGAGTGAATGTAGACAAATGATATCAGGATTACGTGCATTCATTCCCTCGACATCACCCCCAAACCAGACCCTCCATTTAAGACCTATGTTAATATCATCCTCCAGCATAAGATCCGTCGGTCTATTCAAAATGATTCCCTTCGTAAAGGTTTGAGAATGGTCTAAAACAAGGATTGCAACTTTATGGAAATATTGTTGTCGTAAACCAAAGCCAAACTCTTGTTCGATTCCTCCGAGTATGATAGCTCCTTCTTCAATAACATCCCCCGAGTCATAGGCCCATTGTGATGGATCTAAGGGCGTCATTTCATCCATTTGCATTTTTGATGTTAATTCGCTTTGAGAAGTTTTTTTCTCGCTTTCATCCGGGAAAATAGATCCAATCCCATCCAAATCAGCATCATCAGAAGATGACGTTGTTGTAGCAATGTCTTCGTTATCTGTTTTTTTCTCGCCCATAACCAACTTGGCTCGAAAGGCTCTCCAATCTTTATCGCCCAAGGTAACATCCTCAATCTCATCGTCTTCTGAATCTTGAGACTTTGCGTATCCACATAATTGTTCACCGCTAGAAAAGAAAGTCGTTCTTTCAGTAGGATTGTATTGAATCGTAGAAAAGGCGTCTGCTAAACTAACAAGAGAAAACCAAAGTATTTGGAAATGCGATAGGCGATTCATTGTTTGTGTCAACGATTGGTACGTATTAAGCCGAGCTGTTGGAAGTTTCAAGGAATTCAAGATTTGCTAGGACAAACGATTTTCCTATCTCAGCATTCGGTAGTTTAGAAAACAGGTGTTCATTATTTTCAGAAATCTTTTTATGTTGTTATTCTTCTACCGTATGACACCGAGAATCAATCGAGCGAATAAAAGATGTGAAGCCGAAATTTCTAATCATCAAAATTCTTTCCCATGACATGTGCGAAGACTTTTGGGGGACCCCTTATTTTGAATTTGAGCTTGTTTGGGGGACAGGACACATCAACTCGGTATGGGTTCCACGTCACGAAGGCATGTAAATTATTTTTCACGCCTTTTATCGAACAATAAAAAAGAGAAACAACAAAACAATCATGCTACAGTAGCTAGTATCGATACAGAAAGTTGAAACTTGTACAACCACAACGACGTACCTTGTAGCATTGCTTTCGTAATTCTTTCTATTGAGTGAGATAAGTAGATACATAACGATGAAATATTCTTTCGCTCTTTATGCTTTAGTCTGTCGGGGCCTTGTGGAATCGGCTCGTCTTCCTTTCACCAGTTCATCGGTTCCACTCGTGTCGCCTAATAAAAACTCGATAAATAATAATGCCGGAGGGCGATTTTCTGTACTGGGTGTACCTCGTGGAGGTATGCAACTTTTCGTTAAGACGTTGACAGGAAAGACAGTATCGATCGAAGTAGAGGAGGGAGAATCAATTGAAGATGTGAAAGCGAAAATTGCTGAAAAAGAAGGAATCCCTGTAGAACAACAGAGATTGATCTTCGGTGGGCAACAACTTCAAGATTCTAAGACTATTGATGATTATGACATGGGAGACGATGCTACACTACACCTTGTTCTTCGTTTGAGAGGAGGTATGCAACTTTTCGTAAAGACTTTGACAGGAAAGACAGTATCGATCGAAGTAGAGGAGGGAGAATCAATTGAAGATGTGAAAGCGAAAATTGCTGAGAAAGAAGGAATCCCTGTAGAGCAACAGAGATTGATCTTCGGTGGGCAACAACTTCAAGATTCTAAGACTATTGATGATTATGACATGGGAGACGATGCCACATTACACCTTGTTCTTCGTTTGAGAGGAGGCGACGTAATCAGTAAGGTACTCGGGAAGGGATCATTTAAAGTTGATGAAGATTTTGTAAAGAAAAACTTAGTCGGTCTTACAGACTCAGATCGTGCCATTATGGACGCCTTTGTGGCACAGAGTCTGGAAGAGGACGATGAAGACGATGACGAAGACCAAGAAATACAAGTACAACGAGCATTATTTCGTATTGGTAATACAAAGAAAAAACTTTGTGATGACAGTCCAATGGCTAGCATGATCAATCCTGTGACTAGAACTTCTGGTGAATTTGAATATTCAGGAAAGCTGATCAATACTGATGGTAAGAGAAGCACAAAGTTGACAAAACTTTTCAAAAGAAGAGACAATGAAGGAAAACTTCTGGACTATGTAAAGGACATGAAGCTCGACAAATAGAAAAATAAAATGAGGAATCAGATACCGATACAATATCAGATATGATCTTAGTAAAATAATTAGCTATTCAATACCACAAGGAGATTTGTTCTTCTACTATAAAATATAGAAATCATTAGTAAATATAATTGCAGTAGATTAACTACAATGTGTTTCCACCTTGTATCAGAAGGATAACAACGGCAGAAACACCAACAATCCCACTAATCCACATTTGGTCGTTACGAACTTGATCCCTCATTAGTTTCTGGCGTATGGGGTTTTGTTCCTTCTCTGTGGGTGTCTGATTTTTTTTGTTCTTCAAGCTTTCACTACCCATACAATATCGGTACATGACTGATGATGTTGGTTGACGAGGCTTCGGTAATGGATCGGCCATGCGTTTTGCCTTGACTGCTCTGAGAACTTCTATCAATTCTTGTTTTTGGAAAGACAATTTTTGCATCAAGTCAACTGCATCCTTAAAGGCACTGGCTTGAGTCTGTTTGGGTTTTCCTAATGTAGGAATTTTCTGGAATGCATTGTTGAGATTTTGTTGTTCATTCCAATCCATCCAATCACGCATTTCTTCATTGGTCGAAAAGTATGTTCTGTACATATGCTGAAAATATTTTACTAAGTTAAGATGAGATGCCAAAAGTACTACCAAGTGAACATCACAGAGCGCCTCGGCCAAGTGCGCCCATAACAAAACATCCACTAGGGCGGGCCGTTCAGTTCCAAGGAGGTAATTTTGTTTCGTCGTATTTTTATTTGTCTCGGAAAGTTGATTATCTAAGGTAGAATAAGCATCGTTGGCTCGTTGTAAAAGTTTCTTTATCGAATTTTTCTCTCCATCGAATCCCAATAAGCGTTTTCTCTCCACGGCACGTTCCATTGAGGCTTGTAATCTCCCACGAAGTTGCATTACCCAACTATTCTTTGTGATCTCATTGGTAGAAAGTGGTTCTTTATTTGGAATAATAATATTCGAAGCTTCGATGTATTGTTTCCGGTATACTTGTTCCCAAGAAGAATCTGAATCTTCGTATCTCAAATATAACATAATATTTGACAGTTCCGAATGAATCATCATTTGAAAACATCGTGATAATCCTCGTTGTGTATCTGAGGTCAGAGAAGCCTGTCTATCCAAGTCAACATCACGGTAGTCTTGCAAATATGCCAAAATTGAATTATTGCCTGTGGTTGTGTTTGTTTCCAAATTAGTAGGATGATCTCGGCCGACTAGAATTGGTGGTTTTGATGGTATACAGTCCGATAGATATGGCAATTGACCTGTGGCCTCATTGGAAATATATTTGGAGTTGATTACAATGTGTGGTATTCCAGCGATTCGCAGTACCATTTGTTCTAACCATGCTGGTCGGTGTTGTGTTAAAACGATCGGTAACTGAGGATGAGGAGTTGACAATAGTATAGAAACGGATCGATCATCGATTTCCGTCCCAATAGTATCACTTTTGGATTTGGTTTTGACATCTGCGTCACTAGTAGTCGTTTCTTCTTCGTTGGTGACCTCTTCATTTTCTTCTTTGTTACCCCATGTCTCCGTCCAACCCTCGACGCGGGTATTAAGTGAAGCTTTTTGAAATCTTTTTGAATCCAAGTTGTAGATCCCTGTTGCTAACCAAGAAAGAAAGATAGTACTTGCTGACGAACTCATGATGGCGCTCGTGGAAAATATTGTACTAGTATATGTGTGGTTTGTAGTGAGAGGAGAGGAGAGGCCAAACGCAAAAAACGTTACAGAGAATATGATGAGTACGTTATTGTCAGTTGATCATTCAAGATCAGGATCATCATGGGTCCAAAGGTCAAATAAGAAAGGTCGCAAATTGTAAATAAAGAAAACCAAAAAAATACTAGATTTTCTTAGATTAGGGGGACCCCCTTTTAAACTTTTTAAATTTATGAAACTGAAAATGCCCTCTTTTATGATGCACGTGATCGTGCGACCATTGGTTTTTTATCGCACAGGATCATGCCAACTTTTTTTTACCGATTAAAACCACAAATATCAAAAAATGAACTTCTTTGATCATTTCTATTTCTTATATATCCGTATTTAATTTATGTTTCCGAGTCGCGTCGGCAAGTTAGCAGCACCAACGGATAATCAAGAAATATATCGCACGAATCATTGTTTTTTAATATTTCACGTTACATACCGTAAATCGAGAACCGTATTCTTCGAAGAACTTGGATGTGCAACTTTTTTTGTATGTGTGCGATAATTGATGTTACGGTCGGTAGCTACAACAACAAGCATATACCAGTATACATAGTGTAAGTAAGTTGACCAGCAAGTCTTCTCTCTTCAAGCAAACAGAAGCCAACGCAACATTGTGGGGACAAAGCTATCTTCCTACTTTAGAATCAAAATAGATTACACTGAAAGCTACAAAGTTAGAACTGATAAAGATTGTTTATTTTGGCGACGTGACAACAATCCAGTAACAAGTATAACATAGCTAATGGCAAACGTGGCATCACCATCAGCATTATCAGCAGAAAATTATAGGAGTGTAACTCCATCTATGAATAACGTACGAAGAGCTGTAGGTACAACTAATATCAACTCAAATAATAACAACAATAGTAACGCAAATACGAATACTAATATGAATACAATGAATTCAGGTCGATACGTAGATTCTTTTAATCCTCCTCCTGATTCCTCACAACATAATCAACAAAATCATCAACAGCAACAATCACTGAATACAACTAACGGTAGCATGACTCCATCCTCGACTGGACTTATCCGGCTAACACTACGAAAGCCGATGGGGATAGTATTTGAACCCATGTACGATCCAAATTCACCCTCAATTCAACGGGGTGTACGTATTTGTGATTTGCCCCGTACTGGAGCTGCAGCACTATCACGCAAACTTGAAGTGGGAGATGAATTACTATCTATCAACGATAAGACAATGTCACGACTAACATTTGATGAAATTATGGATTTTATTATTGAGGCTGATCCCGAAGAAGTTAATTTATTATTCCGCCGTCCTCGAAAAGAAACTTTAAATGTTAGGCATGGTATGGGTAACGCCGTCGGTATGAAGAGTAGTACTGCGAACGGTCCAGGTGTGAAATGGATCGACGATGAAGCAAGGAATACAAGTAACAGCAACAACAAGGGCGGAGGAGGTGGAGGAGGAACCGATGATACAGGGAAGCCAGAATCATCATCAAATCCGTCTTCTGCTCGTGGTGGCGGCGGCGGCAAAAAAGATAGAAAACTATCACGTAGAAGTGCTGGCGGTGGTGGTGGATCTTCACGGGTCACCAATGACGATGAAACTTTACAATCAGAAGATAATGATTATAGTAGAGGAGGAGGAGGTCCTGGTCGACGTGGAAGAAAGGGACGGAGGAGAAAGGATCCGTACGAATCAGAATCCTTTCTGGATATTCTTATTGATACGATATGTGCCAACCCAGATAGTGTATGCAGAGATCGAAGGAGAGGCGATGAGGAATATTACTCCGATGACGATGAAACCTTCGCATCGAGAGATGATTCTACTTACGTAACGTACGAGTCAGAGGATAATCGAAAACTTAAGAAAAAGTTAAAGGCGAAACAGGCAAAGGCAGGAAAGAACCGTGATGATGATTCTTCCGAATTCGATGACACGGAAGAGGATACCTTGGAAGACAAACGAGGTGGTACCAATGCTGCTGCTAATAAGCGAGATAAGGATAGTAGTCGTCTATCTCTTCCTCCTCCCGGTGCTGTGGATGGAATGAAATTAAAATCCGAAGTTGATCAAATGAACAACAACAAAGGAAAATACGAGGATGATGGAACATTGGAAACGGTCGATTCTGCGGAAAGAGCGAAGGCCTTAGAAGCAGCTGCTGCTATAGAACAGACACCTCCACTCGGACTTGCTCCCAATCCTGAACCATCGGCAGGACCGGTCGTTCAAGCGGATACCGATGATGAAGGTAATCCAGCTCCTATCAGAGAATTAGAATACGACGATTTGGACAACAATGACGTTTCTGTTATGGAAAGTCTTGGAGGTCCATCGCTACTGATTGAGAAACAAAGACAAGCTATGGCGGTTGTTCAGACCAAGGTCGTTGTTCCACCTGTACCAAAAGAGATCATTGAAAATTTTGGCATGGACTACCCTCTTGATTTTGGATTCTCACGAGGCCAAACTATTCAGAATGATCCACTACGATTCTATACATTTGTTGTTAAGGGTCTCTTGCAAGAGCACGAACCAGAAAAGGTTAGGCTATTGGACAAGTTACTAGCAAAATATAGAGGTCGTGAAGACCACTTGGTCCAAAAACTTTCTGTGCGGTACAACAAAGAAGATGATGGACTTGATGACCAGCAAGAAAATGGTCTTGGAGAGGCAAAAAGTTTTGAAGAGGCTGTGAACCAAGGTAAAGGAAGCGCCCATGCCAATGCAGCGATTCAGACTGCTCGAGAGCGGCTGCAGAACGATGATTTCCAAGCTGATGAATGGCCACAAAAGGAAACGAAAGAAGCAGATGAAGATGACGACGAGCCGTCTCAAGCACAATCAGAAACCGGGACGGAATTTTCCGGTGATTCGATTGATGGAACTTCTCCTGCTGTTATTGCACAAGTATCAGAACTGTTGAACTACGTGTACGGAAAGACATCGGTACCGGGTCAAATTGATCGTGTATCGACCATTATGCGTGCATACGAAGGACGAGAAGCCGTTCTACTAGAACTTCTCGAAACAAAGGCATTGATCAAGGCCAATAGAGAGAAAGAAAATGCTGGCCAGCTGCCTTCATTCCTACGAAATTCTGCTAACGCCCAACGAAATGTCGGTGCAAATGAGTATGATGGGGATGTACCTCCCGTAACACCGATGGCAACACAAGCAGCTATCAATGACGATATTTCGTCTATGAGTGGTGTTTCGTCACCCGCAGATGGACAGCAAAATATTGTCAACGGTGGAGTTTTGAAGCAAATATCGGTAAGTTAGGTTTACGATTCAAATCTTTACAACCTGTTCCCGAAGTAAGGTGTCTGGGAAAATATAGGAAATGTTTGTATCTCGTATGCAAATATTCTCACTCTTGCCTTTTATTTGTGTCGTTATTAATGAATCAATTTGTTGTACTTCCTTGTCTAGCAGGGTCACGAAACTGCCCCACAATCAACTAAACACGTGATGAATGTCGATGCTAGCATAGGTCACGAAGTCGAATTTCCACCACCAACACCTTCCTCTCAAAAGAAAAAACCAGTACGGGCATCAGCAGCTGCTCCTGAAAAGGGAGAGACGAAAAAGAAGAAGAAAGGCATCTTTGGAGGTCTTTTTGGAGGTAAAAAAGGAAAGAAGTCGAAGGACGGTGAAAAATCAGAGAGGACTGCCTCAAGAAGCAGAGGACTGCGGTCTCCGATGGCCAGAAAGGCGAAAAACTCCTCTGAAACATCAATCTAATACTACTACCATCAAAAACTATAGGCAATATATATAATGTGTTTTTACAATGTATAATTAATTTTGAACTAGACAAAACGATCCTATTGATTTGTAATGGTTGGATGCACTACATATTTAAATAGGAACTGAGAATTTTTCTATTGATTCGTAGAAGTGTACTTTGCTATTACTTTTGTAGGATTTGTATCTGTAGATCATGACTAGGCTGCAATTCAGTTCTAGTTGTTTTAGTGATATTGACCGCTGCTTTCATTCATCACAGCATTTTCATTTATTGCATTTAATAGCTAGCTAGTAGGGAAGGATAAAACTAACTAATACTATTCGAGCTAAACTGAGACTGATATGATTATAGGGTATGGTACCTAGGGGTGACATTTCAAATCAACTGCTTTCTCCTTTGCTCCCATCCATCCATCCAGACACACCCAAATACTGAAAGAATCAGGTTGTCCTTGGGGACCAGAATTCTATCCTTGTGTGTGTACAAGTTGTATGATGTACATACATTATTTATACGCATAAATCGCATCTATCTGAGGTGCCCCATTTATGTTTACATTGTACCATCTGGAATCAAAATACATCTGGTTTGTTGAAGATGTTGTACTGCACAGCCAGAACCTGCACACAACATCATCTTATTATTATTGTGAGAATGGGAATTGTTGATGGAAATTAATGGCCAGTTTGAGCTTTCAAACATAGGTTTCAGATAAGGAGATTGTTTGCAACAAAAATCTTTCAAATTTTGAAATGACCAATCATAGAGCCACTTCACATGTAATAGAGCGTTACAAGCAGTAAGTAGTCAAATAGGTTTAGACTAAAGTAGAAATTATGAGTACTAGCTATTGTAATGAGTCGGGTCTGTATCGTATCGTATATCGCAAGTGAATGCGATATCGTATATGAAAGTCAGTCCTGAGTGATTCTTGAGTCACTAGTATTCGGAGTCGTAGTCGATATCATGCGCGCAAGCGCGTGATATAATAACTTATATGAGATAATCAGAAGCCGGTACGCTATCGCCAGCTACCGTCTGTTACTCCCCTTTATTTCACATAAGGTATTATTTGTATCGTATACAAGGATTCTCTTAAAAAACCTTTTTAGGAAAAAGAGAAAACTTTACTTTATCTTTTATCCAAAAGATATTTGATAATTTGTTTGTTTGCTTGTTGTTTTCGTAGGCAGGTGGTATTCGCACATGGTGGGTTGTAAAATGTGTGAACAAAACTTAGAATATAATTTTGCAATCCTTTATATTTCTTCATTAACAATACAATCTTCATCATTGTATCATCCTTCAAAATATGTCGATTCTGGCAAAATTTATTTATCGTAATGGAGTATCACGATATGTTGTATAATTTCTTTCTTCATTGTAATAAATTTTACAATGTTCAGATCTTCATTCACCGTAACACGATTTACGATGGTTCAAGATTCTTGTTTGTTTTCGAATGAGGGTTTCTTGTCTTCGAAGTAGGTGGTGTATAATGCCGATATGGTATTGGTGCATCTAGAATATCCATCGATTTGTCGTCTTTATGGGTATTCAGTTGACGAAACAGATATGGATGCGCTAAACGATGAAAAACACTTGGTCCTAGTGGTTTTGTTAGGATATCTGCGATGTTTTGTTCTGATCGGACATGTCCAAATCGAACAAAACCAGCAGCAATTGCTTCGCGTATCCGCATGATTTGACAAGATAGATGTTTCTTCTTGATCTTTGATGATGGTAGTGTTGTATTTACAACCACTGATAAATTATCTCCAAGTAATTCACTTCTCTTTTCAACTCTTATACCAAGACATCTTAATTTGTATCTCATTTCAATGATTAGATCAATTGCCATTCGAGCTGCAATCATTTCAGATCCAAATGTAGATGTTTCGACTGTACGTTGACGTTTTGAAACCCAAATAATTGGTGTGTTGTTAATTAGTAACAATATACCTGTAACTGATCGACGTGTTACATTGTTTCTTGCATGATCAGCATCAACATACACAGTAAGTTTTACAGGATCACCATAAGGGTCTGGGGATTTTTCAGGTATATCTTCAATGGCATCCGGAAAGAATTCACTCCAATCACAATCACGATGAAATGTTGCAAGTTTTCTTCCTGGTGGATCAGAAGAATCGATTGTTAGCATGGCTCTGGGATGTTGTTTTAAGTAGCCGAATATACGTTGTAGTGCTAGAAGATGACCTTCTCGTGGTGCTACTGTATATTGAGCCAAAGTATTGACAGCAAAATGAATATCAAATCTTCCTAGTGTAACCATCCAATTTGCACTTCCAAGTAGTGAACGGTATTTTGATTGTTCTTTGGCAGAGATCAGTTTTGAATTATCTAGCTCAGCATGATAAAGAGGGTCGTGTGGTACAGTAACTTTACGAAACGTAGTTTCACACATCCGTTCTAAATTTTCCATACAATTCTTGATATATGTATGACTTGAAAGACCAAATTTTATATTATGTTCTTCCCATGTAGGAGGATATTTAACAACGTCACCTCCAAGGTAAAATTGTGGGTATCCAACGCCCTTCATCGTATAAAATTCTTCGAGATAATGAATAATTTTCTCTGGTTCTTTTGAAAAACACATTACGTCATCAACATATCGTGCAATATATTCATAACTTCCGTCAGCTGTTTTTCTCATCCATAGATCATGATCAGCTCTTGATGGTCGGAAGTGAATACGTCGAAGTTTTGCAGATAATGATTCATGGAAACGTGCTGCTCCAGTCTTCGTTCCATAAACTGATTTACTCAAGATGAGTCGTTTTCCTTCAAGTTCTGGTCCAAATTCTGGTCCAGCAATGATGAATAGTTTCTCCGTAGTAAATGATGTGAGGAAAGCGTTTCCAACGTCTCCCGCAACACATTTTAAATTATTCATTTGGGCCAATAAGAATCCCATTCGAATTGCTTCAATCGATACGACAGGTGCAAAACAGTCTTCTTTATGAACTGGAGGAGATCTGTTACCATCAATAACTAATCTTGCTTTCCGTCTTCCATCGACTTTACAAGCAAATATTAGATGATATGGTACTCGTCTGTATCCTGGCGGTGTAGGCTCGCCTTCTTGAAGTGGTTTGAATGAGTTAAATTCATGAATTATTTGGTATAATTCTTTATCAATTGATTGTTTCCAAAGTAGATTTCCATTTGAATCGTCAACTAACTTTGATGATTTTGCGGATTTTGGTATTTCTACTCCAAACTCGTATTTCTTACCAGTAATAACTGATGTTCGATAAGTTTGTATCATGGTTGTTAATGTTTTATCGGAATCGATGTATTTTGGTATCCATTCCCAACCAGGCTTATAAATTAAATCATTTTGATATGCATATCTAACACATAACCATGGATCGTCCATACGTAAATCATCAAGAGGAATATTTTGTTTTGGTGTATTTTCATCAGGCCATTGTATTTTCATGTACACTTTTCGTTCCTCATCATCATGAAGATGTTGTACATGATGCGATAAGATAGTCTTCGGAGTCCAATGTGCAACGTCTGGATCCGGTGAAAACATATCATTCAGCTTGTCTAAGTAAGAGTGATATGCTCGTAATTCTTCAACATTATCAATCGGTTTCATTTGAATGTGTTGTACTTTTGGAAATACACTTTCAACTTCAAATCGAGATATCGGAGGTAATGCCGTAGTTGATAATGGTTTAACGATAGCAGATGATGTAAACATAATAATTCCTAGTTTTGCAATGGTGTTTATACATTTCATAGGTAGAGTTTCTTTTCGTAGTCTTGAAGATCGTCTACCATTTGTTTCATCTTTCTCGGTATCAGGTAATATATTTTTAGATGAAATAGCATCTCCCCTATCCTTTTCAATCGTAACTTCCTTCTTCGATGAAATTGTAGCTCCCCTGTCTTCAGAAGTAGAAGCTCCCCTTTTCGCTGAAGTTTTAGCTCCCCTATCTGTTGGAATAGTAGCTTTCTTTTTCGTTGAAATATGAGGTGTCGTTTTACCAGGAGGTAATTCTTCGTTGAAACGATATTCATGAGGATAAATTTTATAGAGATCAATACTTTCACGTATTTGTTCCATATCCAAATCTTCATTATCATTATCATCATATCTGATGTGCCACATTTGATTATGATTGTCATCCGTCCATGTAAAGGTAACTGTACCAACGTAAATTCCATCATGAAATCGTTTTGATATACGTTTTCCGACTAATGTTGGAGTTAGTTGTTCGTTTATTTTTGTAGTATCCTCAGTATGCGGTGGTTGAATTTCATTTTTATGTGTAACTGTTGATGAAGGTTTCTTGGCATCTGTCTTTTGACGTTTTAGATCTTTACGTAGAGGTATCGCTGTTGATGAAAAACGTAATTCAGACTCCCCTGTATATGGATCATCTTGTGCAAGATGTAGTTCAAGCATTTTGTCAACTGATGGTGGTACTAAGCATAAATCTGGTAATTCAAGTATTGAATCAAATTTTGATATTCGTTCAGTTGATGGTTCAAAAAATTGTTCCGGATCCGTATCCGCATCAAGATTTAATTCATCATGATCATATTTATCCATTGTGTCCATATCAGATGGTGTTGGATGCCATGTTTCCGATGGTTGTCTAAGTTTCGGTCGGACTGAAGTATCTAGTGTCGACCCGTCCCATCTTACTCTTTTGTTAGAAGTAAATGGTCTGACGACGCTGACACTTACGACTTGTTTTGTTTGATCATCATATATTAGAAATGTAAGATCATCTCCAACATTGTTACTGCATCCAACGAAATATCCAGGTCGTTCTCTTGATTCTGGAAATTTATCAACATGATCAAGGTATAACACTCTTTCCCAAAAGACGAATTGTAGATACTTTGATATATCTCGAGTAATACCATCTCTTGCTGTAGCAGGGATGAACTTTCTTTCATTGTTCCATGTATGATTATGTATGTCAGCTAGGTAATTTGCAGCCAAGAACCAAGTCCATACTGGTGCTCCAGTCATATCTAACAATACATGTAGTGCAGCTTTCATCCATCGAACTCCGCCGCTTTCACAAACATTTTGTTGTTGGTTATCAACTTCTGAAAATTGATCCTTTACCAAATGTTCTCTGTTGAAATCCTTGACCTTGTCACTATTTGCTTCCCCCGCATTATCACGTCGTAAGATACTTGGTATTCCATGGTCTCGAATAAAATCTTTATAGGCCATTAAGAAACCTTCTCCACCTGGTCTATGTCCATATATTTGAATACATGTTGTTTTCATTCCATAAAATATATGAGCATTAACGAATCCATTAGCAACATCTGCGCAGTTACAATAGAATTTGTCTGTAGAAATTCCTTCATTAATTCTTCTTGTATTAAGGAAAGGGAATCTTGCTTTTACATGTTTCCGTAGTGGATATCGAATGATGAGTCTCGCTAGTTGTGTTGTATTAGCAAGTGTTTTTCGTACAATCTCAATTGGTCTGAATCCGAGAAAAGGTCTAAGTTTCTGAGGATCTAAGTCTTTGTGTAAAACTCTGTGCCAGGTTTTAACTGCACATGCATGAGCATCACGATCATCTTTGTGTAGAAGTTGAGGTGGTAGTTCAAGTTCTTCATCAGTTAGATCATATTGTTGATTAGTGAAAAGTATCCGATGTAGATTAATGTTTGAAAATATGGGATCATCACCATCTTCGTGAGTCTTTAATAATCTCAAATATTTTTCTTCTTCCTTGTTCCTTTGTTCACTTGGAGTTCGATTTAGTGGTAGTCCGACTAAATCATCATATCCTTGTTTTGAAAGGAAGCTATCAATATTTGTAAAAGTATCAAAAGATGGTAGTTCATTTAATACGTTCATCGGTTCTGGTTCAAATGAATTTGCAATAAATGCCTTGGTTGGCTCTTTTCGTACATTAGATATTGTTGGAAAGGTATCGTCTCGCTTTATTGATGCAATGGTCGGACGACGTAGACATGATGCTTGTCGGAAATTTATTGTAGTCGGAATCGGTTTCGGTGTGATTGGTGTTGAATCTCTTGGTGACCCCAATGTTGAATACGATGTTTTATCTTCTTGTATACACGTTGCTGATGTAGTTTCAAGTTTCTTGACTTCTTCATATTCATCATCATTCAACGATGATTCATCATCTCGTGATAACATTATTGGAGTCGGTGCAGATGGGTAAGATACTTTTGTGTCTTCATATTTCACGTTAGTGTTAGGGCAGCAGGTATCGGTTTTTACCAGCCCTTGCGAAAATTTTCATTACGAATTTGAAGTCGTTCTTGTATTAATTTTCTGTTCATATCACTTAATAGACTCTCACGATGTGCTTGGTCCCTTTCTTCAGTTTCAATATCTTCTATTAATTTTTCTAATCCTTGTAATCGTAATTGTCTGTCTTGATTATATAGGTTTCTAAGGTATACAGACGGTTTTATTTCATACGGACTGTCCTTTTCTTTGTCTTCGTCTAACATTTGTTGTAGTATTTCAGATAGTGATCTTTCGTTGTCCACTCTGTTAAAAATTTCTTCAACTTTGTCTAGATATGGTGACATACAAGCATCCGACAGATCGAGAATTCCATAACATTTTGCTACATCGTTTATCATGTCATTTCGAATTTTTCCGATAAGATGTTTACCTTCCAATTTTGTCATTGATTCATAATTATGTTTTCTAAGTTGATTATGTGCCATTTCATCAATCATTTCTAAATCGCCTGGTGCTAATTCTGATTGTATCCAATCATATTTTGTATCTTGAATATTAATTGTTTGTTCAAGTAATGCATCTAATTTGCTTGAAGCAAGCATAACGTTTTTACCTGAGACACTAATTGTTTCAGCTTCGAATGTTTCTTGGTATCCCTGAGATGATTCATCTGGATCAATAGTATCGTCTTCAAAAATTGGTTGGTCTAATCGTTGTGTCAATTCATCATCATCATCAACTGGAGCAACTTGAGGTTCTGTAGTTGCAGCGTTAATAGCAGCAGTATTCAAGATTGAATTGGTGGTAACAGGTGCAGCTGTTGCAGTTATCGTAGTTTGCGATTCTGAAGTTACGTTAGATGATATGTCTTCAGGAAAATCCTTATATCTATAACGTTGTGGTAGCCATGGTGATTTAGAAACAATTTCATGGATATTGTAACGACTGTCATCACCTTCTTCATATGGTAATATTTGTATTCCCATAATTGCTCCACGGTCTTCCATCGGGACATGGATATCTTCATTAATCTCCAAACGTTGAAGTCCCATGACTCTTGGATTAGATCGGTGAACATGTGATGTTGAACATGAATCAATAACTTTCCCATATTCACGTATCTGATATTCAGATAAAAGTGTTGTAGATGAGTGTGCTAAGTATGGTGATTCATGAATGAGGAGAAGTATGATGTCTCCTGATTGATCCTTTGTCTTTAAGTATGCTGAGACAATTGGCACTCTTTCTGATTGAGTTGTTGCCGGATCATATCCTACCAGTCGTGCATATCTTTTTGTACGGTTAATAACGTGTGCATGTTTTCCCAAGATACATGAATCAGCTCCACCGTCTGAAATTCCGAAGATTTTCCCTTCATGTACACATTTGTATGCTAAGCGGTAGTTTGCTTTGATATCAATTGTGTCTTCATCATCATAAAACTCTCCATATACAGATGTCATATGAACGTTACGTATTTCATTAATGAATTCATCTTCATAATCTTCCATTTCTTCATCGATGCTTTCATCATCATCAAGTAATCCAGATATTCCTAACTCTTGTATACATTGTATTGCTGTTAAGGTTTTACGAACGTCAAGTGGTGGTTTATTCAATGTCGGGTATTGTTGGCCGATTGATGCTTTATCTTTGCTTGTATCTTTAGGCTTCTTACGTTGTTCATCACGTATTTCTTGTCGAATCCGGGTAATCTGTTTCTTGAGGGTTTCATCTAACTTATTCCATAGTTCTGGTGGTACACTAAGGTTTAATCTCGTTGGATCCTTCTTGAATACATTATAAACAGCCCGAGCTGCATCTAGCTTTGGATGTTTGTTACCGTTTTCTGTAAACTTGTCTTGAAACGCCACATATGCATTGGTAACTTCGTCTCTTAATTCATCTAAATTGTTAATTTCACGAATATCAGAAGTCGCAGTTAGTAGGTGAGTCGGAAGTATTCCATCTCGTTGCGTTTTTCCATAATGTTTTCCTCTCTTGATTAAATATTTAAATTCACTTGTCCATGGATCATCTCTTGATCTTATTTGGTCAAATAAATAATGCATAGTAGGTATTTGGTCAATGATATTATGTTCAAGTTGGTCAATGATTTGATCTTTTCTTAATGTTGGATCCAAACGTTGCATCTTCAATATGTTCGTTTGTAGGCTGTTCATGTACGTTTCAAATGGCATCTTTGATGGATAAAATTTCTTATTTATTTCATCACGAAGTTTCCATTTTGTTTCTTGTTCTGTATCTCCACCGTTGACAAAGGCTGCCAACAAGTTCACCACTGCATATACACCATCGCCACGTGCGCTTGTGATTTCCGGAATGTTTTCAGGATCATCAATAGTTGTCGTAAGGACTCCAGATAACCAACTGATATCAAACATACACTGTTGGGCTGTAATACCGAATCGATCCCAGAAGGTACCGCTGTGGATGTGGTGTTTGTTTAACTGATATTCATTGACAAAATTTTCATCTATAAGGTAGCTTGTTCCGTTTTGTAACATAATTCCAAATAATCTGGTCTTATATGTCTCAAATGTATCCTTGTTTCCATTCCAATGCAGGTCTTTTCGTGAGATTGATGATCTGTACTTGATTCCTCGAACAGATGTTCCCATCGATGTTTCTTGAGATTGATCTTGATATGCTGCTGCTGCAGCATGAGAATATGGTGTTTCTGGCATATTATACGCTCGGACATTGTTAGGATGATTCTGTTGAGGTGTAGGATATCCATATCCACCATTTGACGTATGAGGTGTTTGAGCACATCCTTGCGTTATTGGTGAGCCAAAACGTATAGCTAAATCAGCTGCGCTTGCATTTGGGTGCATGCGATGATATTCTTCTTGAGCATTTCTTCGTTGGAAGTGCGGATTTCTAGTCAACTGTGGTCGAAATGGTACATTCGTATTTGATAATGGAGGACGGTACATGTCACCACTTGGGCTTCCGCTTCCACCTTGACGGTATGTTGCTAGTGGTGATCTCTGCGCAATACCATCATTTAGTGATTGTTGGTAACCATTTTCAAAAACAGTATTTGGCACAGATGTATTAGCGTCACATGGGTGTTGTGGTTGCATCATACTCGGATTAGTTGCTTGATATGGTTGCTGTACTGGATCAACTTGAGGTTCGGCTTGTTGCGTGGCAGGAGGTCTGGCTACAGAATGTTGATGAGAGGCATTTCCGGCGAAATGGCTCGGTGCTGCAGGTCCTGTCGCAGAATGTTGATTAGCAGTATTCCCTACGAATGGTCTTGGTGCTGGAGGTCCTGTCGCAGAGTGCTGATGAGCAGCATTCGCGACGAATGGTCTTGGTGCTGGAGGTCCTGTCGCATGCTGATGGACAGCATTCCCGACGAATGGTCTTGGTGCTGTATGTCCTGTCGAATGCTGATGAGCAGCATTCCCGACGAATGGTCTTGGTGCTGTATGTTCTGTCGAATGCTGATGAGCAGCATTCCCGACGAATGATGTTGGTGCTGTATGTCCTGTCGAATGCTGGTGAGCAGCATTCCCGACGAATGATGTTGGTGCTGTATGTCCTGTCGAATGCTGGTGAGCAGCATTCCCGACGAATGATGGATGTCCTGTCGAATGCTGATGATTATCATTCCAATTGACATGAGCAGAATTGTTTGTGGCAGGATAATGGGCATTGTTAGCATGAGGAGGAGCATTGTTAGCAGGAGGAGGAGCATTGTAAGTAGCAAGAGGAGAAGCATTGTTGTTAGCAGGAGGAGGAGCATTGTAATTAGCAGGAGGAGGAGCATTGTAGCCGGTAGGAGGAGAAGCATTGTAGCCGGTAGCAGGATGGTGGGCAGGAGAAGGGGCGTGATGACTGGTAGGTTGAAAATCTGGGGAATTAGGCTGATACGGATGATTGACATGATGTGTAGGTTGGTAGACATGTTGGTCGGCAGGAGGATGGTGGTAGGCATGTTGGTCGGCAGGGGGATGGGCATGTTGGTAGGCATGTTGGTCGGCAGGAGGATGGGCATGGGCAGGAGGCGGGACTTGATGGGCATGATTGACATGGGAATCGGACGGAGGAGGGACTTGATTGACATGATTGACATGGGAATCAGCAGAAGGACGGGCAGGAGGATGGGAATCGGCAAGAGGAGAGACTTGATTGACATGATTGGCATGTGAATCAGCAGAAGGACGGACAGGAGGATTGGAAACGGCAAGATAGTCAGGAGGTGTTTGGTATGAAATCGGGGAGGGGGCGTTTTGATTTGCAGGTTTGACAGAATTGCCTTTCTTAAAATTTCCATTCCGAGGTTTCTTTAAACCATCTTGATTCGAACCATGACTAAAGTTAGTACCTTCAGTCACTCCAAAATCGAATTTTGGTGTCGTTTTATCTGGTAGAGCTTGAAGAGGATCAAGGCCAAATGTCACTTCATCTTCGAGTGGCTTAACCAAGTCATCATATACGTGGTTCGCATGCTTTTCCAACGATGTTCTTGGTGTATCGGATTTGTCATTCACCGGTGCTTTTGCAGAGAAAGGACTGGGGAGCACTGATGCGAAATTTCTTCCAAGATATCCAAAAAGAGATGAAGTCGTAGATGCTTTAGCACGTGCAGCTTCAGCAGCTAATGTAGCTTTTTGCACATCCATGTGTTCAATAAGATCAGCATCGTCGTAGTGTTTGTTAAGCTTAGATCGTTTAGCTTTCTCTAACTTTTCAGCTTCTCTTGCATTGTTTGTCGCATTGCTGCGATCCACGTTGCGTTGTTCAGATATACGATCATACATCTCTTGTTGAGAATATGATTCGTTGTTTTGCTGTTCGATAAGAACATCAGCAAACTTGACGGCACTTGTATCGCTATTAGCATTTGCTTTGTGATCAGCAATTTTTGCTTTTAGCGACATCTCGGTTGCCAACATGTCTTCAAGCTTCTCATCTTCAGTAAGATTAGGAGTATCATCATCGTCATTAGTAATTGTACTAACGTGATAAGGAGGTAAGGTCATCTTGAGGTTTGTAGTTTTAGATTTAGGAATCAATAGTAAAACAAGGCTTTACGAAGCAGAAAAAGTCGTAAAGTTTTGCGAAGTTAAGCAAATTTGTTTTATGTCTTGAAAAAGTGATTATTCGGCGGTCGCAAAATCATCGAAATTCTAAAATAATTTTAAAAATTGTTGAATTCACTGTACTCTGTCGCGGTAAGTTGTTGTCTTCTCTCATTTTTCACGATATTACGTTGGTTTGCCTTTGTTTGGAGCGTGGCAATCCAATCGTGTTGCTTCCGATTGTTAACAAGATGAGCTGTATCTAGCTGTACTCTTGCTTCAATTCAAATCTGTATACGTTTCCGACTTAATACTTGCATCCGACGCGCGTGTCATTTTCAAATATTGTATACGTTTTTGATGATATTTTGCTGATACTTGCTTCCGATTTGTTGAAGGTCGTTTTTGATATCTTTCTTTGTTGTGATCTGGTTTTTAAACCAATCATGTGACGCAGAAATGATTGTCGTCAAATTAGAACAGGTGTAAGCCAATCAGAATCGATCAGATTCAGTCCCGATGGTGTTGAACTTGAAAATAATGAGAGTTTCTTAGAATTTAGAATTCAAATATCAAATAAGTGTCGTGCGAAATGATCGAAAAGTGTCTTCTCCTTGTTTTAATCGTTTTGAATGATCAATCGACGATGGTGATCAAGAAGATTTGTGATTTGTGAAGTTTTATTCGGGTTTTACAATGGTATATGAATATTACTTTACTTGAAGAAGACGGTTGTTCAGTTTATACCAGTCAACGTGATCGGTAGAATGCTACGGTTCAGAGCAATGATCAGAAACGTTACCGTATTTTGCGAAAGCATTGGCGAATATGCTTAATCGACTTTTATATTATTACATCGCCATTCTTTTATATCTATGTTTATATTATATTTCTATTGAAACCGGGTCTAATCGGAGTTTTTCATGTAAGGGGGGGTGGTTGTTTCGTATCCCAGTTTCCTCTGGGGATAATATTGTGTTCAGCTTTGTATCGGTTAGGCCGGATTCCTAACTTATCGGAAATCGATACAGTCCTATTAACATCGCCTATCTTCCTTATGATCGAAGGTGACAAGGTCTTTATGTCTCATCATGGAAGAATGGATACGGTAATGTTAATTTTTAATGAGGATTCGTCGTCACTTGTGTGATTGCCACGAATCGTCCATAATAATAGCAGAATGAGGGTAATTAAGTCTCACTCATAAGTAGAAGACGGTGTGCGTGAAATCCTTTCACTACATCAACTCCTGTCGATGATTACACAGATATTCAATATCAATCAAATGTCGATCCGTTAGTTTGATGATATGTTATCCTGTCTTCAGCTTTCCTACTAGGATTCTCTCAAGGATCCTTGTTATTCATTTTAGCTTAATTTAAGTATTGTTCAAATAGTTACATTCCCACCTTAGTTCCTCTATAGTAGTCCCGAAGGACCACCATGGGCGAAAAAAAGGCAGATTGGGTCTGATAAACTAATAGAGCGTTACAAGCAGTAAGTAGTCAAATAGGTTTAGACTAAAGTAGAAATTATGAGTACTAGCTATTGTAATGAGTCGGGTCTGTATCGTATCGTATATCGCAAGTGAATGCGATATCGTATATGAAAGTCAGTCCTGAGTGATTCTTGAGTCACTAGTATTCGGAGTCGTAGTCGATATCATGCGCGCAAGCGCGTGATATAATAACTTATATGAGATAATCAGAAGCCGGTACGCTATCGCCAGCTACCGTCTGTTAACATGATGGTCCGTCTAGTCTGCCCCTTTGAACCTATGTAACTTTTGCACTAGCACTATACCTAAGGTGATGACACATACATTAGATGTTTTACAAAGGCTATGCTCATTACGTATTAGTATTCAGTGAATACTACACAAAAACAAAAGTCAAAATGTGAGCACTTTTGAATATAATATGTAATTTTTGCGCTAACACTGTGCCTAAGCTAAGGTGATGACGCTGCAAGATAGATACACTGCATTTAACTTTAATATGGATGGACTGCAGCATCATCACCTTGTTAGGTATGGTTTTGCTAAAGCTATGTCCACTATTAGTATTCGGTGAATACTATACAAGTAAAATTCTTATCTTTGCGCACGTTGGGGTGGATCACTCGAGGATAAATTACACAGATGGTATATATGCATATACAAACACATACACACATTCACATACACATACACACAACAAATATACATTCCACATACTACTACATTTTAGTGTTGTTATTGGTGTCCCAAGACAGTATTACCCGGTATACTGTACTACAGTAGCATACAGTATAATACTATTATGCCGATACTGAGTAATTTCTTCTTTTTTGGACGGCCTGGCCTGCTTTCCCCCAAAAAATCATCTTCCGTTGAAGTCAGGGTTTTGAAGTCTCATGTATTAAATTACTTATTGAACGATTAATTTTTTCATTGAACGGAAGTGAAAGCTAGCTGGCCACGAAAAAATGATTCCGGACGTCGTCATTTCGTTTTCTTTTCGAAAAAAGTTGAAGCTAAAAACCAGATGAGCGAGCGTAATGGGAATTGGTTTATTAATGGTGATGCCGAATTGTAATAGAAATTACTGCAATTACGATCGGATCGAAATAAGACACTACAAAGTACCATGGTAGAAATTTTATCACCTACAACGAAGATGGGACGCAATACGAACGGCGGTCGACGTACCGGGAATAGCAGAACTTATAGCGACAGAGAAGAACAGGATGCGGAATTGTCAACTCCGACATCAAATTCGTATTATGATACAACAACAACCAACAACAATAATAGCAAAGGTGGTGGTATAACTATCGATGATCATGGAACGAATCCGATTCCGATTAAACAAAACTATCGAAGAAACTTTGGAAAGGATGGGATTTATATTCCACCCGAGACATTATGGTCCAATAATAATCAAGGTGCTATGAATACACATAGTAGTAGTAGACAACAAAACGAAACTGCTTCGCAAGACAACACGGCTTCAGACCGTATTTCTCCTCCGCAGCATCAGTACTACGAAAACGATTCTGTTGTCGAAAAACAACTACAACAAGAAGATCGAATGGTTGATAATGATGTGCCTTTTGATCAGCCTTTTGATCAAGCGAATGCTGATGAATCCAATATTATAGAAAGAACAATGTCAGGAGGAAGAACGGTTGGTACCAGTTCTGATATGGCTTTACGAGACTCTAATCTATCCGACGTGCGTTGTGACGATTCAGCGTTCACATCAGTTGTTTCATCAAAATTTGAGAACATTTGGGTATCAAGTCCAGATGACGCATCATCACCATTACGACGACCGATTACTAATGAAAGAAGTAATATGGACAACAGTAATGATGATTACTTAGAGGATGAAGATAATAATATGAACGGCGGTGGACGATTTATAGTCCCACCACCAAAATACAGTGGTCCAAGTACCATTGACGAAGAGGGTATAGCATATGATGATCCAAACTACTATCAATCATCAGCACTGATCACTAATACTAGTGGAGATCCGATGATGGATCCGATGATACCTCCCTCGATTCCACAACTGAAACATACAAATAATAAAGAATATTCATCAATGATGATGAATGGCGAAGTAGGATACGCAAAAAAATACGACGAGGAGAATGGTAATCAACATTCGGAGGGTCTTACTGACGAAAGAAGAGAAGCAACAACGAAAGACGATGATTCTCTCTTTTACTTTGCTGCCGAGAAAAAACAGTTGAAGAAAGCTAGACAGCAAGTTAAAGACAGCAAGGATTACTTGTCCTCCCAAAAGAATACTACTGCTACCACTACCCCAAAAGTAGTTCCGCATAGAGTCCGTCGTCGAAATAGACAACGTCGAGAAGAAAAAATTCTTTCTGAAACTACTGCTACTACTGACGACGATGATGATGATTGTGATACGTCGACTGAAAATTATGGTATGAGAGCGATTTCTCCAACTAGTTTACAGGAACGTGCTCATCAGGCATGGAAATCGAGACAAACAAAGAAAAATTCTACTACAAAACCTAGTCTTCGTCCACCTTCACCGAATCAAGATAATAGTAATATTAGTAACGATAGTACTAACGTTACGAGTATCCGATCATCAAAAGGAGCGAATATTGTTTCGTTTGGTCAGACCAATACAATCCACCGTTTCGAATCAGAACAACAAGACGACTCGGCAGAAGTTATGTCATTTGATAGAAGTCTTAATTCGGAATATACTAAGACTATAGAAAGTGAGGTTGAAGATGTGATAAAGGATATCTTTCTTATTGGGACTCCAGATAAGAACAAGCCGGGGCGGAGAAAGTATCGGTATAAACCAGAGGTGAAGAGGAAAATCTCAAAGGAACTGAAAGCAACAGCGAACGTAGAAAGTAGTTCTGAAGAAGATAATACTGTCCCTTCTCTGAATGAAAGTGATTTCGTCTTAAAGAAGAAAGAAAAGAAACACATTATTTCACCAACAAACGATGATTCAACCAAAAAATTGGCTGAAGAACGAACACGATCATCAGCTCAATCGAAAAAAACTCAACAATCACGTACAATCAATGCTTTAGATGATAGATCTGCTTCTATAGCATCAATCGGAGGATCATCACTTGACGGCACTAACACATTGGGCGACACTAACACATTGGAATCGTCTGAATTAAGAGAGAATTCACTAGAAGACCCATTCAATGCAATTATTGGTCTTGTTGAAGGTGGTCTCTCTGCCATGACATCAGTTATCGGATATGCGCTTGGTGACCCTATAACGAGTCCAACAGACGACCACGAGAGGAAGAAGGAACGTAAATCGAAAACAAAAGGAAGTAAAAAACAGGGTACTTTTAGTACTAGTGAGTATAGTGTTCTTGAATCATGTGGCCTTGCCATTGGAAGTCCAGCAATTATGAGTGAAGGTAATCGTCAATTAACTTCGGACATGACTGACATGATGACAAAAGATCTATGGTTCGGTTCCGATATTGCACAATCTGTTGGCTCAAATATATATGAAGACCGCAGTGAAGGAACAGCATCGTTCAATAATTGTAAAAACCAAGAACGTTTTAAAGCAGGCATATATCAACTTGCGATACATGCTGCTTATTCAGTTCATAAGCTCCAGGGTGTTGAATATGATGATTCGTACGCGATTGATCTTCACGAGGAAGTGAAAATTTGCCCAGTCAGCCTCAAATTACCTTTAGGGATTATTTTCCTTGAAAACGATGGTACGTTGCGTGCAAGATGTGTGTTGTGTTTTGTAATTTATTGATTCATCCATTTTTCACTCACGATCATTCTTTTTATTTATCACGTACGTCCAATTAATTTTAGGAGGTTGTTTTGTAACAAAGGTTGGCCCGGATGGAAGTGCAGCCCGAAGTCGTGGAGTTGAGGTTGGCGATCAATTAGCCTCAATCAATGGTTCCAGTAGTATCAAAATGAAGGTCGACGACATTTGTGATGCTATTAGTAACTCGTCCAATCCAAGTCGTATTGAACTTGTATTTCTCCGGTACACTGGACCTTTTAGGACGAAGGAAACATTGGAACCGATGTCATCAAATAGTACTAAACCTTTTGTTGAGACTAATGGTACACTTGTTCATACTGATCGCAAGTCTAAATCGTTATGGAAAATGAATCCCATGAAGAAGAAGTCAGGGTTTCGTTTGTTTGGAAAGGGAAAAAATAAAAAATAACAATTTGAAAAATAATGCTGAAGACACCGAGGGGAAGCTGTCTTAAGTATTTCATATAAACTAAGAGTATTTTCATTATATTATTACCCATTTGATTACTATTAATAATAACAGCGTACTAGTCTGTTGTATTTAATTATGTTGGTTCGCCAATCTACGAAGAGAAAAAATAGAAGCAGCAACTGATCAGTAGCCAGAAGGGTTGCAATACATTATACTTTGTGCGCTTTTTTTCTACACCCCCGCCCAAGTTTCTACTTTCTGAACTAATTCAGCACAGATTTGTTTAAAATTGAAACATAGTAGTATCATTACTCCGCAAGTTGATCAATTCTCCTTTCTTGTAACTTACTTGTCTTCGTCATTATTACGAGATGATCTGCGTTGGATTTATCTGAGCAAAAGTTGCAATCTGTACCTACCTATTGTTTCAAATTGTCGGTATAATTTGCCAAGAAAATAGTGGGTCATCTCCAATAGCTTATTTAAGATTACCGAATCTTTGATATGCTTCAATTTGTGTCACCAGAGTATCTAAATGTGGAACGCACACTCCCAGGGCTCGGGCTCTTTCTACCGGCTTCGTAAAAAGGTAATTAACTTCGAGTGGCCTTCCTTCGACGAAGTCTATCATAGTACTCGTTCTAAATTTTTATTGGAATATAGACGAAATGGACGAAGATGTTGTGAGTACTTTAGAAGCCTTTCTACGAAAACCGGATCGACAACGACAACGACAGCGACGACAACCATGCGATGAAATGTATACCTCATCGTCGTCTTATCATTCATCACAAGCAAACTCAACCTACCGGTACGGTCCCATGTTGTCACTAAGATCCATCATTTTCTTTTTGTCGGCATCATCCAAATACATTTCTTTTCCGAACCCATGTGCTGCCATATCTGCGTTTGCAGCTGAAACCGTTTCATCCATAATTATATTTGCGAGTTGTCGTAATCCCGAGTCGTTCACGATTTTGTCAACGGTAATACCTCCCATCGCCACTGAAATGCCATTGAAAGGTAAATTCCACAGGCACTTTCTCCATCTTCCGGCCAGTAAGGATTGTTCATAAGCAATATCTATCGAAGTTGGAGCCCATAGATCTTGAAAAGCCTGTTGGTTTTCCTCATCTGTAAATACTCGCTCCTGCGATATGGCGAGACCACCACTGAGAAGTCCAGCAAAAGAATGATCTACGGTACCCGGTCCTGTTCTATTCGAACAAACGAGTGCCATTCCACCATACAAAGCTGCACAAAATTCTTCCCCGCCAGCACGTTCCTTAAGTAACTGAATTAAATCTTCCTCGATCAGTCCGTTCATAATCGTAAGGATCCGTGTTCTTTTTGATTCTAGTAGAGGATAGACAAGGTCTGGAATGTCACTAAGGGAGGAACTTTTTAAGCAAACAACAACCCAGTCTACAGGACCAACATCGTTTGGATCTTCAAAGGCTTGAAGTTGGTCGGGCGGAATGAAGATATCACCGTCAATGGATGTAACAACAAATCCATCGCTTGTACTTTTTTTCAAGTTTTCGCCTCTCATTTGAAACTTCACATCATATGATCCAGATTCCCACAATCTTGCTCCATAATACCCACCTACTGCTCCTGACCCTACGATTGCAATAGACGGTCTCTTATTGTCACCATCATCTGAGAGTGATGATAAGGAGGAAGACGTGGATTGGAATCGAGGACTCTTGCTTCTAAAAGCATGTCTTATAATTGACAGCGACGTAGGTGTAGTAGATCGAAATGCAATTGTTGCCATAGTCACGAAAGCAGAACAGACGAGCAACACAAGTGCAGTTGATGCCGTCAGCGTCTTCTTCATTTTTCTACTTCACTTCTTATGTTTTGCTAGCAGTTTTTGTGAAAAAAAATTTAAAATTATATGATCCATCATCGTCGGAAGATTAAGATATGATGATGGATGCACTAAGAATTTTGTTCCGAAATCTCACACGATCGAAGGTCAGACTTCTCCTTATTTTTCTCTAACTACAAATTGTTTATTTTATTGCATGGAGGAGCTGCAGGGTACTCCCTAACTACAAAGGATAGAAGGTCAAAGGCCATCGACGAGGAAATAGCAAAGAACACGAACAAAGAGCAGCAATTCCACTACTGTGCAGATTTGAGTGGTAGAAGTTATTTTTTGGAGGTGAAAGAAGACAGAAAGACAGACAAACAAAAACAAACTCAAGAACACAATTTGTTGCTGCAAACAGCACATCTACATCAAAACATGGTTGATTGTTAAGAATATTGAATTTGTTGTTTAAAGATGAAAAAATTAGATAGGAACGAAACCGACGTCTCCGCCTTCTTCTGGTATATTCTCTAGACCTGTGAAAAATTGAATTGTCTTTTCAAGATACTCAATGAAGCCATCAACATCCCTAAAGCACAATGAAACGAGGAAAAAGAGGATGAGAAAAATGATATAGTGTTGAAAGTGACACGATTTGGAGTGATGTCTCTGTATCATTTGATTGAAACTTACTCTTTGGTATTGTAAATATAAAGACTTGCTCGGGCAGAATGAGAAATCCCATATGCCTGATGCAATGGCTGACAACAGTGATGACCAGCTCTGATAGCCACACCTTCCATATCTAAAAATGTACTAAGGTCACTGGGATGAACTCCATCTACATGAAAGGCACATAGAGCAGCTCGTTGCACACCCTCAGGTGGACCCAAAACTGTCACTCTGTCGACTTCATTAAGACGTTTGTGCAAATAGGCTGCAATTTCATGTTCGTATGCTTCCACCTTATCCATCCCCAGCTTTGTTTCCAAATATCGAATAGCACTTGCCAAACCAACTACTTCAGCTATAGGTGGAGTTCCTGCCTCGAATCGTGCTGGAGCAGGAGCATATGTCGATTCATATAATGTAACTTGATCAATCATTTCTCCACCGCCCATGAACGGAGGCATACTGTTCAGTAAGTCCTCTCGTCCCCAAAGAAAGCCAATTCCCGTAGGTCCGCACATTTTGTGACCCGATGCTGCTAGGAAGTCTACCCCTAGACTTTGAACGTCCACTTTCATATGAGGGAGAGATTGACAGGCATCCAAAATAACAATAGCATCTGAAGAGGCATTAGCTCGAACCATTGCTACCATCTCCTGTACTGGGTTGATACAGGCCATAACATTTGATACATGTTGGAAGCTTACAATTCTAGTATTTTCATTTAATAATGATTTCATATGGTCTAAATCTAATGCACCAGTTTTTTCAAAATCAACCTTGACGAACTTAAGAACTGCACCCGTTTCTTTAGCAATCATTTGCCAGGGAACCAAATTACTGTGATGTTCCATTTCAGTTAAGAGGATTTCATCTCCTTCCTTTAATTTTATCGCACGACTGTAACACGAGGCAACCAAATTAATAGCCTCAGTGGCACCACTAGTAAAGACAATTTCATTCCGTGAATTGGCATTGATAAATGATGCAACCGCATCCCGACCATCTTCAAAGGCCTCGGTTGCCTTACGGCTTAAAGTATGTGCGCCTCTATGAACATTAGAATTAAGTTTTTCATAATAATTTTGTGTATCTTGAATAACTTGCTTCGGCGTTTGAGATGTTGCACCAGAATCCAAATATATTAGTTGTTTATTCGAATCTCCGATTGTCGTCGACATTAGAATTTCAAAATCAGGTCGAGTCAATTCAGCAACATCGCCATGTTCAAACGTTACTTCCTCCCACCATTTTTTATTTTCTTCCGTCTCATTTTGCTTTGTTGTAGATGATAAGTCAGGATTTTGAAGTACATGCCGCCGACTACTCGTTCGGAATTTCCGTTGGCTTACCGACAATGTATTCGTATTTTTAGAAACGAATCCTTCCGATGACAGTGGCGATGAAACTGCCAGGAAGTAAATATTCATACATAATAATAGGGATATGTTGTTCGTCATAATTAATTGTTTGGAAATATGATTGAGAATGGTTTGATATTTTATGGCAGATTGGTGAGGATAACAATTTGTGTCTTGCTTTAGAAAAGAGGTTATTGCACTATTATCTAGCTGACGATGTCGTACAGTATTCGTGTATTCTTCTGCCCTCTTTCTAATTTTTTATCTCTTCCGTTTCCTGTCATCATGATGTTTCTTCTTTTTCTTTTTCACCGTGAGTCACGTACACTTCATTCACGCTTGTTATTCGATTGCTTTATTCATTTTGAATTTATTATGCTCGAGATTTAAATTTTCTTTTTCAAGCAAACTTTCCAAGCAAAGCGCAATGACAACGAGAAAAACATTGTTCAACTAGGCAATATACTTTAAACTCTGTATTGGTGAAGAGTATACAAAAGCACTATTATAATTACGGTATACATGTACAACTATGGACCTCAGAGGTAGATCCAGTCGTAGTAGCGGCGGTAGTATTGGCGGTTGCAGCAGCATTGATCGATCGATCGCGAAAGCCTCATGTCGTTCCTAATCCAATTAAAATGATTCGGAGATTGACGGCACTCGAAATCGCTATTGGACAACTCGGACAGGACTGTGAAATGATCTCTGAGAAACGAAAAAATATTGTTCAATCTGTTATTGATGATCAAAATCAAAATGTTGCAAAGACAATGCAGGTACGTTGATTGCTTCTTGAACTTCTATTTTCGTACATGACATTCATTAACAAAATCATTCAATCTATTAATGACTCACATACAAACACAATTGGAATTTTCTGTTCGGTCCTGCAATACTTCTTTTTTACAATCAAATCATAACACATTGTATTGTAATAGATGCTTCGAACAAAAAATACGGGATTAACGTCGAGGAGTCAAACAGAAATACTAGGGGATAAAAATTGGAATCACCTCTCAAAGGAACTTCAAGTTCAGTTGGATCTTTTAAGCTCTCCTACTAAGCAAGTGTAGCAATCGTAACGACGACGCAAACAAAAAACAAGAACGGTGTTCCATTATCTTGTAGAGTAGTTTGGAATATCAGGTTTTATAAATAATATCATATTGTTCCTCACAAAAGATGAGGGTTGTGGGCTTTGTTGCTGTACTATAATTAACATTACAATTAAAAGTATATTTTATATTTTAGTATCAAGAAGAATTTGACACTTCTGTTTCTAAAAGGACAGGTACACACTGAATGACCAACTTCTATAAAGATATATGACATTGACCATCTTCGCGTTAAAAGTCTTGCATGGAAGGGATATAAAAGAATTCATTGTCGTCATGTGTTTATCATTACCACAGCATCGATCACGAAGACCTTTTGGGTTGACCAAACCCAACACCTTCAAATCCGATCAGTTCTCGTATATCATCCCTATTAGCACGACAAAAGGAGGGAAATGATACATGATTCAATATCCAATGGGTCGTCCGACAAAGTGAAATAAGTTACGACTAAGTAGCACTAAACTAGAAGTGCAGAATTCGTTAGAATGGAACTAACAATAAAAAACTTGAAACTTTGATCCTTGTACAACGGCCATCATTATCGAATGAAAACGAAAGAAAAGAACGTAGAAGCTGACACCGTCAAGTCTGGAGACTCCGAGATTTTCGATATCAATATTTTAACATCCACCCAGAGGCGAAATGTGTCATAAGAATCGACACGATAATGTCTACTAAAGGTATCATAAAGCTAAAAGTCTCCAAATGAATGAGAAAAGTATAAATCGAAAGAGAAAAAAATCAATTTGCTACTAATCAGCCCCAAGGTGGGAGAGAGTGAGGAAAATGTAGTCCTCGGATAGTAAACTGTGATCTTTTGTACCAAGACTTTATAAAGATAACACCTATTCATTATTGATAGATCTACAACAGTGTACAGTAGGAAGACAGGACTACTATGTATATTTTCTATTTTCAAATTTGTTATATTTTCAATTTTTACGCACAGGACCATCCTCATTCGTTGATTGATTCGTACGGAGTGAATCCCACATAAGCTGACGTCACGTTCTTTTCGACGCGACGACTTAAAGTTTGCACCCACGCGTTCCAGCACGCGAAAATTGAAATTTTAACCCCCTCTATTATTATTTGAAGCAACAACTACGACGTTGTTAGACGTAGGCTCCTAATAAGTCACAAACAGCTTCCAATATTTTTTTTGTCATAATTCATTCTTCACTCAAGTTTATCAAACAATCAAACAAAATGGCTCTCCGACTCGCTGCCTCCCGTATCGCCTCCCGTAGTACTATCGGTGCCGCAACCACTGCTACTAGATCTTTGTCAAGTGGTGGCGATTATATGCGTAGTGCCGATAGTTATGAAGCCGTTCTTGACAAATTTGCTCAAATCCGTGCATGTGCTGTTCTTCGAACACCAACCAGTGAAACTTGTCCCAAGGCCATGCAGGCTGCGATTGATGGTGGATTCAAAATTGTTGAGTTCACTTTAACCACTCCTGATGCACTCCAACATCTTGCAGACTGTAGACAAAAGTATGACGGTGATGTGATGGTCGGATGCGGTACCATTATGAATATTAAAGATGCCGAAGATGCTATGGATGCAGGAAGTCAATTCATCATCACACCTGTTATGCTTCCAGATGTCATTGAATGGTGTAAGGATCACAACATTGTATGCGTTCCGGGATGTCAAACTCCCACCGAACTTACTATGGCATACAGACACGGTGCACCTCTTCAGAAACTCTTTCCTGGTGTGACTGGTGGACCTATGTGGGTTAAGGCTGTTAGTTCGGCTTTGCCTTTCCTCAGTATCAATCCAACTTCGGGAGTAGACTTGGACAATGCTGGAGAATATTTAAGTATGGGAGCAGCATCGGTTGGCTTGGTTGCGCCACTATTTGATCCAGCTGCTATCGCCTCTGGTGATTACGACAAGATTGCTCAAAATGCTGAAAAAGTTATGGCCAATGTTGCTAAGGTTGGACCATACCAACGCAAAAAGTAAATATATTAATGTCTTGCAATAATATTTAGATATTTATAATATTACTAAAGATTAGAGTTCAAAGTTTGAAAATAAATTAATACTGTATTCAAGAAAATTAATTGCAGTTTCACGGATAATTGATTCCCAAAGCAATATTTACTGATGTAGCACACTGCGAGTACAATATATCGTCTTATGTTTGGTTTGATTTGGTTCCATCCCAAATTTTCTTGAACAACCACACTATTGTAGAAATATCAATTTGTAATAGTGGATAGCAACAACATCTTCTACTCTGAAGAAATTTGTAGTATGAAATGTCCTCTTGATTGATATCAGAAAAGCATTTCTAACACTACATTATATCCTACCTAGCTAGCATTCTCTTGGTTGTTTCAATTGTCACATCAACAACCATGTTAACTACATGGTTGATTACATTGTCCTACAGTACTATTGAGCTGAGGAACCAATCACTTGCCCAATTTCTGATACTGTAGGATTTGTTTATCAGCTCGAAAAAAAAAGAGGGGTTACGAGAAAATTCGAATCGCGGATGCGCACTTTCACTACGATCTTGAAAGATTGTGTGGGATTAATTGAATGGGCTATTGAAGATGATGACGTCATTCTCGTTGGGACATTTAACATGCATTTCTGCTGTTCGTCACAGGTAACAAACTACCGTGCTATAGCACGGTAGTTTTGTTACCGCCGACAATTCACAGTAAAATTCAAATCTATATCTGTTGTTACATACACCGGTAATCTTTCCTCTCAACTGGCAACACAATCTAAACTACAGTATCAAGTAAACCATACAATAGTATCATCAGCCATGTTGTCATCTACTTTCCGTCGTACCTTATTTTCATCTCGAAATGTTATCTCGAGGTCTTTCGCAATGGGACCTGCCGCTGGTGGTGAGATCTCCGATGAGATGCTTCAAAAGCTAGGATCACTTTCAACACAGGCACTCGTCGATGGGTTATGGGTGATGGGATGGCCATCGGCTCAAATTGACAACTCACGACCATTAACAAGTGGAATGAAATGTTGTGGACGTGCAGTAACACTCAATTTTGTTCCTGCTCGACCTGATATTGCACAAGACAAACCTCCTGGTGGTATGTCTCCAGAATACGAGGCCTTTGAATTGTGCGGCCCTAATGAGGTACGTATATGTCTTACCAGAGAGAATAACATAATATAATAGCACGTATTCGTTTCCGAACCATCTTTCTCCCCATTTCATATTTACGTTTCTCACCCTTATTAATATATATATACTTCCAGGTTTTGGTCATGTCCAGTTGTGGTCCTGACGAAAGTGTTGGAGGAGATATTAAATTCCTAAGATTGAAACAAAGAGAAATCGGTGGTCTCGTAACAGATGGAAGTGTCCGTGATACCGATGAGATTATTAATTATGGTTTTCCGGTAAGTACCTAACATATATATATATATATATATATATATATATAACGACCGATGTATATTTGCATTACACGATTCAGAAAACAATATTCTCGCTTCGACTGACTCACTTGTTGTCAATTAAATATATCAATCTTGAATTCGCGTCAAAACAGTGCTTTTCCCATTCTACAACTGCTCGTCAGGGACCTGCCGCTATGCAACCATGGGAGTGTAATGGTGTCATTAGTGTAAGTGGTACGGTAGTACGGCCTGGGGATGCTATTGTCGGCGATCAAGATGGTGTAGTTGTTGTTCCTGCAAAGGCCGCTGAAAAGGTTTTCAATATTGCTCATGGTAGAGAGGTCATCGAAGATATTATTAAAGAAGAACTGATTAAAAATCCAGGCCCACCAGGAAAATTCTACCCCTTCATGAGTGGAAAAATCAAGCATGATTCACCGCTTGCTGAGTTATTAGCGAAGAATGGAATTAGTCCAGCAAATTCTAATCAATTTGAGGGTACAGCTGATTGGTAAAGAATGATTATTTTGTATTATTATAAGAAGTCATTGTGGTCTTACGACTAAAACGCATATTTTACAAAAAGCTACTACATATTGTTTATTTGAACAAAGCACGCACAGTAGAGCCTTCTTTTTATGATTGTGATTATGATCGTTACAGTATTATTAATTTAATTTCGAAACGCTCTAAAGTGTTAATTGATCTTAAAATGACTAGATAATACCTGTTGGATTTTTTCTTTCCCCCTGATGATATCGCCGTGGCAGGGAATCAAGGTATCAATGTCCCATTCTTCGAGTACCACTTTGATAGTTTCATCATAATATTTTCTATCGTTGATCATGAGTTTTTTGTAGAACGGAAGATATATTTTATCCATACCAAATTTCCATAAAAGGAGCCGAATGGAATTGAGGGAACTGAAGGTGCCAACCCACCGTCGTCATTGTTACCCGACAAATGAGAATTGGGCACCCCATCTACTTGGGGGTAATTCCAGTAAATATCAGTCGTCAATAATGATTTGGATGGTTTGTGATAAAAAATCACTTCATTGAAGAATGGCGTCTTAGTGAATGGGTTGTTCTACTTGTAGAAATCGCATGGTTGACACAAAAATAAAAGCAATACCGTACGCATATTTATTTGTGAGTATAAATTGGTGTGGTTTTGTGCTCAAAAGATATATAAGAACAAAATTTCAATTACTACTACGATTTCGATATTATAGATTGAACGCAACGTACCTCCGTTTTCAGATGCAAGGGAGTGATAACATCAAAATCCCAACAATTGTTTAATTTATTCACCGACTCGGATGGTCTCAGTAGACCAAAAGGGATCTCCCCTTCCCATTCGATGTCAGGAAGTCTCTCTGTTAGTCCAGGACAACCCCACATGAATGCGTCTGGATATGCCTTACTCCATTTTTTCGCATATTTTAAATGCTCGTAATTTGGTGACACAACATACTTCACAGTTCCTAATTTATCGACTGCAGTTTTTGTTTCTTGATCTAAGTCAACGGAGAGTGGACCCACAAATCTCCATCGTCAAGTTGAATTACACACATCCGTCCACCTACATCAATTTTGTTCCAATAAAATGCACGATCACCTGTATATACTCCATTTGCTGCCGGAGTCAATACAGTTCCTAGTCTATGTCATCAATTGTGGTATAGGAAATGTGAAAGGATTATTAAAGAAAGTGATTGTGTCTTTTGATTAGGAAAGGCAGTAATAGGCGTGTATTGACGTGTCCGATAACATGAAAAATGTTTCAAGGTATAACTAACGAGATAGACACTCACCGATTAGACCAGGAACTCTCAGAATACTTCCCTAGTTTTTCTCCATTTGCTAGATTATCATCAATATTTTTTGCGTTCTCTAAAAGAGACGCGATGTCATGAGTATTACTTGAACCCAGCGATAGAGATGATATTTCTATAGGCAAAAGATTGATCAGAAAGAGATAAGCAAACGAATTTTTGTATCCCATTACCGCCAACATTATTTTAATTACGAGCACTTTATCAACGCTTAGCTATCTTCGATTCAGTATCAATTTCACCTTTATTACTCAGTACCCATAATATTGTGAATACCGGGTGCCGTACTTCGAAGTAGCCTACCGTACTTCTAAGTAGCCTACCGTACTTCTCATCTTCGTCCTTCTCTCGTCATCATTCTTATTTTGTGATTAAAAAACTCGAAGTTACAAAAAATTCTGTCAAGAGATTTATGACGTATAAGTACCATGCATACATACATATAAATCATATCATCTCTAGAGTACTTATTACTTATTGAGTATGGGAGATCCTTCAACAAAATTTATTTATTTGTTTGTCCGCAAAACCTCGAACGACAGTAACAACAAACCAACAACTCAGCTCCACAAGAAAAAGAAAGGTACAAACGGACAAAGCGAGCACAATACACATTGCCCTCTCTATTATTTTCCAATCTCGAGCAAAAAGCTCATATGTCAGATTTCGCCACTGTTTTAAATGCACAAGAAGTTGCTTCGTGATTTTTTTTTCTGAACGGATCGACGATCATTGCTTCAACGCTCCCAAAAAGAGAAGATGGATGATCTTAGTAGCAATGCTAACGCCAACAATGAAGATAGCGAAGTTCCAATAGCTGGTGAAAAGGGTATATCGAATAGTGCCGATAATGACGACAATGATGAGAAGAAGAAGAAGAAGAATCGACTCAGACGCGAACGCGAGATTGAATCCTTGCACCAGGAAATGGAAGTAACTGGTTTTGCTAAAGGAAAAACAGGACATCGTCGACGAATAGTCCCACGAGATGTATCGAAAATCCGGACTCAGAAACGAAGACTATTGGAGAAGGGAGATGCCCAAGATCGAGTCATTTTGGGTGAGGAAGACGAATTAGAGTACGACGCTGACAATCTTAACGGCGATGACGCTGGTAAAAAAAGGAAACGACTTCGAGGATCAAAAACAGCCATGGGAGATAAAGTTATCCAAGGAAGTGTAGTCTTTCAAAATATTCCAAACGACAATAACGCAAACATCGGGGATGATGGAGAATGCGTTGAAAAAATCGAAGACGGCGTTGATGGAGATGACGAAGACGAGGAATACTCTGACACCGACGAAATTCATGAAACAGTGATAAACAAAACAAGAAGCGACAATGATGCTCAAGAACGAGGGGAAGGTGAATCGCGAAAGTCTCTACCTAATAGTTCTCAAAAGCGGGGAAATTATAAAAAATCAACTAACAAAGCATCTGGTCTAAGTGGGAAAAAAAGGCGTAAGATGTACCGACTACGGAACTTTCAGTCCTTTAAGATGGCTCAGAAACACGGTGATGCACTCGCAGCACACGCAAGAGGCCAACCAAAATTAGCAATTGAAATATTAAAAGCAGTCGCTCTAGCTGCGCCTTCTGCTCCACAAGTGTATTCTTCGCTTGGAATGGTCTATGAAGATATGCTAAGAGAAAGTCGTAAACAGTATCAAGAGATGAAAGGAAAATCGGGTGGTACACTAGCCACTCAAAACGAAGAAGATAAGAAAGACGTGGGAGAAGCAAGCAGCAATAATAATGTGGATCCCAGAACAATGAAAGAAGACACAATTCCTGACCGTAATTTAGCTGATCAGCGTATTCTTGCGACTAAGGCGTATGGATCTCATCATGTTGCAGCCATCCTTTGTAAGAAAGACTTCACCTTATGGGTCCGGGCTGGAGATTCTGCGATTGATATTGCTAATGTTCATCACGACGTTGCCACCTTGCCGAATCTTTCCAAAGAACTCTGCGAGTATCATGTTTCAGAAAGACTACGATGGCAAAATGAAGCGCTTAGAGACTATGGTGTTGCCGACAATCAGAAGCCTCCAGGAATCGACGTACCAGCAAAATTAGCCATGATGCATATGGAGCTTGGAAACTTGTCAAATGCCCTGTCCATCCTGACAGATTTGAAGAATAACGCTGGCAGTGATTTCCAGTCTAGCTACAAAGCTTGGATGTTATATTCTGATCTCATGCTACGTCTTGGACATGAATGCATTCAGTGGAACAATGGAATCCAAAGAAACGAGAACTATATGTTGAGAAGGTGGCTACGAAAGTTTTCTAAGGTATTCGATTGGCAGGAACGACGGCTTCAGGCTCTATCACTTGCACTTGAAGCAGCAGCTGGGACAGCAAATACGAAAGGTTTTCTCACCTGGATTCGAAATAGAATTATGGATAAAACAAATCGTACAGGGGAATGTCGTTCGAAAATAAATGGAACTAATAGTCATATTCAGAATGAATCCGAACTAAAGCTCGAGCGACAGTCTTTGGAAGTGGAGGAGTCAAAGCAGGAGGCTACACTAGAAGAAGTTGAAGAAAATAAAGATGGAGAAATAACTGACAATGATGGTATAAAAATAAAGCCGTCAGACAATGAGAATGACGTGATAAATAGAATAGAATCACAGCTGGAAGTTGATGAGTCAAAGCAGGAGGCTACACTGGAAGAAGTCGAAGAAAATAAAGATGGAGAAATAACTGACAATGAGGGTATAAAAACAAAGCCGCCAGACAGTGAGAATGACGTCATAAATAGAATGGAACCACAGCTAGAGAAAGAGAAGAAAATAATCATTTCGAATCAATCACGGGAACTTGAGGCTTTTGACAAAACAACGAGTGATATGACTATCTTACCGGAGTCTGAAGCAGCGAAGGCTAGAGAGTTTGTTCGAAGTCAGCTTTTGAAGTCACATGATGCAACAATACTTACATTAGTGAAGGAATATAGTCAAAAGGAAACAGGAGTTTCTTCAAACACCGAAGAACAAGAGGAAAGAATTATAGGGATGAATGCAAATCCATTGCCTCTTACAGGGTCGATAAGACAAGTATGCTCCATAGCCTCGGAGCTCATGAAACATCTCCATGGACTAGAGCTGTATGAAGGAGCAAGGCTTGTAGGAGATGATGTGTCTTGTTATATGAAAGACAGAGCCCGGCGCCATGACGCAGCAATTGAGGTAAAAAAGAAAGCCGACGAATGGCAACAGAAATTGATAGATTCTCCGTTCTTCTTAGACGCTTACGACGATGGCAATGATTCAGATAACGAAGGCGATTCCCCTTACTTGTCTGACGAAGAAATACTTCTCGACGATGATGATGAAGAGTCGCCGCTTGTAGACTCCCTCCGCAAAGGAGGCCTTACACCAGAACTACGTGTACTTTATGGGCTTGCTCTCATTGGTGAAGGTGGTCGTAATTTTATTGCAGCAAAGTGTCTAGAAGCTATTGACGATCTGGAACAAGAAGATAGAAAATGGTTCGCAGAGGGTGATAGTGAAACTAGCATTTCCTCGGAACCATACTGGTTTCTGTTCCGAAGAGCGATGACGGAACAGCTTAGTCGCACAGGAGCATACGCGTTTCTTGCAGATATTCTCAGAAAGACCAATAAAGAACACGAATGGGCTCTCCATTTTTCGCCGTGTTTCCGCCGTCATATTGAAACTTTAAAACGTGTAGGTTTGATCAACGAGCTCCTACGTTCAAGAGATGAAATCACACCGAATATAAACTTCAGGAAGAATCAGCTTCTGAAGGTGATTCTAGCCGGTTGTAAATTTGATATCGAGAGTATTGATGAATCCAAAGAGAGGAAGCGCGCTTTCCCTAAAAGCCCTTGTCTTGATAGAGTTGCACAGCTGGAGATCGCACAGACTGTTTTATCGTGTGTGGAAAGTATCGTTCCGTCGGTGTGGTCCATAGAAAACGGGAGATTACCCCCTGTTTGCGTAGAGGTGAGTGTCTAATGAGGTTTATGCTAGGAGTATTTTGCCCAGTTGCAGTACCGTAGATTCTTATGCTCTCCTTTTTTTCTCTTTTTTTCAGATTGTTAAGGTTGTTGCTAAATGCATTCGATGGCTCTCAACAAGGGTATTAAAAGAACTTTCGTATTCAGTCCTCAAGACTTTAGTCAGTCAATGTACAACTATCATTTCCTTCCTCTGCGGTAGCTCAATTCCAGAACTAAATGATATTAATGAGACGAGTATGATGAGTCTCCAGGAATCAAAATCTTTTCCACTTACATCATCGTGGCAGCCAACAGAATTCCGGGTGCTTTCTATTTGCGTTTACAATTTTGCTGTTGCGTGTAATGTTTCTCTTTTTTCCGGCTGGGAGAGTGAAGAATTTACTTTGAAATTGCTAAATCGAAGATATGGACGGGACAAACACTTTGGAGTATATATTAGAGGTAGAAGGCTCGCTGGTTGCCTTCCTGGGACAGTGGAAGATGAATTAAAACGCCAATGGGAAATGATAGCCGAAATGCAACATCCAATTCCAAAATTAGACTTCTCTGGAAAATTAAGTCTTGTGCAGCAGTCGGAATGGTTTAATACCGAAATCCAAAGCCGAGAAGATACTTTGGGTCAATCACCAATTACAAGATATGCGGAAGAAGAAGCCTTGGATTTTTTCCTGGGCTATGCGGCATTGTGTATTCACCTGTCAAAATCTGAGACAGATAAAAGAGTATCGAATACGTCTCAGCAATTAGCCTTGAGTGTGTTGCTACCACTCGTAAGTATCGTTTCTCAATTTCTTATATGTAATTCGAATACTGTATTTTTTTTAAACGTTATCAACTTGTTCTCTCATATTCAAATACTTCATCTCATTTTGTTCTGAAAAGTCACAATTCTGTTTGGATGAAACTTTGTGGGACTCTGACATCGGTGAAGCCGCTACAACAATAGCAGCGCATGATGAATGGCAACTAGTAAATGGAGATTCAAAATACCAGCCCATTGATGAAAACGCTCCAAAACGGGTACGAAATCATTTAAAAAGTCGTTGAACGAAAAAATCAAAAATTGGATTGAGGGGTCAAGGAGTCCGACCTTCATCCCAATCCCAAACATAGAACTGAAAATGGTATGGAAGCAGATCGATTTTTTACAGGAAATGCAAACAGAGACGCATATCTCTAGAGCAAAGGAGCAAATGCAGATAGTCCATAAGGCTACGGCTGATTTACGATCGTGTTACACGCATACTGCAGCAGAGAAAGCATGTCTGAATCTATCCATTGCACTTCTTGAGGTGGCGGCAGTTCCAACTTGTCATGATCCCTTCAATTGCTTACAGCAGGCCGCGTCGTTTGCAAGTCAGGCTACGAAATCTGGAAACAGTGACACTGTCTATCGTAGAAGGCTTCCAGAGTTGACGCAATGCACTCCTAGAGAGGCCTTGATAATCCTTGGTAGAGCTGATTGCCTGCAAGCTGTATATTTTCCTAACGAAGCAGCCTTTCTTTGTAGCTTCGTTGCGCGTGTATGTCGATTACACCGAAACTCAGCGGAAGCTGACTACGAGTGGAACGATCGTTGGAGGATAGTTGCAATTTATGGCTATAATGTTAGTGTCATGATCCGGACAACTGTGAGCAGTATACTAAACCAGACCATGCAAGTTGCCTTCAGGGCAGCATGGGAACGTGATGTTGTAGAAGAATTAGAAAGAGGGAAACAAGACGGCAGGACATGGATAAGTGCATTGACAAAAAATAATACTGGCGCGATTAGGTTTGACGAAGAATATCACGAGATAGAAGAAACCATGGAGGTAGAAGGAACCATGGAAAATGGTTTATTGCAGAATGATAGGGGTCATATTATGAATGCATCTGATACAAAACAACCGTTGCAAGAAACTCAAGAACAAGTATCATACCAGCCAAATTTCGATTCAAATGTCGAATTGGAACATGAAGAATTAAACGAGAAAGTGTTAAAATTACTTCAACGAACGACGGACATTCAAGGATCTGATGATGATAAAAAAGATTCAGATTCGGACGAAATAGTCCAGTATTCAGTATAAGGGATAACTATAACATGTTTTTATCATTTTAGAACACTTCGACTATCCTAACGCAATTAATTTAATTGACGCATGAAAAGTTTAGAGAATATTCATACATCAGTGTGAATGCAGTAGTACTGTATTCCATTTTGATTTTTTTTCATTTATTAAATTGTCTTAAAAAATTGTTTAAAGTAACATCTAGTCGATTCTTTCTTCCGAGCTACGGTGAAAACGAGGTGTTAGCATCAGATGAGTAGTAAGCTGATCTCCCATCAGCTGAGACAAACATAGTTGACTTTGTCTTTTCATTGTAATACGATTTGAAACCTGTGCTCGTAACGCCTCCTTGTTGTTTGATAGACTCATCGAGGATATTAGAATTTTCGTCAATATCTTGAAATACGATTTCTTCTTCTTCGACAACGAGTTCTACTTCTGCAACTTCTTCAGGCGTAATAGTAGTAACAGTAACTGGCGTGGAAGACGAAGAAGAAGATCCTGACATGAAACCCTCAGTCTTTAGTTGAGACACCCAATTAACGACTCGTTTATCTGTTAGATCTTCCTGATTAACTCCATCACACAACAAGCCGCAGAATTTATCTTCACGTATAGATTTTGACGCCTCATGTTCGTACCCTTCCTGACTCGTGTATCCAAAGCCCATTTTAGCACCCAAATCTTCGAATACATCATGAAGCTCACCAGTGGCATCGGCGAAGTTTTCAGCGTACGATATTTGATCACCGCATCCAAATACCGCGACGTGTTTTCCTTCAATTTTCAGCTCGGGCATTTTCGTGTAATACACCTCATCCCATCCAGTTCCTGAGCGTTCCGTATCCGCACCTGTATTCCATGTTGGAGTACCAACAATGAAGCCATCGTACTTTTCAAAATCTTCCTTAACAGCTTCCAATTCATCGATATCAAATGGCCCGTCCGCATCATCACCAAATGCCTCCTTAATAAGATCTGCAACATCTGCAGTTGTTCCGGTGGATGTGCCAAAGAAGATTCCAACTTTAGCCATATCAAGCGCAGAATGCTGCTGCTGCTGTTTTCGAAGAGGTTGTGAAAAGGCAGCAGCTAATGCTGGTAGTGCTAGAAATATAAGTGGGGCAGTACATTGTTTAGAGATCGCCATGATAGAAATGTTAATTTACAATTTATTTATTATGCAAACCAACAGGAACAGTGTGTAGAGAAGTCTCTCGTCGTCGTCGTCGTCGTCGTCTTTATTCGTAATTCGTCAATCGATCGATTGAAATTGCGTTCTGTTTTCTTTTTCTGATTTTATTTTTATTTTTTAACTTGTGTCTTTGTGAATTTTGTGGCAGCTGCGATAAATTGTATTATGTATTATAGTATGTATAGTACAATGTACTAGTATGTACTATTATTGTATTATTGTACAGTAGTAATGAAGTAATAACTACTCTACGGTGGAAACAACTAGTTTTGTAGCAGCAATTGAATGAAGAAAAGATATAGACTTTCTACCATATATACATCACCAGAGCAACTACGGACTCATGTAGTGAAATAATCTTCTGTGCCTTCACTATTCCATTCTTTGTCCCCCCCCCCCTATTTCATGTCCTCGATTACTAGACTGAATGTTGGTTGCTGAAATAACTATGTTATGATGATATTACAAACAATCGTCATATCTTTTGTAACACAGTGAAAATAGGATCATAGCAACAGAATCACAATGGAAATAGGAGCATAGACACCAACATTCAAGTATAGCTCATCTCATAATGTTGCTCAACACTTGCCTTGTGTGGAAAATTTAAATGTATTTCAGACAAAAATAGATAGATCAAATTCAACTAAATTATTAAAGTGTATGCGTGTATGCGTGTATGATTCCTTACACCAGAATTTGCTTGATGTAGATATTTTTATTGTTATGATTGGTCTAAGTTTGGTCTTACTCTCATATTAAGTGTAATCTCTGGATGGAATGCGTATAGTATCTATTGCTTCTGCTGGTTTCAGTTAATTTGGATATAGAATTAAGTGTTCCATTAAACATGAATATATAAAACGAACTGAGAAATGCAAAAAAGTTTGAATAGCTTAAAAATATAATGCTAATAAATACATCGTGCTTACTATTTCTACTAGTAGTAGGACTACTATAAGTTTAGAAGTAAATCTGGATGGAAGGACCCATAGTCGACTTGATGTAGATGGATCCAATATTTTGCCATTGCTTCTTTAAAAGAGAAGCAAGGAAATTGGCAGCTAATTGGGTGTTGACAATGATTTGTTGATGGTCCATGGATACGTTTCCGACAGCAACATTAAGACACATAACCTTCTTCATTTGGAACTTGATGGTTGCCTTGACCTCATCGATCTTTTCTTGCATATCATCTCCACCAGCAAGTAGGGTAGGGAATTTACCAGCCTTGGTAAGACCAGGACCTAAAAGACGTGGAATCTGTTTAATCATATTGTCAGATGCCATGAAGAAATCATAACGTTTGGCAAGTTTCTTAACCATCTTCTTGTTCTTGTTCAATTTCTTCAAATCTTCAACACTCATGTGTTCAACACCGATACGATCGGCTTGTTCACAATGGGCAGCATTTCCAAGTACACAACACTTCAAGTTTGGGCGTGGTACAGTTGGAAGTTTGAAAGTTCCGGAGAAACGCTTATCACGGACAGGATCATAATTCTTCAAAGAAATTTGTGCTTCGACAGTTTCAATGAAGTTACGTTTCTTTCCGGTTTTGTCTGCTCCGTTGACACGAACATCTTCACCAGAAGAGTATGCAAGGATATCCTTGACGGCCTTGTCTAGAAGTGCAGAGTTAAGTTTTGACATATTTGCTTAATTAATTTAATTTAATTGACTCTTTTTATACGAGTGTTTGTTAGTGGGCGGTGATGTTTATATCTCCTT